>CM053027.1:297342748-297643770 GCA_028564925.1 Lithobates sylvaticus | reverse complement strand
TATACATTTAAATATAAACAGTGTTCCACAATGAATATACAGTGACTCCAAATAGGAGTATTTAGTGCAAATAGCATATAAAGTGACCAGTGCTCCGAATTATAAATCCTTATGTGATTGAAAGTGACAAAGGATTATGCATCTTTAATGCAGTGTTCCAGAAAACATGTGTCCACACTATGAGTCCTTGGTATAGTGCTGCTGTAAAAACACTTGCTCTTGGTGTTGCAACAAAAAAGAGAATTCCACCAAACCATGCGCTGTGCCCGGTGTTTCCACAGTTGCCCCCCCCCCCCCCCCGTTGCTTCACTCACCAGAAATCTCTCCCCTCAAAGGAGTAGCCAGCATCCGTAGCACCACCTGGCTATGTATGGATATCTAGCACCAACCCAAGGGTGTCTCTCCTTCTCCTTACTTCCACTGCCCCAGCAGTCTGTGATATCAGACGATCATCTACACTTGCCACAAAGCAAACTGGAAGCACATTTATTAAGTGATCCATAACAGCATTAGCTCCTATCACAACATTTTCAGAACAGATGCTTTTACTGCTGCCCATCAGGAGCCCATGTCTATGGTGTGAATGTATGAGCCTTATGACCAATAAGTGCAAGTGGCACCAGTTCCAGTAGAAGCATCAGACATTCGGGCCCGAAGCAGACGAGGACACCTGAGAGACTGCAAGTAGAAGAGGCAGCTGGGAAGCAGCTCATGCACTCATTAGGGAGCTGTGGGATGGGGTGCCATTCCACACATGCGCCAAAGCCTGCCTCTCTCTACCCTACATGCCAGCCTAGCGCCTCATATTATGTCATTTTGGTAGCTCTAAAGTTGTTTGTACAGAAATTGTATGGTCCGATTGTAATGGTGAACCTAAGATGTATGATCTGTTTTAATTGTGTTAGCTATTTTACATCACATCCTCGTTATCCTATCTCATGAATTGGTATTTTATTTTTACCTTGGATGGCTTCAATGTCTGCTACCCTCATCAGACACCATGTGGACGTTATCAAACGTCAGAAAGTCATAGTATTTTTAAATAAGCAGCACAATTGGAAGCTCCTTTAATAGGAAGTACCTGACCTTCATTGCAGAATCAACAAGTATTTCTAAAAGGAAATAGGGCCAAAGCTTTAGTAGGGCCATAGATTTTGAGGGGGACCCTACACTGTTGTTTTTTAATTTTGGCTTGGGGTTCCCCTCAAAATCCATACCTGACCCAAGGGGCCTGTAATGGACTGGGGGGACCCCACACAGTTTTTTTTACCAATTTTCTTATTGTTGAAAATTCATTGGTTGGTAAGGACGCTGCTCCCAGCTATACACAGTGTGTTATGGTGAAAAAAAAAACCTAGCTAAAACCTAAAACACATGTAAAAATGCATTAAAAACACAACACTTCCATGGAAGTCTATTACACGCAAAACGCAATCTGCTGTGGGAAAAAAAAGTCCCTGACCCTTTTCAAAAACGTACTGGCTGAAAAACGCATAGATGTGAACATTTCCCATAGGAAACCATATTAAAGGGACTGTAGTGCATTTCTGCAAACTTCAAAATGCACTCAAAAATGCATAGGTGTGAACCTAGACTTAAGCAGGTTAAAAAGGATTGGAAATAAAAATAGGAACTGAATCACTCAAAAAGGCAAGATAAAGGTAAAGTCACCAGCATTGTCTGTAGACTCCCTGCGGCTGATCTGTTTTACCATTATGCCTTGTTCCATAAACTATACAGATTCCATTGTTTGATTCATAGCAAAATTTACCAGAATCTCAAAATTAACAGAGAACATAGCAAAACCCCCAAAAATTTAGTTTTCAGGTACATATATAACATATATACTACGAGAGAGTGTATAAAATATATAACCTTTAATTCAAAACAAATGCCTATATGGACCCCTTTTAACCACTTCCGGCCCACCGTTTGCAGAATGACAGCTGAAGGATCGTTGTGTTATCCTGACTGGGCATCATATGATGTCCAGAAGGATAAGGCGCTCATGTGCACCCCCGGGGGCTGCACAGCACATCGATCGGTGGTGCGGTGTGTTAATCCGACACACCGCACCTCCTATCTAGGTAAAAATCCTCTGGCGTAGGATCTTTACCATGTGATCAGCTGTGTCCAATCACAGCTGATCACATGGTAACCAGGAAGTGCCAGTAATTGGCTTTCCTCTATTCACGCAGCTGATTGGCAGCTCTCCCGACGGGGAGGGGTCTGCGCTGATAATCAGCTCATTGATTATCAGTCCAGACCCATCAGCAATGCCCACAAAAGCCCACCAGTGATGCCTATTAGTGCCCCACCAGTGATGCCACACAAATGCGATGCCAATCAGTGCCCACCTGTACCCACATTTTTTGCCAATCAGTGCCCATAAAGGATCTAAATCAGTGCCCATTAGTAATGCCAGTTAGTGCTCATCAGTAATGCCTGTCAGTGCCTCCTCATCAGTGCTGCCTATCAGTGCCATCTACCAGTGCCACCCATCAGTGCCCATTATTGCCCATCAGTGCCACCCATCAGTGCCCATTAGTACCCATCATTGCCGCCCATCAGTGTCCATTAGTGCTGCCTAGCAGTGCCTATCAGTGCTGCATATCAGTAGCACCTATCAGTGCCGCCTTATCAGTGCCACCTCATCTGTGCCGCCTCATCAGTGCCCGTCAGTGAAGGAGAAAACACTTATTTACAACATTTTATAACATAAACAAAGTAAAACTTTTTTTTTTTTAATATTGTAGGACTTTTTTTTATTTGTAGCGCAAAAAATAAACAAGCCAGTGGTGATCAAATACCACCAAAAGAAAGCTCTATTTGTGGGGAAAAATGGTACAAATTTCATATGGGTACAGTGTTGCATGACCGCGCAATTGTCATTCAAAATACGGCAGTGCTGAAAAGTGGCCTGGGTAGGAAGTGGGTTTAAATGCAATGTATTGAAGTGGTTAAAAACAATCAGAAAGCAGGCTATCAACAGGTTATACTATACATTCTTGAAAACAACTTTTTATCCTGACTTCACATATAGATTTCTCCATTCATATAGGTTTTCTTAGTTGACCGTTGCAATCCACCAGGTGCAATGGGGGGCGGGGGTGGATCTCCACATTACACCAAGCAGATATCATGTTTTCAATGCATTTCATGAACCAAAGTCCACTCCTTCAGGAGAGTATAAATAGGATAATATATTCCCCTGCCTGGAGTTTGCATGTTCTCCCTACGCCTGTGTGTGTTTCCTCCAGGTACACTGGTTTCCTCCCACTCTCCAAAGACATGCTGGTAGGTTAATTTTCTCCTGTCTAAAAAATGGCCTTAGTATGTATGAATTTAAATTAGGACCTTTGTCTATAAGCACCTTGAGGGTAGGGACTGATGTGAATGTACAATATATATGTAAAGCTCTATATAAGTATAAGTACCTGTAATAGATACATAAATAAATAAATCTAAGCTTGAAGTTATCATCCAATACAAAAGTAACATTCCATCAAGCCACTCTTTTACATACAGTTAATATATATATATATATATATATATATATTAGGTGATTCCAGTAAATAACACTTACAAATCAGCCAATGAACAAAATATTTACAAAGAGACACTGCCAGACATCTGACCCAGATCTGTGGGAAAGAAAGATTAAAGGAGGGAGAGAGAGATCTTATGCCCCGTTCACACGGTCGGACATTCCAACCACAAAATCCATCAGATTTTTTAACTTCAAATCATTTTTATTGAAAATTTTTCAGACAAAACAATACTGAATAGGCATAACAATCCATGGTACAGTAATAACAAACTAAAATCAAAATATCCATTACTACTTCAACATTCGCAAGGAACAAGATAGTAACAGGTACCTAGCCATTACCTAAATTAGCTGTCTGCTCAGTGTGGGCGTAATGTGCAGAAATATCAGGAAGTAATGATGTGGAGCTCCAAGATTGTAAGTCAGGGCCATAGCAAGTGGATGGCTGTCCCTCAAAGACCCACGCACCCCACCCCATTGGGATCAGTACTGTGGAGGTGCGTGTAGTCCCCGGGGTGTCCCCACCCCAATACTTCTGTGGAGTAGCTGACCTTACCCTGATGCCGTCCATGGTGCTCATGACTCCCAGTGTACGGTCGGATAATGTCGACCACAGCCCTTGTATCGAAAGCACATTACCTGGGCTCTGAGAAGCATGCCTGCGACTATCGCAATGGTTCTCCAGATTCCAAAGAGAAACTGGAATAACTTGACAGGTAGTCGGGAGCAGAGTGTCCCCAGCAGGAAAGGAAGAAAAAAGGTGAGAAAAGGGGAAAGAGAAGACAAGGGGTAGGTTTAATGCAGGTTAGGAGTTCTCACAGATTCCTATGACAGTCCAGGAAGGAGAGGAATATTACAGTGTGTGGCCCAGGGTTCCCAAATGTAATAAAATTTTTCCATTTTGTCATGTAGTTTTGCCACAATCTGTTCTTGTGCCATGATCCAGGAGACCTTTCTCCTGAATCCCTGGAGGGAGGCTCTGGGTTTCTTCCAGGCTTTAGCGATTGTAACTTTGGCTCCTAACAAAATGAAAAAAGCCAACACCTGAGAATGTTTAGGAAGCGCCACAATATTGCCATTCAATAATGCTATATTGGGGTTAGGAGATATTGTTACCTTCGTGATGGTACTAATTGTGCGGAATACTTTCTGCCAGAAGGATATGATGCGTGGACAAGTCCACCACGTGTGGATCATCGTACCTTCCAAGTCACAACCTCTAAAGCATAGTGGGGAGGTTCCTGGAAAGATAGCCGCCAGTCTAACAGGGAAATAGTACCATCTAGTCATTACCTTAATGCTGGCTTCAATAAGGGAAATGTTAAGGATGCCTTTGTATGCACGTGTAGACGCATGGTACCAGTCTTGTAAAGTCCAGGTATTGTCTGTGTCCTCCTCCCAGGCCCGAGCGTAGGTTGGTTTGTCTGAATGTGACATAAGGGCATTATAGATCAAAGATATCCCTCCCCTCTGAACCTCTGTGTTGGAGCACCAGTTTTCATAGGGAGTTATTGTGGGGGGATCTTGTGTATTCGGCCAAATGGAATGTAGATAGTGGGAGATTTGAGAGAACCTGAATATTTCGGAATCTGGCATGTCAAGTTTCTTCTTAAAGTGTGAAAGCGTAATCGGGCCCTTGGAGGAGAGAAAATGACCAATCCTATAAAGGCCTTTGTCTGTCCACCATTGAAAAGATTTGATTGACATTCCTGGTGTAAAGTCCATGATATGGAATAGATGGGCTAATGGTTTCATGGGTGAGATCAGAATTTGTCGAGAGTAGAGCTTGGAGCTCAAGGTCATGGAGTGAGATAGGGTGGGTGACAAAATGGCTGGCCTGAGTTTTGGGTTGCACAAAAGAAGATAGTCAATGGTATTCAGAGGGATAGCGTAACGCTCCATCGAGAGCCATTCAGGCTTTGGTCCCTTCGAGAAGACCACCGAAATTTGAGCCAGTTGCGCAGCTAGGTAGTATCCCCACAAATTAGGTAGGCCTAGACCCCCTTGAGTTTTTATGCGATAAAGAATGCTAGAGGGACATCTATACCCTTTGCGGCCCCATATAAATCGGACAATCTATGACTGAAATTTGCTTAGTACCTGTTTCTTCCATCAGATTTTTTTTTACAGATTTTGTCGGAAACTTGTGTTGCACACACATGGACGGATAAAGTTGTCTGAAAATCCGATCCTTCCGAATGAGGTGACCTACAATACGTACGACGGGACTACGTAGAGGCCAGTAGCCAATAGCTTTCGTCTCCAAATTTCTTCTGAGCATGCTTGGCACTTTGTGCGTCGGAATTCTCTACACACGATCGGAAAAAGTCTGATCGGATGTTTATTGTCGGAAAATTTTAGATCCTGCTCCATTTATAGGTTGCCTTTTGGTAACTTTTCGCTTACAAGAACAGTAGTAACCACTAGTGACCTCGGGTGCATTCCTGGGCAGAATTCTCAAACTGAGGGCCATGTTACATTATACAGTCACCTACAGCAATGACTACGTGTGAGATATATCATTTGAGACAACATGGCAGCTCTGTGATAAATTGTTATGTATTTAACGTGAAAATGTGACTGATACATATTATGTATTCATTTCAAATAACCAGTTTGGCCTTGCATTGTTTTATTAACCAGGTGATTTATATGCCACACAGACAACACAGACATATTAAAGAATGAGTAACTCAAGTGTACTAGCAAAAAAATAGAAAAGAGACAGTTAACAATGTTACCACACATTGAGTCAGGAGTAGACATTCACAATATTACATTTCCAAAGCACAATATCTCTACAGAAAAAATAAAATAAAAAAATCTCATTGCAGAAATAAAGTTTCATTGCTAAGCCCCACTGCCTAAAACTTTTTTTTTTTTTTCTTTTATCGGAGACGCTGAGCTGCATATAGCTGATTACATCAATTACTTTTCCGAACATGATTTTGATCCCACCGCTGCTTCACTGGATCAGCAAATAGAAAGTAGTCTCAGAGCAAATGGCATTTTTATAACCTTGGCAAAATGATACCGCTGCTGATGAAAATCAGCCACCTAGAGAGTGAGATATAGGAAATATGATACATAACTAACAAAAAGAATAATCTCCTAAATTGAAAGCCATAATGTTTGCTGTTAAAACTAAATATTAAGTGGGTTTTCAGTGTCTATGACACTCCTGAGAATGCTTACTTAGCTGGATATGGAGATCATATTAAGGAAATCTGATTACATTTTTTTGCAATTGAAACTAGAAAATGAATGGTTTTATCGAGCAAGAAAAAAAAATGCGCTGTGAAGATGAGGAGCCCAGATGGATTTTTGAGGCAATAGCAGTGTGAATGTTCATTATGGAGAGATGCTGAGAATACCCTTGAATATGTTTTCCTGTTGAATGTTTTCTATATATCTTGAAACTTCTGTGCAGATTCCAAGACTGATGTAGCTTCCCAATTAAGGAGTAGGAATAGGAGTGTTAAGGGCTCCCTAGAAACATAAGGGACAATCCCGCGGGATTATCCTCTGGACTGAAGTCCAGCGGATAATCCCCTCGTGTGTAGGCGCCGGCGGACTTTTTGGCGCCAAAGTCCGGCGGACTTTTTGGCGCCAAGTTTTAAGTTTGGTTTTAAAATTATCCGCTGGACTTGGCAGTCCGGCGGACAATCCCGCCGTTAGTAGGCAAGTCCGCGGGACTTTTGAAATGAACGGACTTGCCGCTCATCGGCAAGTCCGTTCATTTAGCACGTGACTTCAGGTTACGTAGCTAGCGTAGGCAGTTACTGCCGCCGCGCTAGCTCCGTGACCTGGCATGGATTTAAAGGGACTCCCCACGCCGAAAAAACGGCGTGGGGGTTCCCCCCAAATCCATGTCAGACCCTCATCCGAGCACGCAGCCTGGCAGGCCAGGAAAGGGGTGGGGACGAACGAGCGCCCCCCCCCTCCTGAGCCGTACCAGGCCGCGTGCCCTCAACATGGGGGGTGCCCTGGGGAAAGGGGGGCCGTGCGGCCCCCCCCCACCCCAAAGCACCTTGTCCCCATGTTGATGAGGACAAGGGCCTCTTCCCGACAACCCTGGCCGTTGGTTGTCGGGGTCTGCGGGCGGGGGCTTATCGGAATCTGGGAGCCCCCTTTAATAAGGGGGCCCCCAGATACCGGCCCCCCACCCTATGTGAATGAGTATGGGGTACGATGTACCCCTACCCATTCACCTAAGGTGTAAAATGTAAAGTACAAAAACACACACACTTTTGAAAAAATATTTTATTGCACTGCTCCGGGGGTCTTCTTCCGTCTTGGGGGTCTTCTCGCCGGACTCCCCCGCCATTTACCAAGCTCTTTTACCGAGCGGGGAAGTCCGGCTACCTTCTTCGTCGTCGCCGCCGTCGTCTGGGGGGTCTCGATCCGCCTTCGGGGGTATTCCGGGGTCTTCCGGGGGTCTCTTCTGTTCTTGCGGCGGTCGTCGTCTTCCGCGCCGCCGGCGCCTTCTTCTTCTTCTTGTCCTTCTTCTTGTTCTTCTTCTTGTTCCGATGTTGACCCGATGCTCTCTCTGCCCGGATTGGCAGAGGCGCGCTGCGCTGGGACTTATATAGGGACATGGGGACAGGGTCACATGCTCATGTCACATGGTGACCCCGCCCCCTTGTGATGTCACAGTCCCAGCATCCTCCGGGACTGTGACATCACAAGGGGGCGGGGTCACCATGTGACATGAGCATGTGACCCTGTCCCCATGTCCCTATATAAGTCCCAGCGCAGCGCGCCTCTGCCATTCCGGGCAGAGAGAGCATCGGGTCAACATCGGAACAAGAAGAAGAACAAGAAGAAGGACAAGAAGAAGAAGAAGGCGCCGGCGGCGCGGAAGACGACGACCGCCGCAAGAACAGAAGAGACCCCCGGAAGACCCCCGAAGGCGGATCCAGACCCCCCAGACAACGACGGCGGTGACGACGAAGAAGGTAGCCGGACTTCCCCGCTCTGTGAAAGAGCTTGGTAAATGAGCAGAAGAGAGCGGAGGAGTCCGGCGAGAAGACCCCCAAGACGGAAGAAGACCCCCGGAGCAGTGCAATAAAATATTTTTTCAAAAGTGTGTGTGTTTTTGTACTTTACATTTTACACCTTAGGTGAATGGGTAGGGGTACATCGTACCCCATACTCATTCACATAGGGTGGGGGGCCGGTATCTGGGGGCCCCCTTATTAAAGGGGGCTCCCAGATTCCGATAAGCCCCCGCCCGCAGACCCCGACAACCAACGGCCAGGGTTGTCGGGAAGAGGCCCTTGTCCTCATCAACATGGGGACAAGGTGCTTTGGGGTGGGGGGGGGCCGCACGGCCCCCCTTTCCCCAGGGCACCCCCCATGTTGAGGGCACGCGGCCTGGTACGGCTCAGGAGGGGGGGGCGCTCGTTCGTCCCCACCCCTTTCCTGGCCTGCCAGGCTGCGTGCTCGGATAAGGGTCTGACATGGATTTGGGGGGAACCCCCACGCCGTTTTTTTCGGCGTGGGGAGTCCCTTTAAATCCATGCCAGGTGACGGAGCTAGCGCGCCGGCATTTACTGCCTACGCTAGCTACGTACCTGAAGTTACGTTCGAAATGAACGGACTGCTCCGTGTGTGGGCAAGTCCGTTCATTTTCAAAAGTCCCGCGGACTTTTGGCCGGCGGATTATCCGCCGGAGAAGTCCGTGCGTGTGTGGGCAAGTCCACACGCTCGGAAAGTCCAGCGGACCCAGCTGGAAAGTCCGGCGGGATTGTCCGCTGGACTAAGTCCGCCGGCAAAAGTCCGCATGGCACACTGGTTGCGCCGCAAGTGAAGGCAAGCATGCCGCCACTTACGGCTCCCGAGCGCATGCGCCGGAGTGACGTCATCGCTGCTCCGACCACTCACAGCGCCGGAGCAGCGATACCCGGAAGGAAGATGGACGCTCCGTGGAAGAGGGGACAGCAGTGACATCTGGTTCCTGTGTCAGGTAAGTGACACATAATGGGCTACTATGCGATGCATAGTATTCCATTATGCCTTACCTTTGCAGGGAAACAAAGAGGAAGTAAACCCATCAGGGTTTACTTCCTCTTTAAGGCAGTGCTGGAAAATAATGGTGGCCACACAAAATATTGTTTGTGTTGAGTAATTTTGAGGGGACAGCAAAATTACACTGTTATATAAGCTGTACACTCACTACTTTACATTGTAGGAAAGTGTAATTTCTTCAGTGTTGTCACATCAAAAGATATAATAAAATATTTACAAATATTTACAAAAAATATTTACAAAAATTTGAGGGGTGCACTCACTTTTGTGATATACTGTACCTAGGTGGATGCAGTATCGCTCTGATGCTGCATCTGTCCCCCACCGGCTCTAACTGTGAGAACTGAGCGATCAAACACTGCTCATTGTTCAGTTCTCAGTGCTCTGGTGGGCTGGTGACTTTCAGTCATCACTGTCTGCTCTGCCCCCACCCCATGCTCACTGGAGCACCAAGCTGTAGAAGGGGCAGGAGCGCCTGGTGTGCACTCCCAGAATGAACACAAAAAGGCATTTGTATGATCAGAATAACCTCAGTTTAAACAAGTAGGGTAAACCAGACAACTTATGGTTAATGAAAGCAGCTAACACCTGCTTCTCAGAGATGCAGCCTTTAAAATGGAATACCAGCAAAATCTACTCATCCCCTGAGACACTGTCACCTGCCACACTTAATAGCTCTAACAATTCACTTCACACCTTTTTGTTTGCAGACCACATGACCTTGTAACCCTGTGTGATGCTGGGAGGAGCCCGCTGATTACTCATATCAGCACATATCAGCACATATAGTGTTACCATTTACTGTCAGCCTTTCCACCAGGCAGCATGTCCTGTCTCTCACTACACTTTCATGGACTACATACAAAAATATTTTTTTACCACTACATCGGGTAATTATCTGCTCACCTTTTTGATACCTATGTCCCTTTAGTATTTAGTTGTCATTTTTTACACTCTTTTCTTTTTTTCCCCATTTCCTTTCATGATAGTTTTTTAACCCACATCCTTACTGAGGCTATAGTCCCTCTAGCTCATTCATTATATCACACTCCTATCCTTTATATGGATTTGTGGTGTTGGGTTTCTATTATATTATATTTCATTAGTGGTACACTATAACACGTATTTACAATGCACTCATTGTAATTAATTTCTAGAATTTGAACCCACACCTACCACCATTTAGCTATGTGTTTTTCATCTTTGTTGGGATCGTGGTATGCACCCAGTCTTTTCAATGCCGGATTCCGACCTCAGCTCCCGGAAATGATACTTCTGGCATCCCTCCCTGTCTGGATTCACAGACTCCGACTCTAGGTTTGTAAGTATCCATAGGGATGAATTTACACTTCTCAACCTATATGTATATACTTCTCCCACATATGGTTTCAACCATGGTACATATTTTTTTTTTTTATGTTTTGTTGTAGACCCAAGTGAACCTGCCCTGAAGAGTGTTATTGTAACGCGTTGGTCCTACTGGATGCACCTATTCTGTAGATGATCTATTGATTTCAATATACTGTATGTACTAAATTTCTGTGATCTTATTTTGTTACCTGATCTTATTTTGTTATCTTACCATTTACCATACCATGGGCCTGCCATGCTGTATTACTGTTTTCACCATACCTGTTTTTTTAACACGTGATTGCATATTTACTCATTGAATTTATGTTATGCTGTGATGCTTTTTGACAATAAAGGTGATTGTCTCGGACAGGGGTAGACAGTTTGTGTCCTGGCGAGTCTTTTGTGCACAGTTGGGAATTCAGCTTGCTTTTTCCTCTACATATACCCCGCAGTCTAATGGGGCAGCATAACGAGACAATCAGTCCTAGGAGCAATTCCTACGTTACTATATTTCTGACCATCATAACAACTGGTTAGACCTCTTACCATGGGCAGAGTTCGCTCACAATAGTGCCTTGAATTCTGCTTCCCGGTTGTCACCTTTTATGGCGAACTATGGTTTCCAAAATTCCATGTTGACTGACTCATTTGTTTTGCAGAGTATTCCTGCGTTAGAGGAGCATCTCTTTGGTCTTCGTTCCACTTGGGTCCAGGAGGTTTTGCGACATGCTAATGATAGGTACAGACTCCATGCTGACCGCAGGCGCCTGCCTGCGCCTTACTACCAGGTTGGTGACAGGGTCTGGCTGTCATCTCGCAACCTCCAACTTCGTATTCCCTCTCTGAAGTTCACACCTTAGGCCTTTCTGTATTCTTTGCTGGATTAACCCAGTGGCTAACGCATTAGACCTTCCTTCTAACATGCGTATTTCTCTTTATTAAAACCTTTGGTCTCCTTATTACAACCTTTGGTCTGCAACCGCTTTACCACCACGGTGCCATGTCCTCACTCTGTACAGGTTGAGAACCACGAGGAGTATGAAGTACAGTCCATTGTTGACTCGTGTAGATTCCGTGGGCACATACAGTACCTGGTGTATTGGAAGGGGTTTGGTCCGGAGGAACGCTCTTGGGTCTCATCCTCGGAAGTACATGCCCCTGTCCTCCTCTGTGATTTCCATAGATGTTTCCCCCTCAAGCCTAGTGGTCCTCCGAGAGGGAGGGGTCATTGAGTAAGGGGGTACTGTCAGGGCTGGGCTCAGCCCTTCCTTCTCAGAGCTGGCCGCTCACCTGTAGTCTAATTGCCAGCTCCTATCTCTCCACAGTTACTCAGCTGTTGATGATATCCTGCTCATTAAGTATGAGCCCGGTGTTCGATTTAAACCCATGTTCAAATCGAGCACCGGGTGTTCGCTCGCTCGGCGAGCCCAGAACTATTGGGGCCGCTCGCATCAAATTTGTGTGATGCGAGCGGCCCCGCAATGCATTGCGGCCCGCGCAGTGCAATGCTGGCTGATGATTGGCCAAGCATGCACTGTGACCCCGCATGCTTGGCCAATCACATCGCCGGCAGCGAGGAGAGCCATAAATGGCTACAGGCAGGATGCCTGTAGCCAATTATAGCTCAGGGGCTTTAGTACACGCCCCACGGTATAAAGCCCCGGCGGCCTCGCATATTATGTTTCAGTCAATGTCAGCGTGTCAGTGTGCTGCTGACAATATGTGCTTTATTTCTGGGGATATGTGTGTGCGTGCTGTTAGAACAGCATTGCAGTATCACATCTGGGGGGTGTCTATAGGTGGCCTGTGAAGGGGGGCAGGTTTCCTGTGCTTAGAACTTTCCCTGCAAAAAAGTGTCATTTTTGCAGGAAAAAAGCTATTTAAAATCACTCGCGGCTAATGAATTGATGGCTCCTGTAACACAGAGAACTGTCATTCATTAATAAAAAACAAAAAAAAAAAGCGTAGGGGTCCCCCCAAATTCAATAACCAGGCCCTTCAGGTCTGGGATGGATATTAAGGGGAACCCCAGCCAAAAAAAAAATGGCGTAGGTTCCCCCTCAAAATCCATACCAGACCCTTGAGGTCTGGTATGGATTTTAAGGGGAACCCTAGCCAAAAAAAATGGCGTGGGGTCCCCCTCAAAATCCATACCAGACCCTTATTCGAGCACGCAACCTGGCAGGCCGCAGGAAAAGAGGGGGGGACGAGAGCGGCCCTCCCTCCCGCCTGAACCATACCAGGCCACATGCCCTCAACATTGGGAGGATGCTTTGGGGGTCTAAGACCCCCAAAGCACCTTGTCCCCATGTTGATGAGGACAAGGGCCTCTTCCCCACAACCGTGCCGGTGGTTGTGGGGGTCTGCGGGCGGGGGGCTTATCGGAATCTGGAAGCCCCCTTTAACAAGGGGACCCCCAGATCCCGGCCCCCCCCCCCTGTATGAAATGGTAAGGGGGTACAAAAGTACCCCTACCATTTCACCAAAAAAGTGGCAAAAATTGTAAAAATGACAGGAGACGGTCTTTGACAATTCCTTTATTAAAATCTTCTTTCTTCTTTCTTCATCCTTCGGTTTCTTCATCTTCTTCTCCTTCCTTCATCTTCTTCTTCCATTTTCTTCTTCCTCCGATCCGCTTCTTCTTGCGCTGGTCTTCTCGTCCTTCTCGTCCGGCATCTTCTTCCGTCGGCGTCGGCGTCGGCATCGGTGTCGGTGTCTCTGTCTCTTCTTGGGCCGCTCCGCGCAATGGGAGGCTCCCGCTGTGTGAGGCTCCGCTCCGTCTGACAGGTCTTTTATAATGGAGGGCACCTGGTGACCCCGCCCCCTCTGACGCACAGGGACGTCATGGGGAATTCCATGATGGCTTTCCCCATGACGTCAGAGGGGGGCGGGGTCACCAGGTGCCCTCCGTTTTAAAAGACCTGTCAGATGGAGCGGAGCCTCACACAGCGGGAGCCTCCCATTGCGCGGAGCAGCCCAAGAAGACACTGACACCGACACCGACGCCGACGGAAGAAGATGCCGGACGAGAAGGACGAGAAGGACGAGAAGACCAGCGCAAGAAGAAGCGGATCGGAGGAAGAAGAAAATGGAAGAAGAAGATGGAAGAAGATGAAGGAAGGAGAAGATGAAGAAACCGAAGGATGAAGAAAGAAGAAAGAAGATTTTAATAAAGGAATTGTCAAAGACTGTCTCCTGTCATTTTTACAATTTTTGCCACTTTTTTGGTGAAATGGTAGGGGTACTTTTGTACCCCCTTACCATTTCACACAGGGGGGGGGTGGGATCTGGGGGTCCCCTTGTTAAAGGGGGTTTCCAGATTCCGATAAGCCCCCCGCCCGCAGACCCCCACAACCACCAGGCACGGTTGTGGGGAAGAGGCCCTTGTCCTCATCAACATGGGGACAAGGTGCTTTAGGGGTCTTAGACCCCAAAAGCATCCTCCCAATGTTGAGGGCATGTGGCCTGGTACGGTTCAGGCGAGAGGGGGGGCCTCTCTCGTCCCCCCTCTTTTCCTGCGGCCTGCCAGGTTGCGTGCTCGGATAAGGGTCTGGTATGGATTTTGAGGGGGACCCCACGCCATTTTTTTTGGCTAGGGTTCCCCTTAAAATCCATACCAGACCTCAAGGGTCTGGTATGGATTTTGAGGGGGACCCTACGCCATTTTTTTTTTTTTGGCTGGGGTTTCCCTTAATATCCATCCCAGACCTGAAGGGCCTGGTTATTGAATTTGGGGGGACCCCTACGCTTTTTTTTTTTTTTCATTTTTTTTATTTTTTATCAATGACTTTTTTTTATGAATGAGTTTCAATGAATCACTGTTCTCTGTGTTACGGGAGCCGTGAATTAACATTAGCCGCGAGTGATTTTAAATAGCTTTTTTACTTTCAAAAATGACACTTTGCGCAGAGACAGTTCTAAACACGGGAAACATGCGCCCCTTCACAGGCATACTATAGACACCCCCCAGGTACGAAATTTAAAGGAATATTACACTTTTATTGTTTCAATTTAAGCATTATTAAAATCACTGCTCCTGAAAAAACGGGCGTTTTTAAAAAAAAAATTTGCATTGATACATGTCCCCTGGGGCAGGACCCAGGTCCCCAAACACTTTTTATGACATTAACATGCATATTAGCCTTTAAAATGAGCATTTAGGTCCGTTCGCGGGTTCTGGTGCGAGCCGAACGGGGGGGTGTTCGGCTCATCCCTACTGCTCATCAGTTCTGCCTACTTAAGCCGTCCAGACCAAAGGATCTCTGCCTTCACCTTGGTCAACATTACAGAGCCTATCTCCTGCGTTTCTGTTTAACCGCTTTAGCCTCAGAATATTTTACCCCCTTCCTGACCAGAGCACTTTTTGCGATTCAGCACTGCGTCACATTAACTGATAATTGCGCGGCCATACGACGTTGCACTCAAACAAAATTGACATAATTTTTTCCCCACAAATAGAGCTTTCTTTTGGTGGTATTTGATCACCTCTGCCGTTTTTATGTTTTGCGCTATAATCAAAAAAAGAGCGTCAATTTTGAAAAAAACTCAATATTTTTTTACTTTTTGCTATAATAAATATCCCCTCAAAATTTATAAGAAAAAAAATTTGTCCTCAGTTTAGGCCGATATGTATTATTCTACATATTTTTGGTAAAAAATCGCAATAAGCGTATATTGATTGGTTTGCGCAAAAGTTATAGCGTCTACAAAATAGGGGATAGTTTTATGGCATTTTTATTATTCATTTTTATTAGTAATGGCGGCGATCTGCGATTTTTATTGGGACTGCGACATTAATGGCGGACACATCGGACACTTTTGACACTATTTTGGGACCATTGTCATTTATACAGCAATCAGTGCTATAAAAATGCACTGATTACTGTGTAAATTACACTGGCAGTGAAGGGGTTAACCACTAGGGGGCGATGAAGGGGTTAAGTATGTCCTAGGGAGTGATTCTAACTGTGGGGGGTGGGCTACTAGTCACATGACAGCGATCACTGCTCCCGATGACAGGGAGCAGTGATTTCTGTCATATCACAAGGCAGAACGGGGAAATGCCTTGTTTACATAGGCACTTCCCCGTTCTGAGGCTCCGTGACACGATCGCCGGGAGTGCCTGCTATCCCCGTCTCTTAAAGGGGATGTTCCACTACATTGATCCCTGACTTCTGGCTTGGCTGACTATCCTTTCCGGTTACTGAACTTTAGCTATGTTTTGACTACGTTTGTTATTAAACAAGTGTGATTTAACAGTACTTCTGTCTCAGTCTGATTTCATGGTTCCTGACAGTGGGAAGAACGCTCCTTACATTTGTGATCATTGGGAAGAATCCCTCCTTACAGATAGTTAAAAAAAATCATTGGTGCCTGAGGTTACTCATCTAAGAAGCAGAAATCACTTATTGCTCATAGAACCCCTAAAGAACTCTGAAGGAACCTTAGGGTTTCATGGAACCCTGGTTGAGAAACCCTATTCTAGAGGGTTCACAAAAAGCTTCTGCCATTGGCTGCCGGCAGCTCACATTTGACATCAAAACTGCTAAAGGCCCATACACAGAATACGAAAATTGGATGTAAAAATTTGTACGACGAGCTGTCTGACGATTTTCAGATCGTTAGTACGGTGCTTTCGACAGCCGATTTTTGCTTTTTCATCAGACAAAAGCTGGATGTGCAGACTATAAAATTTTTGTCTTATGTGAACTCAACATCCGATTTTCGTTTCATTAGTACGGTTTTCGTATGAATAAAATCATAAGAGCCAGAATACGCAGACACGTTGCTGGATTTGGCGGCAGAGGAGATCTCTGGTTCGGCATTATTGGAGACTGCTTATACCACTATTGGTCCTAAGGAGGAATAGGATTCGATTATCCGTCCCTGGCTGACCCTATAGAAGGAGATCCGGTTTGGTGCCTATCTGGATGGTTGAGATTTATCCCGATATCAGCATATGGGCTTATTTGAGCTTGCCCTCTGGTAAGCGCATTCTACTAACGGTGGTGGATCACGGTGTTCCTGATTTTCACAGTCACTATTTATTGGATTTCACCCTGTCACATTTATAAACACTGTCTCATTTTTATCACTGGACTTTTATGGTTATTTATATTTTTTTGGTTTAACCCTTTTTTCTTGGATTTTCATCACTTCCAATTTGCACATTTATTTATTTAAATTTGAGTCACTGGCGCGGCTTTTTGTAATATTTTGTTTGTCCATTGTGTATATCTCGCAATTTTTCAGCTGCTGCTAATTTTTACTTTTCACTTACACATAATTTCATATGCTATTTATTTGATTAATATCAGTAATTTCCAGGATTTCTTAGTTAGGGATTAGCGCGGTGTTTACTTCTCTTTTTTTCAGAATACGCATTCTCAGAAAATAAAGAATACATACAAAACTATATAACATATTACGTCACTTATGTCATACGAAAATTTTCGTATTGTGAGTAACCTCTTCACTTTCGACATGAGACTAGCATGCCACAAAAAATGAATGTTCGGTCATCCGAAAATCTAAGCATGTGTACGAGGCTTAAGAGTAATTTATGAGAAGTCCAGTGACTCTATCAGATCAGACATACTCTGCAGAGGAACCAAACACCAGGCCAATTTTGATTAGTACCTTTCATGTTTAATTATGTTTATTTTTTTATTGTTATTGTCTGTTTTGTAGTGCTAGCTTGGAGCAAATTAAATATTTGCATGCCAAGGAAAATGGAAAATGAATCTGGGTTCACTTTTAGGTGAGTTTTTGCTAACATTGCATGCTGAATCCAAACCCCAGAGAAAAGCAATAAAATGTTAAAAAACAGTAATCACCATTGTCAAGACTAAAATGCATGGGATTGTTAAAAAATGGCACGGGGGGTTGGGAACTACCCTGAGCATATGTACCCAAGCAAAAGATAAAATTAAAACCTTCAGCTTGGTGGGGAGCAGCAGTTTTAATATTTTTAGTAAAACCTTGAAAATGCTAAATTACTTTAAATAATATGTCTGATAGATGCCCCAAACCTGCTGGTGATATGGCACATCTATACAATGTATACAACCTGCTTAAAAAAAATTGACAGAATCACTAGCAATTGCTATTCGTAACAACCCAGACATAAAAGGGGTCAGATGTGGACCCAAAATTCACAAATGTGGCCTATTCACGGATGATCTCATCCTCTTTATCACCTCTCCCGCCACGTCCCTACCAGTCATTTGTAAACTTCTGGAAGACTTTGCTGGGATCTCGGGATTACAAGTTAACTTTACCAAGTCTCAAGCTCTTAACGTCTCTCTCCAGCCGTCCCAAGTGGCCCAGTTGAAGGATTCACTTTGCTTTTCATCTATCTCGGAATAAACCTGACCCCCAAATTTGAACAACTGTACCTAGCCAATTACCCTCCTATCTACAAAAAATTTATATCAGATCTTAAACAGTGGTCTCCGCATCAACTCTCCTGGTTGGGCAGGATCAATTCTATTAAAATGACCCTACTCCCTAGACTCTTATATCTCTTTCGCTCTCTCCCAATATGCATTAGAAAGGACCACCTTTCATCATTCCAAAGCAAAATGGTTAAATTCATCTGGGGTAAATCTGGTCATTGCCTTGCGCGACAAACCCTATATAGGCTGAGGAATAAAGGAGGATTGGGCTTCCCTAATCTTTTCTGGTACTACCAAGCAGCTAGACTAGCTCAACTATCCACAGTTTATTTAAAATTTTCTAGTTTCTAATTTTACAAAGTGAAAAGTGTGCTGTAACAAATGTATTTTGGGTCATGTTGGTTTTGCAAAATAAAAATAATATTGATCACATTTGTGGTGTATATTATATTACTAACCTTAACGAATCTAAGATTATTAATTAATTTATGGACTCCTCCGTCGCTGTCTGACGCTGTTATGTGCACAATGTTTAGAGCATGTGGCCAGGTATGAATTTGTGGCTGAACACACGCTGTTGTTTTTTACAATATTAGAAATGCAAAAAATGGACAACATAAAGAAACAACAGGACAGCATCTACAGATAGGGAAAGGGAATAAAAAAACTTACATTTGTCAGCCTGAACTTGGGAAGAGCACATGCTCCACTCTGGCAAGAGGTTTCTGGCAATTTCCAGCCAGGCCTGTTTTTTAAGAACGCTGTCCTTATATTTAGGATGCCGGGTGTCATAAATCATCGGTTTCTCCCTCACAAGTCTTATCAGCTCCTCACAATCGATGGATTCCTTCGCCTTTGATCCTAGAGATTTGGTCAGTCCTAGAAGGTGAGTTTGGTCTTAAGATATAAAGATTTGCATAGTACTGATCAAATTGGTCAGCTATGTCGTCTGTTGAGGATAGAAGACACCCCTCCGAGGATTTAATATGTTGGATTGTGGTGGTCGCTTTTTTAGATTGTAGGGCTCTCACTAACATCTTACTGCTTTTGTTTCCTTGCTCATAGAACATTTTTTTTGGATAGGATTTATTTGCGTCTTATTGTCCGTCTTAATTCAGTAAGAATTTATTTTATCTTCCTATTACTAGTAAGTCCGTAAAAGTTTGATCAGCATGGGATTTTCTTTTTTTTTTCCATAAAGATTTTATTGAGCAAATTAACAAGGATCACAGTACAAGTTACATAACAGAAAAAGTGCAGTCAGGAAAAAGCAACTTTTGATACAACGTAGCATGGCATTAATGGCAGGAGTATGGTCGTCTCCATGTTTTGTATAAGTAAATAAGGGGCAAATGGGCCGGAGCCTTTATTGTTTTAATTAGAGTTCCGACTGCCTACTGACCTTGCTACTTGATGTAGTGCCTCAGACAACTAAGACATGGCGTCTGTGAGATAGTGAAAGAGGGGTAAGATGAGAAGGACAGAGCCGACTCAAGCGGGGGAAGCAAGAAAGGGATAAGGGAAATGAGGAAGGGGACGAGAGAGTGGGGAGGAGGGGACAACAGCAAAAAAAAGGGGGCCCATGGATAGAGCAAGGAGGGGGAAGAGGAGGAGTATGTAAGAAAGGCGGAGGGGGAGATTTTGGGGAAAGATGAAGGACAGAAGGGTGCAAGGGAAAGGATAAAGAGGAGGGTAAGGGTAGGGGGAGTGACCACTCATTCGGGTTTCTGCAGGTGAGGAAGGGGCGAATTCCCCTTGGGGGATCGCTCTCTAGTCCGGGGGAATATGCTGTTTGTATTCAGTGGTTGTTTTGAAGTGGGACCAGCAAGTCCAGATAATCGAGAATTTCTCCATTCTCTATTGTGAAATGTGAATCAGCTCTTCCATGTCGCAAATTCTAGAAATGGTCATAAACCATTCTTTAAGTGATGGTGCTTGGCCGGTGCGCCAGTGTTTGGGAATGCACAGCCTGGCGGCATTGACCATGTGCATGGCCAGGGATTTGTAATAGTCTTTTCTAGATAGTGAAGTGTGGTGCAGGAGAAACTGTGCTGGTGTGAAATCTAGGGTGTAGATAGTAATTGATGAAATGAGTCTGTGGACCTCCCTCCAAAAGGGTTGAATGTGTATGCAGTCCCACCAAATATGTAGCATGGTTCCCACCCCCGCATTGCATCTCCAGCAAACGTTGGGTATTGAAGGCGAAAACTTATGAAGGAGTGATGAGGTTCTGTACCACCTAGTGAGCACTTTGTACCCGTTCTCCTGGATGGCGACATTCAACGAGCCTCTGTGTGCATATTCATGAACTCTCGTTCATTCCATCGGTGTCAGGGGGGTAAGTAGGTCCCTATTCCAAGAGCTCTGCGATGGCGAGAGGGTTGAGTCATTAGGTAAGGCGTATAAGAGAGAGATGAGGTGTCGTTGGGGGATTTTACGGTGGCATAGGGTTTCGAAAGGGGTAAGTTGTCCTGTCCAGCTGTCGTGGGCTGCATGTGTGGATAGGAAGTGACATATTTGTCTGTAAGTCCAGAAGGGGAAGGTTGAGGTGTTAGAGATGAGCCTGAGGTTATCTATCGAGGCGAGCTTGCCTTCAGTGAACAGTTGGGAGGCAAGAATGTCCTGAAAAGGCCATTCCTGTCTGAGGAAATTAGGTGATTCACCTGGGAGGAAATCGGGATTTTCTCTCAACGTAGTCAGCGGGCCCAGGATGGGTGCAAGGGATCTGCTGGTTGGGGACTTTCTGAGTAGTGCCAACAAAGTATAGATGAAAGGGTGTAAGGCTAAGGTTTGCGGCCATTGCTTCGGGGGTAGCCATGGGAGGAGACGTAGTGGAGTGGGTGAGAAGGAGTCTTCAAGGGAGATCCAAACCTTTTCAAGGGAATGGATGCACCAGTCTGCGATTCTCGTGAGGTGGCAGGCTACATAATATTTGTGCAGGTCCGGGAGTGCAATACCCCCTTTAGACTTGGGTAGACTTGGGTAGGGTGAGTCCGGCGTATTTTATTCTAGGGGGGGAGTCCTTCCATAAGAAGGTCGAACAAGCCTTCCGAAAGGAGGAGAAGAATCCTGCAGGGATAGCCATTGGGATGGTTTGAATCAGATACAGTAAACGTGGTAGTATAATCATTTTAATCAGAGCAGCTCGGCCAAACCACAAGATATTTAATGTGGACCAATCCTTGAGGTGGTCTTGGGCTTTATTCAGGGCAGGGTGGAAGTTAAGGGCATAAAGATGTTTGAGGCAGGGCGGGATCCGAATTCCAAGGTAGGTAATCGCTGTCTTTTCCCAATGGAATGGGAAAGACTCCTGACAATGGGTAACTTCCTGAGGAGAAAGGGTAACATTCAAGGCATGGGATTTTGTGTAATTGATTTTGAGATTCCAGATTGCACCGAAGGCTTCAAGGTCTTGTAGGAGAGACGGAAGGGAAGTGCGCAGGGATGTAAGAGAGAGCAAGATGTCATCCGCAAAGGCGGCTACTTTAAATTCTCTATCTTTAACCGTCAGCCCCTTAACATCCGGGTTTTCTCTAAGTTTGTTTAAAAGGGGTTCCAGGGAGAGGATGTAAATCAGGGGGGAGAGGGGGTATCCTTGGCGTGTGCCATTGTTGATGGGGAAGGCGTTTGACAGGTGGCCGTTAACTCTTACCGCCGCCGTGGGACCAGAGTACAATGCCATTATGGAAGTGAGCATGCGGTCCTCCAAGCCTTTGCCTTTTAGGACTTCTCGCATGTAGTCCCAGGCCACTCTGTCAAACGCCTTCTCCGCATCAAGTGAGAGATTAGGAAAATGCCTCACTATGATAGACGACTGGATGACTACTAGCTCCCTCAAACTTAATGAATCAAAAACAGAACTTCTTATTCTACATGCAAATCATAACCCCCGAACCAAGATCCCTTGGACACCTCCTACCATCTTTGGACAGACCATCGCCCCAAGGACCAAGGCCAAGAGTCTCGGAGTCATTTTTGACTCAGAAATGTCAATGGATGCCCAAATAGGAGCAGTGGTCAGTGGTTCTCACCATCTGCTCCGCCTGCTACGCAGACTCCTCCCCTTCATTCCAAAGGAGGACAAAGCAGTGGTAGTTGGAACGATCATCAATTCTCGACTGGACTATGCTAACTCCCTTTACATAGGATTACCCCAATATCAACTTGCGCGCTTACAACTTATCCAAAACACAGCGGCAAGGCTGATAACAGGAAAAAAACCCTGGGAATCCATCTCCCCTTCCCTGAGGAACCTACATTGGCTAAATGTAAGGAATCGGGTCGCATTCAAGACCCTTTGCCTCACCCACAAATGCGCACATGGAAACGCCCCCGCAATACCTTCGCGAGAAAATAAAACACTACACACCGAATCGCAGTCTTTGATCGGCTAATCAAAATCTTCTCCTCATTCCTAAATCCCGCTACAAATCAAAGGGGGAACGGAGATTCGCTGTCCAAGGTCCATGGCTATGGAACGCTCTACCAACCGACATTCGCATGGAAGAAAACCATCAGGCCTTCAGGAAGAAACTCAAGACACACCTCTTCTAGAAGCTCGACAACCAAATGCCAATACAGCGCCTTGAGCCGATTCAGTTCGCATTGTAGCGCTATACAAGTTATTCATTCATTCATTCATTCAGTAGAAAGTCTGGGGTTTTAGATGAGGTGAGCCAATGATGTAGGTTGAGGGTTCGGATGGTGTTGTCCCGGGCCTCCCTGCCCGGAACAAAGCCCACCTGGTCATTGGAGATGAGGCCGGGAATCAAAGGAATTAACCTGTTGGCAAGGATTTTGGCATAAATTTTTATGTCAACATTAAGGAGTGAGATCGGCCTATAATTAGCCACTCGAAGGGGATCTTTCGCTTCTTTAGGGATTATGGTGATGTGCGCCTCTAATAATCTGTTTGGTCGATCTTGTGGGTTGGCCAGGGCATTAAAAGTCTGTAGAAGGTTGGGGCTGAGGACATCTGAGAAGGATTTATAATACTGGAGGGTATACCCGTCAGGGCCTGGACTTTTGCCTAGCTTCATTTGTTTCAGAGCCATCACCAGTTCCCCTGATGAGAATTGCCCTTCTAGGGACCGTGTCTGCTGGGAAGAGATGGGCTTGGGGCCATATTGAGAGAGAAAGTCTGTGATGAGCGTTTGGCGTGTTTCGCCAGAGGCTCGGGACGGTTGGCTAGGGTGAAGGTTGTAGAGCTTATAATAAAAAGTTTTGAATTCTTTCGCAATGTCCTCACTTTTGGCCAGTAGGGTACCCCGGGGATCGCGTAAGGTATGGATGGTGGACGAGAGTTTGGCCGATTGAACTGACCGCGCTAGAAGACGTCCACTTTTGTTGCCATGTTCATAAAAGACCCTTTGGCCAAGAATGTAGCGTCTCCTTGTGCGTTTACCCAGTTCATCTGCGAGAAGGGAGCGAGTATGGATCAGTTCCTGCAAGGTGTTTTGTGCTTGTGTCTGTTAATGGGACAATTCTAACGGTCTCTGCTTCTTGAGGAGGGTGTTCACTCGTTCCTTGTTAAGTTTTTTGGCCTGCGAGTTCAGGGCTAGCAGTTCCCCCCTTATCGCACATTTGTGAGCTTCCCAGAGGGATATAGGAGAAATGTCTGGATTGGTATTTTCCTGGAAGTATAACTTGATACGTGAGCGTATGTGTTCCAGGGTGATTGGGTCTTTTAAACTGGAAGGGTTAAACTGCCAGACTTTAGTTTTGGGGCATGTTTCCGGGAATGATAATGTGACTGTAATGGGGTGGTGGTCTGATAGGAACATCAGTTCGATGGAGGAGTGTTGTAGGGCAGGGAGGTCAGTCTGAGACAAGAAAAATAAATCGATTCTAGAATATTTTTGGTGGGGGGCCGAAAAGTAAGTGTAATCTTTGGTCGAGGGGTAGAGAGTGCGCCATGCGTCATGAAGAGTCAGAGTTTGGAGTTGAGCTTTGATTTGGCGTAAAGCCTTGTAGGTAACAGATGATGAACCCGTGGAAGTATCCACGAGGGGATTTAAGGGCACATTGAAGTCGCCACCCAGGAGAACCAGGCCGCTCTGAAACGTTGACAGGAGGGCACAAGTCTTGCGAAAGAAGGAAACCCGATGTTCATTGGGGCAATAAATGTTAGCCAGTGTAATTGGCTTAGAGGCGTACGTTCCCTTAATAAAGATAAACCTGCCTTCTGGGTCCACTAGGGAGTCAGTCAGAAGGAAATTAGTATGTCTTGAGATGAGGATCGAGACACCCTTGGACTTGGCGACCGGGTTAGTGGCGTGCAAGGCAGAGAGGTATATGTGGTTAGCAAGCTTAGGGATAGCATCAGATCGGAAGTGGGTCTCCTGTAAGAAGATAAAGTGAGCTTTATGTTTTGTGAGAGAGGATAAGACTTGTGACCTTTTTTCCAGTAAATTAAGGCCTTTCGTGTTAGGTGAAACACACTTTAGTGTCAGTGGGTTATTTGTTCTAGAGGGGGTCTGCATTGTGGGGAGTTAGGAAGAGGCGAGGACGATTGCCTGGCTATCAAGTAGGTTAAGGTCTATTTAAAACATGGGCACAAGGGTCACTCCCCTGGAGAGGGGGAAGAAAGAAAAGAGACGAGAAGGAAAGGAGGAGGGGGGGGGGAGATGAGCAAGTGGAAAGGTCTAGAGGAGCTGTGAATAGGGAGGGGAAGAGAATCCGAGGGGGAAGAAGAAGGGGGGTCAGGGCAGAGAGAGGGAAGAGGAGGGATGAGAAGAGAGTGAGGGGGGGTCAAAGAAAGATATGAGAGCGAAGCGGAGAAGGAGGGATAAAGAAAGGGGGGAGAAGATGTACCAGAGGTGGGAATAGCAAGGCTATCCACCTGTAGGAGTCAAGGGAAAAACCTGGTGTGTCAGCAACGTCTCAGTGAGACCGCTGTGTGGGGGTAATAGGGTAAACGGTGACCACAGCCTGACTGCGGACTGGGGATCTAGAGGAAGAGGAGGAGGGATCTCACCTGAGGCGAGGTCCCATGTAGTGTATTGGGGAGCCTACCGTAAGGAACAAGCTACAGAAGGTTCAAGCGTTAAATGCAGTAAGAACAACACACATAACATCATAACATAACATTCTCCAGTTCTCGGAACTGGGATCACTAAAGGCATACAATGCAATTAGAATATAGAACTCTGGGAAATATAATACATGAAAGAAAACAGCAGCCTGTGAGGTAATCAGAGGAAATGTCAATCTCCCATAGGGATTCTGGTGAGGCATTCTGTAGGGGGGTACAAGGGGGGGGGGAGGCAGGAAAAGAGAGGGAAGGAGGAGGGGGGAAGGAAAGAAGGGGGGGAGGAAGGAAGGGGGGGCAGGGGGAAGGGATGGAGGGAGAGGGGGTAGGGTGTAAGGAGTAAGGGGGGAGAGGGTAGAGGGGGGGATAGGACAAGGCGAGGAGGGATGGGCAGGATAAGGAAGGATGAGGAGGGAGAGGAAGGAGTGAAGGTGGGGAGGGAGGGGGGAAGATGGAGATAGGGAGAGGTCTTCTAGGTGGAGCTGGAAGGAGGGCACCCTGGGTCTGGCTTCTGCCTAGGAGGGGGGGCACTCGGGTCCTAGTGTAGATTGGCAGCAATCGAGCAGAGCTCTGCCCGTCTTTACCTGGCTCAATATAAGCAAGTGGTAGAGGTTGAAGTAAAATAAGTATAAGCTAGGGGCATAAAATAAAGCAAATCAAATTAATAAAAAGCAAAATAAATTAAATTATGAAAAAACAAAATAAATAGAACAAATACGTTGCCTGCGGGAAAGTGGAAGTGTCACCAGCAGTGTGCGCATACGGGGAGAAGATGTTGCGTTGAAGCTGCAGGCAGAGATACAGGGCGATTGAAAGTTCAGTCATCCCGCTTCAGGGGGAGGATGTCCATGTGAGCCCAACTTGCGGTGAGTTCTTCAGGCCATCCAGGAGATGGCCTTCAGTATTGCAAAAGTGGGGAACAATGTCCGAGTCCCAGGTGTAGTCTTAGGCACCTATGGAGAGTCCCCCGCAGGATGGAGTCAGATACTCAAAATTCCAGGACCATTACTACATATACTAATGACCATTTTAGAGTGAAGGCCATTCTTGACAAATATTGGCATCTCCTAATGTCTGACCCCACCGTGGGACCACTTGTACCTCTGACACCTCTTATTGCATACAGATGAGCTACTTCTGTAGGAGATCTGATAGTTCAAAGCAAGTTTCAGGGCTCCACTCATGGTGACCCCTGTAAGCTTACTGGGACTTAGCCCTGCAGCTCATGTAACTATTGTAAGTACATGGACCACAGGAAGAATATACGTTTACCCAATGGCAACTTCTTCACCCCCCCATTTTTCCTAACTGTCAAACCATGGGAGTGGTATATCTCTTACAATGTAGCTGTGGATGTTACTACATAGGAAAGAACATTCAGAAACTGTGGCAAAGGATTTATCGCCACATTAGGGCCATGAAAGCCAGTGACCCTGATTCACCTCTAGGGAGAAATGTAGCACAGTTGCAAAGTGGTGTGTTCCCTAAAATATCTGTCCTTGTTGTGGATCATGTCCATCCCGGCCCCAGAGGAGGAGACTTTGATAAGGTTCTCCTCCAACGGGAGCTGTGATGGATATCAAACTTGAATGCTACTTTTCCACCAGGCCTAAATGAGGCCTTCAACCTCAAACCATTCTTACCAGGCTTCTCCTCTGGAGGTTTTGATAGGGATTTGTAAATTTATGTTTTGCTCCATCTACAGGCTGTAGACCTTATATTTTAATTCCTCAATTATTCAATCAGTGTAATCATTCCCTCTTTTGTGCTTTCATAGTCACCTGTTATTGTCTGTTCCACAAATTCTAACACAATTGCAAATTTAGTATTTTTTAGCTGTACAGGCGATGGCTGACACCTCCACTCTCCTTGCTCCACCATACCATATGTTCTGTACTTTATCTGTGGGACATGTTAGAACCACATTGCCTGCCCCTTGATGCATTGAGATTCACTGGCACTGGGGGGCCCCTGGTGTTCGTTTTTCCACGGGTCCTTCGCTTTATTTTGGCTGCGGCTTTGTCGCTCCAGGAGCCCGCACCTGTGCACTGGTGCATTTCCATTCTGCCACTGGTCACTGGCCATCTGTCACGTCGGTGGCTCTGTCGACGTGTGACTTCATTGTGTCCGCTGACGTGGCAACGCCGGACGCCGCACGAGCCGGGGGATTGCCAGTGAGACATCCTGTCTCACACTCTGGACGCACAGGTGTATTGCCAGGGGTCATCAATCGAATAACTCTGCCGATTACCTGTTGAATCTTGCTCCTACTCATTGGACAATTTATGTATGTTTAGCCTTGTCCCTACCCCATACTCCCTTTATTAGCTAGATAGGTTTATCTTCACTTCTGCTGCACAGCCCGAAGACACACATGGTCTCTATCTCTGCAACATAAGATATAGAAACCCAGACAGGTGAGCATTATCTTTGGATGCTTTGAGCACTACCCCCCTTTTTGGTTAACTTCTCCTTACCAATGTGGAGGTTTGTCCCCAAGGGGTGTTACAAATTTGCTTTACATAGAATGTCTCTATATTTAGCCAGTCTTTGGCCCCCTGTTTTGCAAACATACTTATTGTATTACTTTTCCTTTCTATGATAGGTTCATATGTCCAGGCCACTTTGGCTTAATCCTTGTGAGCATTGATGTGTTGTGCAGTGAGGCAAGAGCTGCTACCTTTCAATACATAGTCTTTGTACTTTGTTTGTGATACCTGGAATCATATACAGTAATACGGAATTGGGTGAGGCCTCTTATGGCCCCCCTTATAGAATATCTTATGAACCTTGAGAACAGGTGATGGAGAGGAATAGGAAGATTTCAGCCTCGCTTCGTGTCAATTCATCTTGTTGTGTTAAAAGACACAAATTATGTAAGTACCTTTTACAATTTGTTGATGTGATGCCATGTCTATGAAATGGCGAAGAAACAGCCATTGTATTTATATATACCATTATACTTATTTATTATGTATGAATTTTGTATTATTCTGTTTTTTTTTTTTTTTTTTAATAGAACAAAACAGCATACCCCAGTTCAGTCCCTGAAGAAGGAAATAAATACTATGCCATTTCTCCAAAACATGTTGGGTACACTCCAAACACATTCTGGTCAACTACAGGTCTAGACCTAATGTGTATGTTAATAAACCATTTGCTGTTTATATATTATATATTTTTTGTGTCATGTACTATTGTTTTTATAGTTATTTCTACTTTTTGGATACTAAGTTTATGCTTATATGCATTTTCAATAAATGTTGTACTCTTTATACTTTTTGTATGAACTGGTTTCACTTCCCATGCCCATATAATCCCTGGGGCATTTTCCTTTTTGCAATATCTTTTAGTCAAGGGGTGAACTGCATTATATTATATACGCCTCTTCACTTGCAAAATGATTGCATATAAATGAGACAACTGCTCCATTGCATGTGAGTGCTTTAAATGCATAAAGGTGAGGGAATGTAGAAAGAGTGACTTAACTTAGCTGTTACTTTGGACCATGTGCTAACCGAATGCTTAAAAGTCTTGTCTGCCCAACCACTTATGTTTCATGATGAGTACATGGGAGGACCAACGCAGCACGTCTCGGATGATGACGAAACACAGGTGCCAACTGCTGCTGCTTTCGCCATTGTGCAGACCGACAAAGAGGGCAGGGGTGAATTTTGGGTGGAAGATGATGTGGAGGACGATGAGGTCCTTGACCCTACATGGAATCAACGTCATGCAGGTGACCAGTGTAGTTCAGAGGAAGAGGCGGTGGTCGCACAGAGCCACCAGCACAGCAGAAGAGGGAGCAGGGTGCAAAAGCGGAGCGTCCGTCCCCTAGACAGTACGTCTGCTACTGCCCAACGCAGCAAGGGACCAAGCACACCAAAGCCAGATGCAAGGAGTTCCCTAGCGTGGCAGTTCTTCAGACAATGTCCTGATGACAAGACACGAGTGGTTTGCACGCTGTGCAATCAGAGCTTGAAGCGAGGCATAAACGTTCTCAACATGAGCACAACCTGCATGACCAGGCATCTAAGTGCAAAGCACGAGATGCAGTGGAGTAGACACCGCAAAAACCAAGAAAGGTCTCTGGCTCCTCCTGCTTCCTCTTCTGCTGCAGTCTCGGCCTCTTCATCCACCTCTGTAGTGACAGTGACACCTGCCAACCCGCAAACAGAGGATCTGCCAGCAACACTACCACCTGGGTCACCAACCATCTCCACAATGTCCCATGGAAGCTTTCAGCTCTCTATTTCCCAAACACTGGAGCGGAAGAGGAAGTACCCCCCTAGGCACCCGCGATCCCTGGCCCTGAATGCCAGCATTTCAAAATTGCTTGCCTTTGAAATGCTGTCATTCCGTCTGGTGGAGATGCAGAGTTTTCAAAGGCTGATGTCATTGGCTGTCCCACAGTACGTCGTGCCCAGCCGCCACTACTTTTCCAGACGAGCTATCCCTTCCCTGAACAACCAAGTTGGGGAAAAAATCAGGTGTGCACTGCGCAACGCCATCTGTGGCAAGGTCCACCTAACTACGGATGCGTGGACCAGTAAGCACGGTCAGGGACGTTATATCTCCCTAACAGCACACTGGGTAAATGTAGTGGCGGCTGGGCCTAAGGCGGATAGCACTTTGGCGCATGTCCTTCCACCACCGAGGATTGCAGGGCACTTCAGTTTTCCTCCTGTTGCTAACTCCTCCTACTCCGCCTCCTCATCCTCTACCGCCTCCTCATCCGGTCAGCGTAACACCTTCACCACCAACTTCAGCACAGCCAGGGCTAAACGACAGCAGGCAGTTTTAAAACGTTCCTGTTTGGGGGAAAAACCCCACACCGCGCAGGAGTTGTGGAGGGACATGGAACAACAGACCGATGAGTGGTTGGTGGCAGTGAGCCTCAAGCCCGGCCTGGTGGTGTGCGATAATGGGCGAAATCTCGTAGCAGCTCTGGGCCTTGCCGGTTTGTCGCACATCCCTTGCCTGGCGCATGTGCTGAACTTGGTGGTCCAGAGGTTCCTGAAGAATTCCCCTGATATGCCAGAGCTGCTGCAGAAAGTGCGGGCCGTCTGTGCGCACTTTCAGCATTCTCACCCTGCTGCTGCTGCTCGCCTGTCAGCGCTGCAGCGTAACTTCGGCCTTCCCGCTCACCGTCTCATATGTGACGTGCCCACAAGGTGGAACTCCACCTTGAACATGCTTGCCAGACTGTGCGAGCAGCAGCAGGCCATAGTGGAGTTTCAGCTGCAGCACGCACGCGTGAGTCGCTCTGCGGAACAGCACCACTTCACCGCCAATAACTGGGCCTCCATGCGAGACCTGTGTGCCTTGTTGCGCTGTTTCGAGTACTCCACCAACATGGCCAGTGCCGATGACGCCGTTCTCAGCGTTACTATCCCAGTTCTATGCCTCCTTGAAAAAACTCTTAAGGCGATGATGGAAGAGGATGTGGCACAGGATGAGGAGGAGGAGGAAGAGGAGGAAGAGGGTTCATTTCCAAGGCTTTCAGGGCAGTCATTTACAAGTGGCTACGAGGCTGGGTTCCTGCACCAACAAGCGCCAGGTACACAATTGTCTGGCAGCAAGGGCACAGTTCTGGAGGATGACGAGGTGGAGGATGAGGAGGAGATGGAGGAGGAGGAGGAACCATGTTCACAGCAGGGTGGCACCCAGACCAGCTCATGTCCATCACTGGTGCGTGGCTGGGGGGATACAGAGGACACAGACGATACACCTCCCACAGAGGACAGCTTTTCCTTGCCTCTGGGCAGCCTGGCACACATGAGCGATTACATGCTGCAGTGTCTCCGCAACGACCGCCGAGTTGCCCACATTTTAACTGGTGCTGATTATTGGGTGGCCACCCTGCTGGATCCCCGTTACAAGGACAACATGCTGTCCTTAATTACCTCACTGGAGCGTGATCGTAAGATGCGCGAGTACAAGCGCACGCTGGTAGACGCGCTGCTGGTGGCATTCCCACTTGAAAGCGGGGGTACAGTGGAAGCACAAGGCGAAAGCAGAGGAGGAGGAAGAGGTCGCCAACGCAGCCGGGGCACCGCCAGCACCTCGCAAGGCAGGGTTAGCATAGCCGGAATGTGGAAAAGCTTTGTCGGCACGCCACAACAACCAGCACCACCAGCTGAGATGGAACGTCTTAGCAGGAGGGAGCATTTCACCAACATGGTGGAGCAGTATGTGGGCACACGCGTACACGTACTGCATGACAGGTCTGCCCCCTTCAACTTCTGGGTCTCCAAATTGGGCACATGGCCTGAGCTTGCCCTTTACGCCTTGGAGGTGCTGGCCTGCCCTGCCGCCAGTGTATTATCTGAATGTGTATTTAGCACGGCAGGGGGTGTTATCACAGACAAGCACAGCCGCCTGTCCAGAGCCAATGTGGACAAGCTCACGTTCATTAAAATGAACCAGGCATGGATCCCACAGGGCTTGGCCGTACCTTGTGCAGAATAGACACATATACCGGTGTTCTGACGAAAACTGTCTTGCCATCGGATAGTGTCCGGCCACTTACTGCGCAGGTGCAGTGCTTGCGCAGTACGGAGGACAAGGAGATTCACAAAATCTCCAATGAACGTCGCCTGCGCAGTGAGTGCAGGTTCAAGCCCGACCATCCAAGTGGACATACGGTAGCACATAGTAACAGGGCCCCTCATGGGCTCGCTTGGCTAGGCTTCAACCTCGGATGATGTGGCTTGAACTTGGAGTCACCGCGCATCGTCTTCGGAGAGTTTCAAAATCCCCTTGTCCTACGTACTGAGCAAGCGCAGTACAGGGCGGACACTATGCGACGGGGGACAGAATTCAACACATCATTCACCACTAGCCTTACCCAGCCATTGTTGTATTTTTGAACCAGTGTTGGCTACCTCGTCCTCCTCCACCGCCGCTTCCACCTACACCGCCACATCCACCGCCACCTCAACCTCCTACTCCATTTGAATTTCGTCCTCCTAGGTCAAGATTATAATTTTTTCATTTTTTTTTTATTTCCAAGTATTTTATTTTCCCACTATCTTATCCATTAAATTGAATAATTTTTTCCAGAAAGTGCGTATTCTGGGGTATTCCCACCATATGTGCGGCATCGTGCCGTTGAGTTTCTGAGGTTCTTAATGACTTCCTGTACCTCTTCTGCTGAGAAGGGGGCCTCCAGCATTTTTTTATTTTTTTTATTATTTTAAGTTATTTCCCTATCCACATTTGTTTGCAGATCACTTGCCATGCTCTTAACAACATTTTGTTGCCATTTGCAGCCCAGTAGCCCTTTCCATTACCTTTTTACAGCCATTTTAGTGTTCAAAAGGCTGGGTCCCCATTGACTTCAATGGGGTTCGAAGTTTGGGGTCAAGTTCGGGTCAAGTTCGGTCCCGAACCCGGACTTTTTTCCGAAGTTCGGCCGAACCCGAACATCCAGGTGTCCGCTCAACTCTAATCCTTACCTGTCAAATGTCTCCCCTCTGTCTGTTATGAGACCCGAAAAACTGCAGATTCTGTGGGTGGGTCTGTTCTCTGGAGCTCGATGGGTGGAGTCGTGATGTCAGTGGACTCCCTGCCCACCTCTACACTCTCCTTGTCAACATGTATTTTCTCCTGTGTATTTCTTTCACTGAACTTCTGCTATGATCACTAATATCCAGTCAGAACCCAGAAAAGTCCCCACATGACTTCAGCATGCCCAATAATGCTGAGGTGTGGAGCAGCTAATCCTGGGAGAACTGTATAAGAAAGGAGGAGGGGATCTGAAGTACACAGAATGCCTCTCTCAGGCTTGTGCATGAGATATGTAAATCACCTGTCACTCACAGCAAGAGGGAAGAACTGACTCCTATTTCTCTGTGTGTCAGTTTTTATCTCACTAAAAAAGATAAGAGGACTGCTCAGAGCTGGATTAACTCTTCGTGGCAAGACTGGGCACAGATGACATGAAATCCTATACTGTACAAGCCTTAATTATTTATTTTTTCGGGTTTTACATCCACTTTAAGTATACAGTATACAATACGTATATGCACCATGTATAGCGCATATACACATATATAAAAAAAAATCTATTATATATATATATATATATATATATATATATATATGTAGCGGCCATAACCCTTGATGGGGCGGCCTTGACTTTTGGGCTTACCGGTTACCTCCGCTTGGCTTGTTGATGAATGTCCAGGGGTTCCCAGGGTTAGTACCCAACAACTTTGGATGCTGACACAATAAACGTCCTTTTGAAGGTTTTTATTCTTGCAGTGGTAACATCCAACAAAACACACTCTCAGATAGGAATAGAGGGCAAGGGTGAAGAAACTCAGGCACCTTGAACTGCTGACATCTGCAATTGTCTTTAATCCAACCCAGAGAGTAGCGACTCGCAGCTGGGTACTTCAATGCCAGACAAACCTCTAACCAGAGGTATGGCAGCTGACACTTGGTAAAAGTCTCTGACACAGAATGAACTTGCAACCGAAGGTGAATAGGAACCTTCCTCACAGTACCTGGAACTTTCTCTGTCTCCTTGGCAGTATTGTGGACGTGTGGATTCTTTAGTGTCCATACAACTTAGCAACCAGGCTCCTCTTGAGATGCCAGCTTGTTGGCCCTCCTCCGAAGAGTCCTCCCCCCATCACCTAAACGAGCTGTGGTGCCCCTCCAGTAGTGAGAGCACACCAGGACGCCTTGAATCCTCTTTCAGTTACTGGGCCTCGGAAACTCGGAAACAGACGGATCCTTGCCCCAGACCATACGGGTCTGTGGGGCTAGTCAAACTGACCATGTTGTGGGACGGCAAATGTTCCCAGGCCCGGGACCCCTCGCAGGGCTACCCTGGTCCAGAACCAGGAAACAGGACTGCGGCCGAACACGTGACTTCAGCACCTTAAGTACCCTTCCCCAGACTACACAGAGGGGCCAGGCGCACCCACTGATTGGCTCTGGGGAAGACTGATACCTAAGACGTCCAACCAGGCCTGGTTCTAGGCCCGTCATGTGTACCTCACTGTACCCATGACTAGGCAGAACCCTAGTACAGCCCAGCCAAACTGATGCCAAAGTTAACCTGCACAATTAACCCTCAGAACTCCATTACTGTTCTGAGGGAAAAAACAAAATTTCCACATATAGCGCACACTTGTGAAAGTGTCCCCGCTACATATATATATATATATATATATATGGAAAAAAGCTTTTTAAACCTGCCTGGCCCTATGTGAAAAAGTAATTGCCCCTAAATCTAATAACTGGTTGTGCCACCGTCGGTGGCAACAACTCCAATCAAGCCTTTACGATAACTGCCAATGAGTCTTTCACAATGCTGTGGAGTACCCCTCTTCATGGCAGAATTGTTTTAATTCAGCCAAATTGGTGGGTTTTTAATAGGGATGGGCTGAACGCCCCCAGGTTCGGTTCGCACCAGAACATGCGAACAGGCAAAAAGTTCTAGCGAACATGCGAACCCTATTAAAGTCTATGGAACACGAACATGAAAAATTAAAAGTGCTAATTTTAAAGGCTTGTATGCAAGTTATTGGCATAAAAAGTGTATGAGGACCTGAGTACTGCCCTACGGGACATGTGTCAATGCAAAAAAAAAGTTTTTAAAACTACATTTTTTAGGAGCAGTGATTTTAATAATGCTTAAAGTGAAACAATAAAAAATAAATATTCCTTTAAGTATTGTGTCTGGGGGTCCATTAGTCTGCCTGTAAAGTGGCGCATCCGTGCAATGTGTAGAACAGTGCCACAGCAAAATGACATTTCTAAAGGAAAGAATGTAATTTAAACTTGCTTGCGGGTATAATGTATTGCCGTCTCCCAGCAATATAAATGGAAAATCAAGGAAAGAATTGACGTGGGTCCATGTCTGGTATGGATTTCAAGGGAAACTCCACGCCAAAATGTAAAAAAAAATTGGTGAGGGTTCCCCCCAAAATCCATACCAGACCCTTATCCAAGCGAGCCCCTCCCCCCCTGAACTATATCAGGCCACATGCCCTTAACATGGGCAGGGTGCTTTGGGGAAAGCCTGGTATGGATTTTGGGGGGAGACCATTTTTTTTATCATTTAAGTGTGACAAATATGCAAAATAAAATGAGAATTCAGTAAGGGGGCAAATACTCTTCCACAGCACTGTATTAAACTTCCTAATATATTAGTTTTTCTTGATCACTATTATAGTCCAATGAAAAACATTACATCATCAAAAAAAGGTATTAAAATGATACAAAAGTCTTGTTTCTTTTGTTTAAAAAAAACAAACATGTCATACTTACCTGCTCTGTGCAGTGGTTTTGCACAGAGCAGCCCAGACCCTCCTCTTCTCGAATCTTCTATGTGCCCATTCAGACACAGAGCCTGTCCCCTCTCTCTCCTCATTGGCTCACTGACGTTGATTCACAGCAGCAGGAGCCAATGGTGCCCATTGTATGTCTCAGCCAATCAGGAGTGAGAGTCCCGGACAACTGAGTCTCTTGTACAACATCGCTGTATCTAGATAGTGCTCAAGTATATATTGGGGGGCTGAGGGGGGACTGACGCACACAGAAGGCTTTTTATCTTAATGCATGTAATGCATTAAGATAAAAAAAAATCTGCCTTTAGAACCACTTAAAGAATTCATGAAAAAATGACCCATGGACAAGAAGATTTGAGTCAGAACTCATAAATGGTGTACTGTTAACATTATAGATGAGATACTGTGACATGGGTAGCTACATGGCAAAAAAGGAAGGAAAAAGCACAAGGGGAAATGAGAGTGTAGGGGGGGGGGGTTCAAAGGGATAGAGAAAACAAAAAGGAGGGAATGAGATGGTAGGGGGTGGGATGAGGAAGAAAAACAAAGGGGCAGAAGAAGCAGGAAAAAAGGGGGCGTGGCCTAGCGAGCAAGCCGGATGGACGTGCTGTAGCGGAGCTCCGGCGAACTCAGGGACACCAGCGGAGAAAAAGCGATCATCCACAGCAGACAGATCGACCCACCTAACAGGCACATCACTACCCCTCACTGACAATGTCCGGGAAGAGAAAGCAGGACCGTAAGCTGCAACGCTTGACGGACTACTACCCCACGAGCGGCAAGGCCGAGGGCCAAGATGGTGCCGAAGCCTACACATCTCCGGAAGCCTTGAGGCACCAGCGGACCTCACATAAAGGTACTAAACTGCAAACGAGAGATTCCCCAGACGATAGGAGATGCTTTCCCACCTCCCCATCCACCTGTAGCCCAGCCAAGACCAAACCCAGACTGGATGCTGAAGGATTAGACAGGGCCTGGAGCCCGGCCTCAGACTCAGGGGAAAACACTAGAGAACTCCCAGAATCTATTGAATCCTTCCCCACACAAAATATGCCGGTCATGTACACTGTTTTAAAAGACATGCTCCTGTCATTAAGGAGCTCATTACAATCTGACATAGCAGGCTATATGCATCGGATCAACAGAGACATAGAGGAGGTGGGAAACAGAGTGGATCACATTGAATCCAAGATGGGGGAGTATACCTCGGCCATAAACGAGTTGGTAGATGCGCATGAGGAAAACAAAGCTGATTCTGAATGGATCAAGGCTAAAATGGCAGATTTAGAGGATAGATCCAGAAGGAACAACCTGAAAGTCAGAGGGATCCCTGAATCAGTCCTGCAACCTGACCTAACTGCCCATGTCACCGCCATTTTCAAATCCCTTATACCAACCCTCACGGATCTAGATGGCACCATCGACAGGATCCACCGACTACCCAAGCCTACTCATCTTTCTGATCAAGTCCCCAGGGATGTGATCCTCAGGCTTCACTTCTTCCACATAAAGGAACAACTTATGTCCATAATGAGGAAGCAAGACCAGATCCCTACTGCATGCCAGAATCTTCAATTTTTTGTAGAGCTGTCACAGTATACACTGCAGAAACGCAAAAATTTAAACACGGTGACCAAAGTGTTAAGGAACCACAAGATCGTGTATAGGTGGGGATACCCCAGGAAGCTGACTGTGACCAGAAACAGCCGCTCTTACACTGTGACCTCCTTGGAGAAAGGCATAGCTCTCTTGAGAGAGTGGGACATATTGCCGGATTTCCAAGAAGATCCTGAGACATCCAGTAATCCCTGTCGAATCACTCAGGAATGGAAAACAGTTACAACTAAAAATGCCACCTCTCACTCCTGAACGGAAATGAGTGCACTTAGTCCCTGGCCATTGTGGTCACTAGGACAGAACTTACCCCCCAACAGTGTTTTGCAGTGATAAGCTGTCATTGGGTATCATTACCCCCATGTTGCGTTGCATTCAGGTATATGCAACCAAGTGGTTTACCAAGCTGTTTTTGTCTCTTATCTCTTTTATTCTTCTTATACCCCATACCCCCTCTTCTCTCTCCCACCCCCCTCAACCTCCTACCCGTGCACAAGAGATGTGGTCGACTCTACACCAAGCCTACAGGAAGATCCTCAAGGTTATTAGAACGCTTCTTCCGCCGTCAGAAACATCGCCACCTACCGATCAATGGCAGACCAACCTAGCCTCAGCAAGACAACCAAGTAAGTTCTATCACCCACACAACACCACCAGGACAAGAATACCCTATAGATCAAGTGTTGAGCTGAGGTGTTACCTCATCTTATGACTTACTCTATATGTGATCCATGGCTGTTAATATAATATCTATCAGGGCTCAACCACCCCATGAAGCGTAAGTCCCTATGGCAAGAAGCTTTGCTCCACCAGGGGGATATCCTGTGCGCACAAGAGACACATTTTTGCAACACAGCACCACCGAAATGTACGCACAGGAACTTTCCTTTTGTTTTTACAGCCAATGCAGATTCCAAAACCAAGGGAGTATTAATAGCAATACGTGATACAGTTGCATTTATGCTCATCAAGGAGGTTTGAGACGCAGCAGGCAGATACTTGATTTTGATCTGCACCATCAACTCCGCACCATATACAGTAGCAACTGCCTATTCTCCCAACAGGCGCCAAGTGCATTTCTTTAACAAACTGATGAGGAAAATTGGGAAATGCCAAGAAGGCCCCCTGATTCTTTGCGGAGACTTTAACCTCACCCCGGATTCAGTGATGGACTCAACGTCCACTCCCCTTCGCAACCCCCCTTCATTGAATTCTTCTATACAGAAATATGCAGTATATGACGTTTGGAGATGCATCCATGGGAACAAAAAAGACTTCACCTTCTTCTCGGCCCCCCACAAAATTTACACCAGGATAGATCTAGCCATAGTAGATCAACAAATCCTGTTCAATACCAAAGATGTTCGCATTAATACTATAACTTGGTCTGACAATGCTTCCATAGTTTTGACTCTTGCAAATGCAGCTTACTCCAGACCAAATCCGGTTTGGAGGTTAAACACTTTTTTATTACAGCAAACCGAAACCAAAGATCAAATTACAAAGCATCTGAACAATTTCTTTACTGATAATGCTCATTCTGTTACTTGTCCTATTATGTTATGGAACACCCACAAAGCGTTCATAAGGGGTATGCTCATTCAGATTGGGGCGAGGGCAAAGAGGCAGAGGCAACAGCGAACAACGGAGCTAATGAGACAAATATCGACATTAGAAACCCAAAATAAAGCGCTATTTAATCAGAACACCTTGCAGAAACTATCGCAACTTAGGTACGAACTCAGGCTCCATCTTCTGGACAGATTTGAGAAAGCCACCAAACGGCTTAAAATGAACTATTATGTTAATGGCAATAAAGCCGGGAAACTCTTAGCTCAGAATCTTCAAGGCCATAGATATAAGTCTAGAATCCCCTTTATTATACACCCAGCAACCAGTAAGAAAGAATTCCACCCCCAAAAAATTGCAGACGCCTTTAGCCACTATTATGGGTCCTTGTATAATTTGAAAGATGACGCCGATACCATTCAACCAGATCTTGGGGTCATAAATGACTTCTTGAATAATCTGTCCCTGCCCAAATTGAGACCTCAGCAATTAAACTCCTTAAACCTCCCATTCTCTGAAGCAGAAATCCTAAAAATTATTGACTCACTGCCATTGAACAAATGCCCGGGACCTGACGGGTTCAGCAGCGAGTATTATAAAGAATTCAAAACCATTCTAACCCCCTTCCTAGCTCCAGTGTTTACAAAAGCAGCTGCCTCTGCCTATTTTCCACCAGAAATGTTAGAAGCTCTGACAATCGCTTTGCCAAAGCCAGGGAAGGAGCCCACTACCCCCTCTAATTTCAGACCGATTTCTTTACTGAACATAGACCTGAAAGTCTATGCCAAACTTATTGCCTCTCATCTGATAGATATACTACCCACATTAATTCACCCCGACCAATCGGGTTTCACCAAACATAGGAAAACCTCAGACGCAACCAGACGCATGATCAATATTATTCATATAGCAAAAAAGCAACGAAGGCCTTCTCTGCTTCAGCGCTGGACGCAGAGAAGGCCTTCGACCCAATTCATTGGCTTTATTTAGTCAGAAAGCTAGAGGCATTCGGATTCTCAGGCCCTATACTCCAGGCCATTATGGTTCTCTACTCCAAACCATCTGCTAAAGTGTTTATGTCTGGTTCCGTTTCTAGACCTTTTGGTATTACAAATGGGACCAGACAAGGATGTCCTCTCTCGCCCCTTATCTTCAATTTACTGATGGAACCCTTAGCCACGTACATCAGATGCCATCCGAAGATAAAGGGATTCCCCATTGGTCAGGATAGACACTCCATTAGTCTATTCGCAGACGACATCATCATGATACTGACGGAAGTGGGTTCCTCTCTGGCAGGGGCTCATGAAGCTCTAGGGTTGTTCAATAAAGTGTCCTATTACAAGGTCACTGCTAACAAATCATTTATCCTGGGGCTAGGAGTAGATAAACATACATCAGATAGACTTCAGAAACAGTTCCCATACAAATGGACAGAGGAAGGTATAAAATATCTAGGAGTAATTTTGACAGCAGACACAAATAAGTTGGTAGAAGCTAATTACACGCATTTTCTGCAAAAACTACCTCAAAAGCTACAATCTTTATCTAAGACTGAATCTACCTGGTCGGGACGCCTGGCGGCTTTTAAAATGATGCTGCTACCTCAATTTATATATCTGTTTCGTTCCCTCCCTATCCCAGTGCCAGATAGATTCTTTGCTCATGCACAGGCAGCGATCAACGGATTTCTCTGGCAAGGTAAAAGAGCCAAATGTGCATTCCATAAATTAATCAAATCAAAAAGAGCCGGAGGCGTGGGCCATGTGCTACTGAATGATTATTACTATGCAGCCATTTTAGCACAATTGAAATTGTGGTTCCCTGGTAATCACGAGACGAGATGGAAAACTCTGGAGAGATCCCAATCTCCTAATGGCAAACTACTAGATCTACTATTAGTATCTAGACACATGCCTCATTCCTCCAGGCTCTCACCAACTATCAAGGCCTCCCTTTCAACATGGAAATTCTTCCTGAAACTGCCTGAATCAGAACTATCACTAAAAACCATACCATCGCCTATCACAAGCCTAGAGCTTCTGATACCAGATCTACACATTAGCCACTGGACAAGGAGATGAATTAGAAATGTAGATGACCTATATGTTGGACAAGCACTGAAATCCTTTAGAACATTGCAAATCGAGTATAACCTAGAACTAAAAGACCAATTCATACATATGCAAATATCCCATCTACTGACATTCTTCACAGACATTAACTCTAAGGTCCCCTGGAATGTATACCTATATTTAACAAATCCCATATCCTCTATTAAAGGTATCTCCCTCTTTTATGGCCTTCTTAATATGAAATCAATTTGTACCACATCTCCCACCATGAGAACCTGGGAAATAGACCTTAACACATCCTAAAATATTGAACAATGGCAACTAGCTATCTGCTCCATTTACAAAGCCTCCAAAAGTGCGAACTCATGGGAGCTATATCAAAAGATATACCTTAGGTGGTATATGACCCCTACATGTTTGGCGGGATTTAAACCTGACGCATCTCCGCTATGCTGGAGAAACTGCGGACATAGAGGCACTATCTTACATATCCTGTGGGCATGGCCAAAAATAGGAAAGTACTAGCATAAAGTCTTTCACATAATTCGAAATATAATTAAGATCCACTGTCCTGCCACCCCCGGTATGGCTTTGCTCTCACTTGAAATGGAGACAATACCCTTTCAGATGAGACATGTCACGACTCAGGTCCTTAACAGTGCCAGATTATAACTTACAAGAAAATGGCTAAAAACTGAGATCCCCTCTATCACAGAAGTAATTAGAACCACGAACCTACATATATCATATGAATTGATGTTCGCGGCTTACCAAGGTACTTATGCAGCCAAGTGTCAAACTTGGAAACCATGGGCCGAGTGGTACCACAGATGGGATGCCACTTGACACACCTCCCACTCCCTACACCCTTTTTATGATCAATAATAGGATTATATAATCTATCCAAAGGGCCGACCAAGTCTCGTGTACAACTCCCATTACCTCACCCTCCCTTACCTGAACCCACTCTTCTCTCTTCTACCCTTTTCTATACATTTACAATTTTTTATTTACTAGTACATCACAATCTGTAAGCTTATCAGGACTAAGCAAGGCCCATGAGCACTTTCTTAATACTAGATCTCTCAACTAGTAAATAGCAAACCACATAGTAGAACAAATAGAGGAATGACATGTAGGTGCATCACCACAAAGGAAAACATAGGAGTCACATAATCTAATTCAACATGGGCGGAGACTATTCCCTTGGCGCAGTGTGATCCCCAGCGGGGCGCTGAGGGGGTGGGCCACCCAACCAAAGCTCTATGATTTAGCTATGACCCCACAATGCAAAATAAGAGATAAAACCAGCACTTTTCTAAAGACAGAATTGAAAGAATACAAATGTTGGCATGATTATTGAAACTAAATCAATGATGATGTATATTGTATACTTAGGTCACGTTGACGTTGAAAATATGTTTTGTTTGTATTAAAAGTGACCATTCATCGCGCTGCGCGCATTACTTATGTAAATGTTTTCATATGTTTTCAAAGAAAAATTTATTGAAACTAAGAAGCAGGAAAAAAAAAAGAAGAATGAAAACGAGGGAGTGGAAGAGAAAAGAAAAAAGAAGGGGGAACAATAACTATATTATATAGATATTAATACTCAGTATAATGAACTGTATGAATACCTTAAACTGTATGATTAGAACAAGCTTGAGGAATTTAATACAAGGCTCATTTAAGAGCTGTTCCATTGCAATTGTTGCACATTGGATTGCCACATGGTGTGGCTTTTATGAAGTGGAGCTATAAACTGTCAAGGTGACCGTGATATCATATGAATATTTCAGAGCTCTTTCTTACACATAATATTTGTGTTGACATCTGGTCTGTAAAGTGAATATAAAGAATACTGTGTTTTATGAGCTACAGTACCTTGTTAGTCTGTTGTGGTTGCGATTACTGACTCGTTGTGTTACACTGTCTGCAAGGCGTAAAGGTGGAGAGAAATATCCTTACATGTGGAATTCAAGGTAAACTCCCAGAGATAACGATTGTGTGAATATCTGATGTATCTTTTTAAGGGCATGTATATGTAATTTCTCACTGAAAATGTTTGAATGGTGTCATTCTGTGGTGTAACAATAGCCACAGCAGCCCACTCATCTGCTATGGGTCCTGAGGTAGGAGGGGGGCTTGTTAGGGAAGACTGTTAAAGAGAACTAAACTGTGAGGTTTGCTGTATAGAAGGGCAGAAGTCAGGCCTCACTATCTTCAATAGTCACACATTAGCTTTTTTGACTTAGCAGTGTATATTAATTAGTTTCTTGACTTCTGGTCAAACTAAAATTAAACTGAAACAATAGGCACACTTTTTTTTTCTTCATTTTGAATAAAGTAAGAGAGGATTAAAAGCCCTGTCAGACTTTTTTTTTTTTTTTTTGCCATCTACGTCCCATTGGAAAGATATCCCTTTACTTCCTGTCTCATAACCAAAACAGGAAGTGAGAGGAAATCCCTGCAAATTAAGGGAATTCCTTGGGGACCTCCAGGTCACCAGAACTAGTGTCCCCATCAGAAGATTTCTCCTCTATTATTTTTTTCTGGGGACAACCCAAAATTTGTGATTTTCTTTTACTTTCACTTGATAAGGGTAAACAGGAGAAATAAAGAGGGGGATCTCCCTTATGGGGTTACACACAACAATACAAATCTAATAGATATTCTAATCCCTCTCCACTCTCTCCAAAAGTAAAAAAAAAAAGTTTTGCCAATAGTTACACTTTAATCCTTTATGTCTAATGTAGTCATAAATCCTAGAATATGTCCTTAGCTAAAACAATAAAGGACAGCTAAGGTTTGTAGTAAAATGAAGGTTAAAGAAATTAAAGTTTAGAGGAGTTTGTATTAGCATTATAGGGAAATTGTGCACAAGAACATTTGTTATTTTTAATAATTTTTCATAAAATAAAATAGCATCATGGTAAAGTTTTCAAAGTTTTGGTCCCATGTAGTGTACAGACTATACTGACAGCTCTTCTGCTGTCTGTCCTTGGTCAATGACGCTTAGGCCTTTTCACACAGACAGCTAAAGGGGTATAAAAAAAGGCAGCTAAGCTGTGATTTTAACACCCACCAGACCCCCACCTAAAGGCTGAACAACAGCCAGAGGAGGCTGCCTACATGGTGTGAACATGATGTTTTGCATGGCAGCAAATTTAACAAGACATGCTGAATTGACGGCAGCACTGCCTGTCAAACTCGGGCATATAAGTCAATGGGGCAGTGTTGCAAACGTAAGCTTGCACTTGGCTTATGGTTGCAGTGCCTTAGCCCAATTATAAACTGCTTTTCGGCAGAAAAAGAAATAAATAAATTGGCATTCAGAAGGTGGTAGGATTACCTACTGAATGCCTGATAGCAGCTGCTTAGCTGCGCTCTGGAAAGCAAAGCACCACAGCTTGCTTTTCAGAGCATTGGCTAGTGTGAACCTAGTTATATTATCACAGGTGGCACTGCCAGTTGCTACAGAGAGCGTTAACTGGGAGAAGGGGGGGGGCTTCAAAACTTGCCGTGTGGCCCTATGATTCATAGTTGTCATTATTGTTCATTTTACCAAACTTTTGATGTTTGTTTTATTGATAGTCATGATATACAACTCAACACAATAAAAATTCAGAAATTGCTTTATCCTTCATTGTTTATTTGTTTGTAGCACTCAATGGGGTTGATTTACTAAAATTAGAGAGTGCAGCATTGGTTGCAGCTCTACATAGAAACCAATCAGCTTCCAAGTTTTTTTTGTCAAACCTTAAAGTGTTTGTTAACCCAGCATTTCATATTCCTGATATGTGCCTGCTGTACTATGTACTTGTATGAGAAAGTATCATGCTTACTTTGTATTGCTTCCTTTTTGTGAAATCCCTGGTGTTCCTGTCAGTCCCTCTGCTTTCCTATTAAAAACTGACCTCACTAAGCAGGTGAGCACACCTTGGTCAGTTCTCTAGGTATTCTGGGAACTTAACTTGCTCTCCTCCAATGATTAGACCTGTCCTGACATGCCTCTCATGCACAGCCTTTCACTGGGAAGCTAGGTGTCCTGCTGCTTCTCCATCCCCCAGCATCTATGCATGAGAACAGAGGGAAGGTGATCAAAAAGGGGGTAAAAAGGTATTTGTATTTTTTTTTTTTTAATCTATGTGCAAATGTTTTGCCTTTCATTTCTATTTTAAACATATTTTTCCACATCTATAACATCCAGTGGTATGCAACCAAGTGTTTGAAGTCTGGATGTTATAAAAAAATACGGATATAACTTCTGTGATTATCTCTGTGACCTCCCCCCTCCCCTCTCCAGTTTTCCTTTAATTGTTATTTTTGTATTATTATTGTTATTATTATTATTATTATATAATTATATAATTTCTTGCTATTATCGTTTTTAATGTATTCATTCTTTGATATATATATATATTTTTTTATTGAGGAGGATGAAGTTCAGCTTTCACATACCTTTCTAAAACCTCTGTTTTTAATGCAAATTGTTAAATAGTGTTTTTTTTTCCATCTAGCTGGTAAGTGTGCTGGAAAATATTGTATTGTTTTCTCTGTTCTGGATCAATAAAGTTTGTTATTAGCTTTGTGGAAGTGGTGTGTGACTACTATATGTGTTTGCAGTGCCTTTTCAGCCTACCCACAGAACATCCTTAGGGTGGAGAGTAAACAGTGGTCCTGAGTGCTTTCAAGTGCATTGCACCTATACAAGAATACTGTAGATGTTGATATAAATTATAAAATTGTTATATACAAAATATACTGAAACTACCAAAGGTGTGACAATTATTTCATTTAGGCAAAAATAAAATGAAATCCGCACTTAGGACAGAAGGTATGCTGCCTCCCCTATTAGACGTCACAGTCACTTCCGGTATATGAGGGAGCCTGGAACGCAGGTGGAGCGCACGCCACGAGCCGGCCCCTCGGTACTTGTTTTGTGCTTCAGTGTATACCTCTACCCACTCGGTGGGAGGGTGTTTTTGTTTGTTTTTAATTATTTTAAATAAACCCCTTTTTTATGGTATTACACTATGGGAAACATATCTTTTTTCCATGTGGATTCATCTGTGGGTGTAATCTGATCCTCTCCCTGGATACTGGGCTATTGCAAACCGGTGTGGATCCCCTGAGTCGCTGCAGCAGCTGGAGAAGCCAGTGAGAGGGGCTGTCGGGAAGCTGTTGGAGGAGTCACCAGGAGAATTAAGTCATGGTTATCCTATATGCCTACCACCCCTGCAGGGGTACTATGAGCTGGTGAGTGGGGACCCTTGAGGGGAAGCACAAGAGTCACCTGATTTGCCATGCACAAGAGTCACTTTATTTCAATTGCTGCACAAGTATAATTTTTGCACAACTCTTTGGAATTTTCTTTTTTTAAACATTTGGAACACTTGGCCATTTTGGAGCTTCACGCTTATTTGGAACAATTATTTATTTATATATTTTAATATTATATATATTTTTTCACTTAATTTTTGAACACTGTGTTGGACTAATTTTTTATATTTTTTATTTCTTTCATTCTTGGATTTTTTTACATATTTATATTGGTTATATGTTTTGGTAGTCTTTTTTGGTGGATTTTTAAAGTGTCTTAGAATTCACTATTTTTATTACCACATATGGTATATAAGTGTATCATTGGATAATTGTATTACTGGATAGTGGGAGGTTCACTTATTGCACATTTATCCTTATTTTGGCACTTTTGCACATATATCCTTATTTTAGCATTAGCATCACATATTGCTGATTTTTTAGAAGGCTTTGGTTTACTTTCATATTTTGTGGTATACTATACCATATACTATAGGTTAACTTACCTGTATGGTCACATAGGGTGGAGTACACTAAGCTCATATTGTATATTTACATAGGGTATATTGGTTTGATTTTAGGGAGTGCCACTCACCCCATTCAACCTATTAATTATTTAATTTAATTCATGTACATGTACACATTGTATCATAGCTATAGTTTGATGATATCGTAGGATGGCACTTGTTGACATTTATGCTCCTGAAGAAGCAAGTTGCAGCTGCATGACATGTTGAGTAATCGACTTTATCCTCACAACCTACCATTTGATGTATTTTGCAGCAACTATTAATTATATTACATTATATTGTTATTTTAGTAATTTTAATATCTGTGGTGACTTGATCAGAAAACGTTTATTGCATTTACAAAGGTCAGTTTTTTGCCAGTGGTAACAACCATTCTAACTGATAAGTTGTTTGAATAATTATTTGATTCTGCAGCAATATCCTGCACACATTTGGAGAGACATATAGCATTAGCTTAGTAATTATTCTTTATTATTCCTGGCATATCTGAACTGTTGCACGATGGTTGTGCCAGATGTGGTTTCCCAAATCGACTACATTTTGTTTATTTTTTTCATTTCAACTGTTTTTGTTTTATCTGTCTCTAGACTTACTGATTCGGGACAAACAGATGCTTTGCCTGCTTCATTCAATTTGATTCAGTTTTGAGCTTTAATTGTGTATAGGTGGCTTCATGGGTTCTTATAAAATCAATTCCTATGTTTATAAATTCATTACTTTACTTACTTTTGGGATTTTTATGGTACATTGTGGAAGTTTGTTCCAAATATAATTCTACCTTGAATAGCTTTGTTGGCATAAGTTAACGTATAGACTTGCATTAAGTGTTTAAAGTAAAGCTCCAGCCAACAATAATAAGATAAAATGAGCAGCCAAATAAAAGATAAAACAGCAAAACCACTTTTGCTGAAATATTTAGCTCCAATTCAGAAATTTCTCAAGCAGTTATTTTCTTTTTTGGCTGCTAGATTTTTTAAGACTGATGGTTATCATTATTCAACCCACCTTCTCTAAGGCTGGATTCACACCTATGCATTTTTAGTGCTTTTTTCATTTTTACAGATTTGCACTACAGTCCATTTAACATGGTTTCCTATGGAACATGTTCTGTAGTGCAAATCTGCAAAATGCAAAAAGCACAAAAAATGCATAGGTGTGAATCCAGCCTAAGCCTAGGTTGCCATGGACCCACTTCCAGCCTGTGAATGGACAGCAAAAGGAGAAGCAGTGCAGTGATGAGCACATCATTTTGTAATTCTGCTTTCTTTTTCTTTTCAGCATGCTTCTGGTTAGCACATGAAGTGATTAGCTCCTTGTACCATGCCTCTCTCTTACACTTCAGCCCTGCTGTACAGGGAATGCAAGAGGTCAATACCAGGTCAAATTTGTAATCTCACTGCTTGCATTTATGTGTGTTTAATGATGTATTCGTGATCACGGGGTTACATTAATTTGTGGCATTTAGATTTGCCTGGGTGTGATGGCTTATAATAATGCCACTGCCTTTCTCTCAAACCCACACCAAATAATAATCTCTTATTTTACTTTAAAAAATATTTTGAGGATAAGATGAGCATGTTGCCTAAACCTTTACTATTTCTTTGAAGGTTTTTATTGTCTTATACCATGTTAGCTGGTTCTATGCCAACAAACAACATTCTTTGTTGGACTTTACCTTATGTTTACAGTTTCTTATGCAAGAAGGATCTCTGGCTTCTGGAACCATGTAACCCTCCAATGTATGGTTTTATGGATTTGGCACATGCAAACAATCAGGACAGAAGACAAGCGTGTTGCATCACGCTGCATATTCAACATCTACTGAAGATGGATCTAACATTGTAAACCAACAAGTAACAACACCACACTATACACATTTATCTGTTATAATCCCACCAAGTGTTTAACATTATTTAAGGTACAAAGATCTTATGTTGGTGAAACAGGACAGAAGTTGCAAGCAAGGATGAATTTGCACAGACATACTATCAAGGAACATAAAGAAGATGAGTACTGCACACCTGTGGAACATCATTTCTCACAACAGGACCACACTATGGAACACCTTAATGTTCTTAAAGGACATTTCAAAACTATTCAGAAAAGGATAACTTTTGAACTAAGAATGATAGTTCTATTTGACACAAAACATAACAGCATGAATTTAGGTATGGGTTTTCTTCACTCATTATCCAACAGTTTTACACCCTCCTCTGTGAAGTTCACCCACCCCCTTGTTTTATTACTATTGCCATGTACATTTGTGTGTGTGTGTATTATATGATTTTTTTGCTTTTGTTTTTTTCCTTTCCCTCTTTCTTTACATTCTGCTACATTGTTTGTGAATCAGTACTTCTAGGACCTTGAAGAAGATTTGTGAATCAGTACTGCTAGGGCTTTGAAGAAGGGGAGTCCCAATACTTGTCCTGAAAAATTGTATGTTAGTGCAAATAAAAAAGGTATCACGGACAGTACTCAATTGTTTCTGTCTTAAGGTACAACAATATAGTAAAAGTACTAACATTTTTTTTTTTTAATGTAAGTTTTCTACTTGATCCAGTGATCCTAGTTGATTCAATGATATATGTTTTGTATCATCCTATTCAATCACATTCATGAGGTTGAAATGCACTACTATACCAATGAAATGTGTGCTGAACATTCTCCGAGCCAGTGGGTAATATGAAGCGGATGTAATAATGCCTCTGCTGAGTGTACTTAAGTCTCTTTCACTGGTGCACATGCCTATAATGCACTTCCTTTAATGCAATGAAAGAAACTTCAACATGTTCAACTTAGACAAAAGTGTACTGGAAACACAATAACTTTTTAAATCAAACAGGATGCATATTATGTGAGCAATGGACTTGTGAAGACTCACGAAGCACAAAGGGAGATAGTATAACTTGTATGGTAATGTTCATTTCACAATACACTGATGTATTGTCCTGTGCCAAGAATGAACACAATACAAAATTGTGAATTGTGTAATACTATGAAACAAAACATAATAAAGGCTGGTCTTTACTGGCTTTAGCCACTTTACGACCAGCGCACGACGATGTATGTCCCTTTTTTGAAGAGGGTTATCTCGGTAACGGCAGCAGCTGCCATCTCCATATCCATCTCTTCAGGCGCTGGTGTGTTTACGATAATGGTGATCTCTGCGGTGGATTCACCGCAAGATCACCGTTATCGGCGGCGGGAGAGGTGCCCCCACCCCTCCCGTCGCTCTCCCGCGCCCTCTGCAGCTTACCGAAGCCGCCGGTAGTGGCAGAGGCGATTGGGTCCTGTCACTTCCTTGGTATGGAGACAAGTGTGGCTAAGATGGCCCCCACCCGTCTCTATACCATAGCAGGGCGGAAGCGACGTCAAATCGTCACTTCCGCCTATACCTCTTAAAGGAACATTTTTTTGTTGTCAAATATGAGATCTGAGGAGTTTTTGACCCCAGATCTCATATTTAAGAGGACCTGTCATGCTTTTTTCTATTACAAGGGATTTGTAATAGGAATAAAAGTGACCCATTTTTTTTTTTTTTTAAAAACAGTGTAAAAATAAATAAAATCAAGTAAAATAAATAAGAATTTTTTTTAAATCGCCCCGTCCTGACGAGCTTGCGTGCAGAAGCGAACGCATGCGTGAGTAGCGCCCGCATATGAAAACGATGGTCAAACAACACATGTGATGTATCGCCGCGATTGGTAGAGCGAGAGAAATAATTATAGCCCTAGACCTCCTCTGTAGCGCAAAACATGCAACCTGTAGAATTTTTTAAACGTCGCCTATGGAGATTTTTGAGGGTAAACGTTTAATGCCATTCCACGAGTGGGCGCAATTTTGAAGAGTGACATGTTGGGTATCAATTTACTTGGTGTAACGATATCTTTCACGGTATATAAAAAAATTGGACTAACTTTACTGTTGTCTTATTTTTTTATTCAAAAAAGTGAATTTTTGCCAAAAAAAGTGCGCTTATAAGACCGCTGCGCAAATACAGTGTGAAAAAAGTATTGCAACTACCTCCATTTTATTTTCTAGGGTGTTAGAAAAAAAACAATATATAATGTTTGGGGGTTCTAAGTAATTTTCTAGCAATAAAACCTGTTTTAAACATGTAAACACCTAAAATCCAAAACGAGGCTGGTCTTAAAGTGGACAAAATTTTACATTTCTTTGTTTTATCTTTTGACAGGTGCACATAACCATCTATTTTTTTTAACCTAGCTGATTATGAAACACCAGCACTGTTATCTATGTAGTCTACTAAAAGACTGTGCCAAGCTATTTAAGTTATAGTGTAAAATGTTTATGAATTGATTGCCCAAGAGACATTTACTAAGAAACTAAGAACTATCCACTGGCTAAAAAATCCTTGATGGGGTCCACAAGTTTCACTGAGATGTCATAAAAGGTATGGGTAGTGTACCTGCAGCTCTTTTGGTTTCTCAGCTGGCCCAAACTCAAAATCAATCACTGGCTGAAAAAGACACTTAATTTGAAATATGATTAATTTACCATGATAGCAAAATACATTTGCCAATGTACTTTTTTATACTATCATGTTATAAACGAGTCGTAGTTTTCAGTAATTTATTATTATCCACAGTTCTTTTATAGACTCATAACTAAAGGCCGACACTTTGCAAACTCATCTATAATTGGAATGTCCTGAGATATTATCCAAATTAAGTAATAGTGGTGTCAGTTAGTGTTTTGGAAGCATAAGTAGGAAAGAAAATGGGAAAAAAAGGCTCAGGGGGGAAAAAAGCACAAATGAATTCTTGAAATGTTCTCCAACCACACACACACATACACCTAACTTGTACTATTCTATGCATTAATTAATATTACAAATTACAGATTCCCTCTAAAACATAAAAATTAAGATACCTTGCAGCAGGAAGAAAACATTCAATAAATTGTGTCTTTTTTCATACTTAAAATATACTATAAACAGATTTTTATTGTTTTTGTCAAAATTTTAACTGTTGTTTTAGGAATGGGTACCATTCAAAATAGAATAAGCTCCCAAATAAGTAGTAAACAACACAGCAGTGTTTAGTTGTTTAATGTGTTAGGCAATAATATATCTGCCATATGCAGAGTAGCATGCAGCTGCACAGTACAAGCACTGCCTGACCCGCTGGCTATTTCATCAATTTTATTGTAACTGCATATTTTCTAATTAAGTGAATGTACTTTAACAACATGGAAATTCCCCTTTCCAGGCTACTAGATCAAAATACTGATTCTCTATAATGGATTATTCAGTTGTAGCTTTACAGCTGCTCTGGAGCAGGGTTAGTGTTGGCCTTATGACCTAATTTTAGACTAAAACTTTTTACTGTTTCTAACTGCATTATATTCATACCTATGTATTATTGTTCACATAAAGTGTAACTATATACATATATGATACAACCTGTGACTAGAAACAGCACAGTAGTTTTGTTTTTCCCCTTGAAACCTAGTTTTGAGACCTAGTTTTATAACCTGTTAAACCTACCGGTAGATCATACATTTTTGTACTTGTATTAGGGTAACGCTAGTCATCCTTCAGTGAAATCACAGACCAACACAAGGTAGACAGGGTAGATACAGGGGCAATTTGAATAAATATGTAGTAAAGCTTAAAGCAGTCTTAAACCCACAAGTATTTTTTATTATTATTATTATTATACAGGATTTATATAGCGCCAACAGTTTACGCAGCTCTTTACAATATAAAAGGGAGACAATACAGTTATAATAGAAGAGCTTACAATCTAATAGGGTGGGGCAGGTGGTACAAAAGGTTGTAACTGTGGGGAATGAGCTGAAGGAAAGTGGTAGGAGATTAGTTGGAGACGTGAGAGGCTTTCCTGAAGAGATGAGTTTTCAGGGATCGCCTGAAGGTAGCAAGAGTAGGGGATAGCCGGACAGGCTGAGGTAGCGAGTTCCAGAGGATGGGAGAGGCTCTGGATAAATCCTGGATACGAGCATGGGAGGAGGAGACAAGAAAGCCTAAGAGTAGGAGGTCTTAAGAAGAGCGGAGAGGATGATTTAGGTGATATTTGGAGACAAGATTGGTGATGTAGCTTGGGGCAGAGTTGTGAATGGCTTTGTATGTTGTGGTTATTATTTTGAATTTAATTTGCTGGGTGATTGGGAGCCAGTGTAGGGATTGGAGGAGAGGGTTTGGAGACTCTGAGCGGCTGGTAAGGTGTAGAAGTCTGGCAGCAGCATTCGTGATAAACTGAAGAGGGGATAGCCTATGGAGAGGCAGGCCAATGAGAAGGGAGTTGCAATAGTCAAGGCGAGAGATAACGAGGGAGTGAATGAGGAGCTTGGTGGTTTAATTTGTTAAAAAGGGGCGAATTTTAGAGATGTAGAGACTCACAAACTTTTGACAATGATTGAATTTGAGGCTGAAATGACAAGTCAGAGTCTAGGATTACACCTAGTACCCTGGTGTGAGGGGAGGGACTGATGGTTGCATTGTTGATTTTGATAGAAAAGTCATGGAGGGGGGCACGGGCGGGGGGGAATATTAATAGCTCAGTTTTAGAGAGATTTAGTTTAAGGAAGTGGTGCTTCATCCATGCTGATATGTCAGTTAGTAAGTTAGTAATGCGAGAGGAGACCAAAGGAGTGAGGTGAGGAGTAGACAGATAGATTTGGGTGTCATCAGTGTTTAACCGCTTCAATACAGGGCTTTTAAACACCCTTCCTTACCAGAGCACTTTTTGCGATTCGGCACTGCGTCGCTTTAACTAACAATTGCGCAGTCGTGCGACGTTACACCCAAACAAAATTGACGTCCTTTTTTTTCCCACAAATAGAGCTTTCTTTTGGTGGTATTTGATCGCCCCTGCGGTTTTTATTTTTTGCGCTATAAACAAAAGAAGAGCGACAATTTTGAAAAAAAAACACAATATTTTTTACTTTTTGCTATAATAAATATCCCATTTTTAAAAAAAAAAAACAATTTTTTTCCTCAGTTTAGGCCGATACGTATTCTTCTACATATTTTTGGTAAAAAAAATCGCAATAAGCGTATATTGATCGGTTTGCGCAAAAGTTATAGCGTCTACAAAAATAGGGGATAGATTTATTGAATTTTTTTTTTTTTTTTTTTTTTACTAGTAATGGCGGCGATTTGCGATTTTTTTTTTCGTGACTGCGACATTGCCGCGGACACTTCGGACACTTTTGACACATTTTTGGAACCATTCACATTTACACAGCGATCGTTGCTATAAAATTGCAATGATTACTGTGTAAATGTGACTGTCAGGGAAGGGGTTAACACTAGAGGGCGCTGGAGGGGTTAATGTGTGTCCCTAATAGGAGTGATTCTAACTGTAGGGGAGGGGACTTAAGGGGAGGAGACCGATCATGTGATCCTCTGTACTGGGATCACATGATCTGTCTCCTCCCCGCTGACAGGACGTGGAGCTGTGTGTTTACACACACAGCTCCACGGTCCCGCCCGGTCCCGTTGTTTTAACGGGCAATCGCGGGTGCCCGGCGGACATCGCGCCCGCCGGGCACTCGCACCGGGTCCCGAGCGACGCCGCGGGCGCGCGCGCCGCCGGCGGCGCGCGCGCGCGCCCCCAGGCGGCCGGGAATCCGAGGACGTCATATGACGCCCACCCAGGATGGTAGATCCACCTTGTGGGCGTCATATGACTATGGCCCGGTATTGAACTGGTTAAGTGGTATTGGAAGCCGTGGGCGGTTATCAAGTGACCAAGGGAGGAGGTGTAGATAGAGAAAAGACGGGGTCCAAGAACAGAGCCTTGGGGACCCCAACAGAAAGGGGCAATGGAGAGGAGGAGACAAAGTTGTAGGTGACACTAAAGGAGCACTGTGATAAATAGGCAGAGAACCAGGATAGAGCAGAATCTTGGAGGCCAAGGGAATGTAGTTTATTGAGAAGGAGCGGGTGGTCAACAGTATCAAAGGCCGCAAAGATAGGAGTATGGAGTACTGGCTGTAGGTTTTAGCAGTTAGTAAATCATTAGTGAGTTTTAGTAAGGCAGTTTCCTTGGAGTGCTGCGAGCGAAAGCCAGACTGTAATGGGTCAAGAAGGTTATTTTCACTGAGGTAGGAGCTAATACGGTTGTAGACTAAGCATTCTAGAAGTTTAGAGGTGAATGGGAGCAATGAGATGGGTCTTAAGTTGTTCAGGTTGGTAGGGTTCAGTGAGGGCTTTTTAAGTATGGGAGTGATCTGCACATGTTTTAGAGGGGAGGGGAAGGTGCCACTAGAGAGGGAGAGATTGAAGATGTGAGTGAGGGAGCATAGGATAGAAGAAGAGGGTGACCGTAGTAGTTGTGAGGGAACAGGATCCAAGGGACAATTGGTTAGGTGGGCATCTGAGAAAAGTTTTGTAACCTCTTCAGTAGTAGCCAATTCAAAAGAGGAGAGTGTTTAATGTGCTGTTAGGCAAGGTATGTTGGGTGGGGAAGATGTACACACAGTGGAGGTGTCCTTACGAATTGCATCAATCTTGTCTTTGAAGTGATTGGCAATCTCTTGGGTAGTGAGTGAGTTAGTGGGTAGAGGGGGTGGGGGATGAAGAAGAGAGTTAAAGGTTGAGAAGAGCCGACGGGGACTGGATGACAAGGAATTAATAAGAGAGACAAAGTAGGTTTGTTTGGCAGCACGGAGGCAGGAATTGTATTTTAGAAGGGCAGATTTATATAGGGTGAAGTCTTAAAGGCATTTGGTTTTACGCCACAGTCGTTCAAGAGCATGGCAATGTCTCTTGAGATTTCTAGTGTTGTCAGTTTGCCAGGGTTGTAACGGTCGGGGCCTGATTCTGCGTGTGGTTAGAGGAGCAAGTGCATCTAGTGATGATGGGAGTGAACCGTTGTAGACAGAGGTGGCCAGGTCAGGACAGGACAGGGGAGAGATTATGTCATATAGGTGGTCAGTAGCAGAATAGAGAAGAGAAGGGTTAAAGTGGCAAAGGTTTCTACAAGTAATTGTTTGCTGCTTGTAGGGATGGGTGGTTGGAGGCAAGGATACAGTGAAAGTAATGAGGTTGTGATCAGAGAGAGGAAAGGGGGTGTTGTGAGGTTGCCAGGGTTGCAGAGATAGGAGAATACAAGGTCAAGGGTATTACCATTGGAGTGAGTGGAAGTAGATGTCCTTTGGGTTAGGTCAAAAGATGAGGTTAAGTCGAGAAGTTTAGCTGTAGTTGGGCTGTTAACATTGACAGGAATGTTGAAGTCACCAAGAATGATCGTGGGTATTTCAGAGGAGAGAAAGTAGGGTAGCCAGGCAGCAGTCATCAAGAAAGCACAATACCGGTCCAGGAGGCTGGTAAATTGTTGCAATCCTCAGAGAAATAGGAGAAAACAGACGAATACAGTGCCTCTCGAAGGAAAAGAGGGATAGAGATGGAGGGACAGGAAGGACTTGGAAGGTGCTTTGTGGGGATAGAAGGAAGCCAACTCCACCTCCTTTCTGTCTGTTGGGTCTGGGGGAGTGAGTCCAATGGAGACCACCATGGGAGAGGGCAGCAGGAGAAGCTGAGTAAAAATTTTGAAGCCAGGTTTCTGTTATGGCGAGTATGTTAAAGCCATGAGAGATGAAGAGGTCATGTACAGATGTTAGCTTGTTAAAGATGGAGCGGGCGTTCCAAAGGGCGCATGAGATTGGTGGGCTGCTTTGAGGAAGCAGGGGGATAGAAATTAAACTGAGTGGATTGCGGTGGTTGCCAGAGGGGGAGGGGTATTCGATATATGGCTTGCAGTTGGAAAATGGTTTACCAGGATTAGGAGAAATGTCACCTGAGACTAGGAGAAGGAGGAGGGTGAGGAAGGCAAGATGGGAGTGAGATGTGCATGAGCGCATGTGTCTAGTGGCCCTGGTGTTTATGTCAGCATGTGGGTGCAGCAAATGCATGAGATGATGGGTGCCATAGTAGGGAGAGGGTAGGAGTGACGCTGTTATGTGCATGCTGCAGGGAAGAGAGGAGGGGTAGAGTAAAGATATTATGAGGATAGAAGACACCAATGTGAGAAGGAAGAGAATAAGGAGCATCTTAGAGAATAGTGAAACTGACTTTATATAAAATAAATGTCAAAAGCGGGTTTGCTTGTCGTCTTGCAGAGTGGAGCAGAGTTCTTGTTGAATCTTCATCCAGCTTTGGTTAAACTGCGTCGGTGAAACTGCGCATCACTCGTGACAAAGCCATTATCATGAGAGGGCCGGATCGCAATGGACAGCAGGGGAATGATAGAGGAGGGCCGGGCATGACAGTGTGTCTATGACACACAGGGAAAAAGGTTGGGGGGTGTGGCTGTGGACAGTCGGCCAATAGCGGCAAGGGGGCGAGGCCGTATAAACAGGGGGCGTGGCCGTAGGAGTCAGTCAGGAGAGGAAAGGACACGAGGAGGCAGGTTTTTTACTCTGCTCCTCGTTTGCAATCCAAGATGGCGGCCGACCTCGTGGCGTTGATGCGGTCGGCGGCAGCGGCGATGGGACCGGCATGGCTGCAGGCACAAGTGGCAGAGGCACTAGATGGAGGCAGAGGACATTCCGAGGCCAGTGGAGGAGAGGAGGCCGGAGGGAGCATGGACGGAACCACGAGGCAAGCGGGGGAGGTGCAGAACATGGATGGCAGAAGGACCAGGTCACGCGGCAGGATCTCGAAGCCGCCCGCAAGGTACTCCCCTGGGCATGTGGCAGGGACATCACGGGTCACCAGGAGCCCGAGGGGGGACCACTCTACCCCCCCGGCCAAGAGGGCTCAGATGGAGAAGACCGGGGGCCCCAGGCGGACCTCACAGCGGGGGCTCCAAGCGGGCAGGGGGGCCACGGGCACATCCAGCGCCGCATCCCCATACAGCCAGCGGAGGGACAGGCAGGACAACGCACCCCCGGCTGCTCGGGACGAGCGGGGGGGGGGAAGAGACAGCAGGCAGGCGACAAGCACGCCATCATCCAGGGACAGGAGCATGGATGGTTTGGCTGGAGCATCAGCTCTGGTGCCCCCCCCAGCAGCTCTGCACGAGCCGAGGGGACGCAGCAATTCCATCAGGAGAGGGGCAGCCAGGAAGGAGCTTCAGGGATCCAGAAGGGCTGCGGGCCCAACACCCCCAGCAGCTCTGAACGAGCCGAGGGGGGAGGACAGAAGGCAGAGGGGGGCAACGGCTGCAGCAGGACCAGCGGGCAGCATGGCAGGCCACACGGCGGGTAGGCGGACGCCACCTGGCGGGGCAAGAAGGGAGTCACGGGGCAGGAGCGGTGCCAGGACCGGCCCAACTGCAGGATACCGGGGGAGGCGGGGAGGGCAGGGGGAGGGGGGGTTGGCAACAGACAGGAATACTGGGGAACAGAGGCTTACACCATCCAGGAGTCCCTCCCCAGGGGGGCTGCCGTTTTTTGCTCAGCAGGATGCCGGGAGCAGGTCGGAGGGTGAATTGTCTGAGGAGGAGGAGGTGGAACACAGTCGTCCGCAGGCACCGATAGAGATTCTCGCAGCAGCTGTGAGTAGAGCGCCCAGTCAGCCTGGTAAGTCTACTGATAACATGTCATTTACTTCTGCATTGCAAAGTTTATTAGGTGTAGTATCTGGGGGAGGGGGGAGGGCTGCGCCTCCAGCCCCGTCGTTGGCATTTACGGACCAACCGCGGGCCGGGAGTGAGACCGCTAGTGGGTCTGGGGGAATACAGGAACTGTTGGAAGGGCTACGGGCATTAGTGGGCCGTTTGGAATGGGGACAACCAACCACGGGGAGGTTGATTGCGGAGGCTGGGGTGGTGACGGGAGGGGTAGGTGCACCTGCCCTGGAAGGAACAATAGCCGCGGGGGCGGCTGAGGCGGTGGAGAAGGTGAGTAATCCGGAAAAGGCGACGGAGCCCGCGGTTAGGGCAGACATCGTGCGCCTGGCGGATGCGGCAAGAGGTGAAGTATATGTCTGCTTTGAGGGACCGCTGGGGGCTCACCTGAAGCAGGAGACAAGGGAAAAGATTTGGAAGGGCGAATACGTGGAGATTTTCTCCTTGTTGCCCTTGGAAAAATTTAACCTGGATAGGGTGAAACCAGATGACACTAAAAAGGAGGATGAGGAGAAGCGTAGATACCGATTGATTCCTAGGACATTTTCCAACTGGCTACAGGCGTTTGCCATTTTGGCAGGGGTGATCGGTGAAAAGAACCCCGAACATTGTTCGGCGTTGTTTTGTTACATGGATGCCATAGGTGAGGCCCATAGGGTTTATGGAGGCACGGCGTGGCTCCGGTATGATGAACAATTCAGACAACGCAGGGCGGTTCGGCCCGCGCTGCGTTGGGATCACAAAGACATTAGTCTTTGGATGAGGTTGATGGCTTCAGCGAAAACACCAGCACAGCCATTTCATGGGGGGGCCGGAGGTAGTAACTCCTCGGGATCGCCGGCCGGAAAAAAGTGGGGAGTGTGCTGGCAATTTAATGAGGGATCCTGTAAATTTGGGAACACCTGTAAATTTAAACACGAGTGTTCAGGGTGCGGGGGAGCGCATACTTACGCCAGGTGCTTCAAAAAAGGAAAACGCGCCGGGGATGCTGCACATAAGAGGGACGACTCCGGTGATGGGGGAAAGGATGCAGCCTTTTCTAAATAGGTACCCGGATAGAGCTATGGCAGTGTTGATTCGGGATGGGTTTAAGTATGGGTTTCAAATTCCTTGCGCGCTTCAGATTATTCCCCCTATGGCCAATAATTTAAGATCGGCACTTCAACACCCAGAGGTGGTATCTGAAAAATTGGCCAAGGAGGTGTCTTTGGGTCGCATGGCGGGGCCGTTTGAGACGAAACCATTAGCCGATCTAGTAGTGTCCCCACTGGGGGTGGTACCCAAAAAGGAACCAAACAAGTTTCGGTTGATCCATCACTTATCGTTTCCCAAAGGGGGTTCGGTAAATGATTTTATTGATCCGGAAGCCTGCACGGTTTCTTACACGTCCTTTGATGCGGCGGTTAAGTGGGTGAGACGGTATGGGAAAGGGGCATTGATGGCAAAGTCGGACGTTGAATCAGCGTTTCGGCTATTGCCAGTGCATCCCGACAGTTTTAGGCTATTGGGTTGCTGTTGGCAGAATAAATTTTACGTGGATAGATGTTTGCCCATGGGCTGCTCTATATCATGTGCCATGTTTGAGGCTTTCAGCTCCTTTCTAGAATGGGTCGTGAGGGATGTCACTGGCATTGAATCCGTCATCCATTATTTGGATGATTTTCTCTGCGTGGGTCCTCCGTCTTCCAATGTGTGTGCGATACTGTTGTCCACGTTGCAGCACATTGCGGAGGGATTTCAGGTGCCTTTGGCAGCTGATAAAACGGAGGGCCCACGGACAGAGCTGAGCTTCTTGGGTATAGTGATTGATTCCATGGCTATGGAATGCAGGTTACCGGAAGAGAAGCTCAGGGATTTGCAAAATGAGATTAGGGAAATACACGGGCGGAGGAAGGTGCAACTGCGTACGTTGCAATCCCTGCTGGGAAAATTGTACTTTGCATGCAGGATCATTCCTATGGGGAGAATTTTTTTGTCGCCGGATGTCAGCAGCAACGGCGGGGGTGAAGGCTCCCACTCACTACATTCGGTTAGGAAAGGAACATAGGGAGGATCTGCAGGTATGGTATCAATTTTTGATGGATTTTAACGGTAGGTCAGTGTGGATGTCGGGCCCGGTAAGTAACTTTGACGTGGAGTTGGTGACAGACGCCGCTGGATCTACAGGGTATGGGGCGTATTTTCAGGGCAGCTGGAGCGCGGAACCATGGCCTAAAGCATGGGTAGAAGCGGGTTTTCTACGGAATTTAGTACTGTTGGAACTGTTTCCGGTAGTACTAGCGCTGGAATTGTGGGGTGAGGCATGTCAAAATTTAAAATTACGCTTGAATTGCGACAACATGGGGGTAGTGCAAGTCATTAATAACATGTAGGGGTCTTCGCGACCGGTTATTAGGCTTATGCGCCAGTTAGTGTTACGTTGTTTGAGGTTGAATGTCTTGCTATATGCAGTTCACATTCCGGGGGTAGAAAACACATTGGCTGATTCTCTGTCTCGGTTCCAGTGGGACAGGTTCAGGGAGCTGGCGCCAGAGGCTCAGACAGTGGGCGTCCCCTGCCCGGGCTGGATGTGGGAGTTGGCACTAGGGTAGCCGCCGGATGGGTACAGAGGTCGGTAAGTGTATCGACGTGGGCAGCGTACCAGAAAGTGTGGAGCGAGTGGGGTGAGTTTCTGAAGGAAGCAGATGTGGGTGAGTACGGGTCGGCGGGTCGACTGCTGGTGCTGTATTTCGTGTCCAGACACATGGAGAATGGGAATTCAGTGTCATCCATAGAAAAGAAGATGGCGGGGCTAGCCTTTTTGTTTAAGCTGCAAGGGAGAGTGGACTGGACGAAAGAATTTTGGGTGAAGCAGGCCATTAAGGGATACAGGAGGGAACACAAGACGAGGGATAGCAGGCGGCCTATCACTTTCGCGAACCTGCTGGCGTTAGGTGAGCAATTAGCAGTTGTCTGTGAAGATGACTATGAGCGATCGTTGTTTTTAGCCGCTTTTTCGTTGGCGTTTTTTGGAGCGTTTCGGATCGGGGAGTTGGTGAGCCCGTCAAAACAGAGGGCGGGTGGTTTATTGGGGGAAGATGTGGTGGTCCGGGAGGACAGGGTGTCAGTACGGTTGCGGAGGTCAAAAACGGATCAAAAAGGGGTGGGAGTTCAAGTGTCATTGTACGCGGTGGAGGGTTGTTCAATGTGCCCAGTTAGGGTGGTTAAAAATTTTACGCAACTAAGGCCAGGATGGGGGGCTACTTTTTTAGTTCACGAAGATGGATCCAATTTGTCAAGGTTCCAGTTTATTGCGGTTCTTAGAAAATGTTTACGGAAAATGGGGATGGAGAGTTCCGCCTACACCTCACACTCCTTCCGCATCGGGGCGGCTACTGAGGCCGCCAGGTGTGGGCTGGATGAGGTGGATGTGCGACAGATGGGGAGATGGGAATCTCAGCGATTCCGAACTTACTTATATTCGGCCACAGTTGGTCTGGGAGTGATTAAAAAAAAAAAAAAAAAAAAAAGAGATGGCAGATCGTTGAAGATTTTGGAAGTCTGTATGAGTTACATGGTTTCGTTATAGGGCTCCGGGGGAAGTGCAGCCTTTTTTACACTATGTTTGTCATTTCAGATGCAGTGCTACCGCGCCTTGTCTGGATTATCGGACATTCATATGTATGTTGGGGCGCACGGAGAGGGGACGCGAGACCAGGTGGGCGGCAGCTGGGGATCTCTAGACGGGAAGCAGACATAAGGTGGCTGGGTAGACCAGGCATGTTGTGGGGCAGGGTGGTCCCAGAAGTCGAGCGCTTCGCATGGTTACATGGGCCGCCTGCGGTCCTGGTAATCCATGCAGGCGGCAACGACCTGGGGGTTCGTACGGTCAGGGATCTGATTGCTGATATTAAAAATGACTTGATCTATCTGAAAGTGACCTTCCCCAACACGCTACTGATATGGTCTGACATGGTGGCCAGAACATCCTGGCGGATGGCTCGATCCGTGTTTAGGATCAACAAGGCAAGGATAAGGGTGAACAAGGTGGTGGGGAGATTTTTGGCGTGGCAAGGGGGGTTAGTAATCCGGCACAGGGAACTAGAGTCGAATGTGGGTCTCTATCTTAGAAGAGACGGGGTACACCTGACAGACGTGGGCATCGACCTGTGGTCGTTAGGTTTGCAAGAGGGGATACAGTCGGCCCTGCGGGTTTGGAGGTGCCATCAAGGGTAAGGTGTCACCCTTTCAGGCTATGGCGGTATTTTGGTTTGTTGGTCAGTGACGGCAGCAGTGACGTAGGTGGTAAGTGTGTGTGGGGGCTCATCATTAGATGGCCCCTCCGGTGTGTGGGGGGCTCATCATTAGATGGCCCCTCCGTTGTGTGGGGGGCTCATCAGTAGATGGCCCCTCCGGTGGGTGGGGGGCTCATCAGTATATGGCCCCTCCTGTAGTACACCAAATTTATTTTGGTGATTACTCTTGTTGCACTGCGGGATAGGGTTGTCTCCGGGCGGTACAAGTGGAGGCCAGTTGGTTTCGGTTAATATCCCGCAGTGCCCCCTGTTGTTCATATATATAGATGCAGTTAGTTTATATATATGCCTTGTTTGGGTATCAGCTACGTCACTGACCAATAAATTATGGGTAACTGATTGTTTACAGTTGTGTTATGTGTTGATAATTTATTATCATTATGGTTTATGGGTTTATGTTATTTATATATTTAAAATTGGAGTTATGTTTAATAAAAGGCCGTTGTCGGCCATTTACTCCAAAAGAATGGTGTGGTCTATTCATTTCAGGTTTAGTAATGGTACTAGGGCTGTATCAGCCTGGGGGTATTATATAGGCTACACAGGTCAAGAGAGGGCCGGATCGCAATGGACAGCAGGGGAATGATAGAGGAGGGCCGGGCATGACAGTGTGTCTATGACACACAGGGAAAAAGGTTGGGGGGTGTGGCTGTGTACAGTCGGCCAATAGCGGCAAGGGGGCGAGGCCGTATAAACAGGGGGCGTGGCCGTAGGAGTCAGTCAGGAGAGGAAAGGACACGAGGAGGCAGGTTTTTCCCACCCACCCTCCCTTATTTAAGGCTATAGTGTTGGAGGTGTTAACGTTTTTGTTATCGTTTCAGGTTTGGAAAACATTGGACGGAATGGAGACAAGGGGTTGGCGGTATTTTGGTTTGTTGGTCAGTGACGGCAGCAGTGACGTAGGTGGTAAGTGTGTGGGGGGCTCATCATTAGATGGCCCCTCCGGTGTGTGGGGGGCTCATCATTAGATGGCCCCTCCGTTGTGTGGGGGGCTCATCAGTAGATGGCCCCTCCGGTGGGTGGGGGGCTCATCAGTATATGGCCCCTCCTGTAGTACACCAAATTTATTTTGGTGATTACTCTTGTTGCACTGCGGGATAGGGTTGTCTCCGGGCGGTACAAGTGGAGGCCAGTTGGTTTCGGTTAATATCCCGCAGTGCCCCCTGTTGTTCATATATATAGATGCAGTTAGTTTATATATATGCCTTGTTTGGGTATCAGCTACGTCACTGACCAATAAATTATGGGTAACTGATTGTTTACAGTTGTGTTATGTGTTGATAATTTATTATCATTATGGTTTATGGGTTTATGTTATTTATATATTTAAAATTGGAGTTATGTTTAATAAAAGGCCGTTGTCGGCCATTTACTCCAAAAGAATGGTGTGGTCTATTCATTTCAGGTTTAGTAATGGTACTAGGGCTGTATCAGCCTGGGGGTATTATATAGGCTACACAGGTCATGTATTCACCAGGTGAAAACAGAGGGAAAAAAGCTAAAGAAAAGAAAACTGATGCAGCCACCACACCTAATGATTGGTAAGCTGCAATATATTACATTTTTGGTTTTGGGTTTAATACCACTTTAATACCATTTTCATGTCTAAAGAGGTTTTGGATCTACTGGCAGGATCCCTTTTTTAGTTTGCTATGCATAAGGTGGCTTCCTTACATCCAGCAGATGGAGTGAATACCACCCTAATCTCTAGTGCATGGATGGCTGTGATTTTGATCATGTAATAGTCAAAAGTGTTTGAACACACCATATCTTGCACTGTTTACCAATGACCTTAACCACTTGCCGACCGTCCCATGTACATATACGTCAGCAGAATCCCGTACCTGTACGTGACATTCTTCCGGCGGGTGGGGGGTCCGATCGGAGCCCCCCCCCCCCCGCCGGCGTGGACGGTCGACATCGCTTCAGGAGCGATCCGGGATGAGGGGATGGCCAGTGGTTTCTGGCCACCCCCTCGCGATCGCTCCTGGCGAATGAAAAGCTTCCCCTGCCTGTGTATTGTATAGACAGGCAGGCGGAAGTGATGTCACGCTCGGCGTGTCGGTCTTTCTGACCGGAACGCAGAGGAGAGAAGAAACACAGGTTAGTGCACCAACAGTACACTGACACCAGTACACATAGGCACACAATTAACCCCCCTGTCACCCCCAGATCACCCCCCGGATCACCCCCTGCCCCCCCCAGTCACAGTGTCACTAATGGCAGTGATCATTTATTTACTGATCACTGCATTTAGTGTCAGTGTGACTGCAATAACTGTCAGGACAGTTAGTTATAGGTCCAAGGTAGCCCCCTACCCCCCCAATAAAGGTTTAACCCCCTGATTGCCCCTAGTTAACCCTTTCACCCCCTTTTGCCAGTGTCACTAAGCAATCGTTTTTCTGATCGCTGCATTAGTGTCACTGGTGCCGCTAGGTAGCCAGTTTTTTTCTACGTTAACCTCCAGGTTTATTTAGGTTCATAAATAGGTTTATAGGTCAGGTACCCCCATATTACAACCTAAATAAAGGTTTTAACCCCCTAATTGCCCCTAGAGTTAACTCTTTCACCAATGATCACCGTATAAGTGTCATTGGTGACGCTGGTTAGCCAGTTAGTTATTTAGTTATTTAGGTTCCCCGTCAGGTTTTTATATAGCGTCAGGTACCCCCATATATTACCTAATAAAGGTTTTAACCCCCTGATTGCCCCTAGTTAACCCTTTCACCCCCTTTTGCCAGTGTCACTAATCAATCGTTTTTCTGATCGCTGCATTAGTGTCACTGGTGCCGCTAGGTAGCCAGTTTTTTTTTTACGTTAACCTCCAGGTTTATATAGGTTCATAAATAGGTTTATAGGTCAGGTACCCCCATATTACAACCTAAATAAAGGTTTTAACCCCCTAATTGCCCCTAGAGTTAACTCTTTCACCAATGATCACCGTATAAGTGTCATTGGTGACGCTGTTAGCCAGTTAGTTATTTAGTTATTTAGGTTCCCCGTCAGGTTTTTATATAGCGTCAGGTACCCCCATATATTACCTAATAAAGGTTTTAACCCCCTGATTGCCCCTAGTTAACCCTTTCACCCCCTTTTGCCAGTGTCACCAAGCAATCGTTTTTCTGATCGCTGCATTAGTGTCACTGGTGCCGCTAGGTAGCCAGTTTTTTTTTAGGTTAACCGCCAGGTTTATATAGGTTCATAAATAGGTTTATAGGTCAGGTACCCCCATATTACAACCTAAATAAAGGTTTTAACCCCCTGATTACCCCTAGAGTTAACTCTTTCACCAATGATCACTGTATAAGTGTCATTGGTGACGCTGGTTAGCCAGTTAGTTATTTAGTTATTTAGGTTCCCCGTCAGGTTTTTTATATAGCGTCAGGTACCCCCCATATATTACCTAATAAAGGTTTTAACCCCCTGATTGCCCCTAGTTAACCCTTTCACCCCCTTTTGCCAGTGTCACTAATCAATCGTTTTTCTGATCGCTGCATTAGTGTCACTGGTGCCGCTAGGTAGCCAGTTTTTTTTTACGTTAACCTCCAGGTTTATATAGGTTCATAAATAGGTTTATAGGTCAGGTACCCCCATATTACAACCTAAATAAAGGTTTTAACCCCCTAATTGCCCCTAGAGTTAACTCTTTCACCAATGATCACCGTATAAGTGTCATTGGTGACGCTGTTAGCCAGTTAGTTATTTAGTTATTTAGGTTCCCCGTCAGGTTTTTATATAGCGTCAGGTACCCCCATATATTACCTAATAAAGGTTTTAACCCCCTGATTGCCCCTAGTTAACCCTTTCACCCCCTTTTGCCAGTGTCACCAAGCAATCGTTTTTCTGATCGCTGCATTAGTGTCACTGGTGCCGCTAGGTAGCCAGTTTTTTTTTTTACGTTAACCTCCAGGTTTATATAGGTTCATAAATAGGTTTATAGGTCAGGTACCCCCATATTACAACCTAAATAAAGGTTTTAACCCCCTAATTGCCCCTAGAGTTAACTCTTTCACCAGTGATCACCATATAAGTGTCACTGGTGACGCTGGTTAGCCAGTTAGTTATTTAGTTATTTAGGTTCCCGTCAGGTTTTTATATAGCGTCAGGTACCCCCATATATTACCTAATAAAGGTTTTAACCCCCTGATTGCCCCTAGTTAACCCTTTCACCAGTGATCACCGTATAACTGTTACGGGTGACGCTGGTTAGTTAGTTTGTTTTTTATACTGTTAGGGCACCCGCCATTTATTACCCAATAACGGTTTAACCCCGTAATCGCCTGGCGGTTGATATCAATTAGGTTTTAGGGTCAAATAAGGTCTGCGTCGCCCCAGGTTAGTGCCAGTACCGCAAACACCCACGCGCAAAGCATACACCTCCCTTAGTGGTACAGTATCTGAACAGATCAATATCTTATCTGATCAGATCTATACTAGCGTCCCAGCAGTTTAGGGTTCCAAAAAATGCATTGTTAGCGGCATCAGCCCAGATACCTGCTAGCACCTGCGTTTTCCCCCTCCGCCCAGCCCAGCCCAGCCCACCCAAGTGCAGTATCGATCGATCACTGTCACTTACAAAACACTAAGCACACATAACTGCAGCGTTCGCAGAGTCAGGCCTGATCCCTGCGATCGCTAACATTTTTTTTTGTGGTAGCGTTTTGATTCAGTCGCTAACAGTCAGGAGCTTTTTTACCTGTGAATCTCAAAAAAATATATAAAATAAAAAAAACAAAAATAGTTGTTGTTTTATTGTTCTCTCTCTCTCTATTCTCTCTCTATTGTTGCTCTTTTTTTACTCCATTCTATTCTGCAATGTTTTATTATGTTTTATCATGCTTGCTTTTCAGGTATGTAATTTTGTTTACTGTGTTTTATTGTTAACCATTTTTTTTTTTTTTCAGGTGCGCCATTCAGTTGCAGCGCGGATTTATTTATCTTGACAGCAACAGCGTTTGCTCCCACGATACACAAAGCCGCGACTCCAACGCTGTAGGAGGTGATTTCACCACCACAGTTAAAAAAAAGAGCATATATGCCGAAGCATGGGGGCAGCAGGGGTGGAGGAGCGATTGGCTCCTAATGCTGCGTACATACGGTCGAAATTCCGACGGAGGCTTGCCCCGTGGAAAAGTCTGACCGTGTGTACATGGCATAACTTTTGCGGGAGGATGCCCCCATGCTTCGGCATATATAAATGGTGCATGTATGCCCATCATTAGAAGTGGGTGGATGAAGGGAGGTATTCTAATGGTGGGCATACCCACCAATAAATCTCTTTTTTTCGTTCAGCCAAGAGGCTGCATGAAAAAAAAAAAGATTACAATATATGTCCAGTATGTTGCTGGACTTTGAATGGTTATACCAGAATGATGCCTGCAGGTTTAGGTATCATCTTGGTATCATTCTTTTCAGCCAGTGATCGGCTTTCATGTAAAAGCAATTCTAGCAGGTAATTAGCCTCTAGACTGCTTTTACAAGCAGTGGGAGGGAATGTCCCCCCTCCCGGATATAAACCGCGCCATTGGGAAATTGGGAAAGCGTTTTATCACACCGATCTTGGTGTGGTCAGATGCTTTGAGGGCAGAGGAAAGATCTAGGGTCTAATAGACCCCAATTTTTTCAAAAAAAGAGTACCTGTCACTGCCTATTGCTATCATAGGGGATATTTACATTCCCTGAGATAACAATAAAAATGATAACAAAGAAAAAAAATGGAAGGAACAGTTTAAAAATAAAATAAAAAAGCTAAATAAATAAAAAAATAAATAAAAAAAAAAAAAATAAAATAAAAAGCACCCCTGCCCCCCCTTCTCTTGCGCAAAGGCGAACACAAGCATTGGTCTGGCGTCATATGTAAACAGCAATTGCACCATGCATGTGAGGTATCACCGCGAAGGTCAGATCGAGGGCAGTCATTTTAGCAGTAGACCTCCTCCGTGAAACTAATGTGGTAACCTGTAAAGGCTTTTAAAGGCTTTTAAAAATGTATGTAGTTTGTCGCCACTGCGTGTTTGTGCGCAATTTTAAAGCATGTCATGTTTGGTATCCATGTACTCGGCCTAAGATCAGTTTTTTTATTTCATCAAAAATTTGAGCAATATAGTGTGTTTTAGTGCATTAAAATAAAAAAAGTGTATTTTTTCCACAAAAAATTCGTTTGAAAAATCTCTGCGCAAATACTGTGTGGAAAAAAAAAATGCAACACCCACCATTTTAATCTGTAGTGCCTTTGCTTGCTTTAACAATATATATAGTGTTTGGGGGCGCCCATTAAATATTTTTTTTCTTTACTTTCTTTACTTTCTTCATTTTCAAAAACAAATGAGAGCTGTAAAATACTCACCATGCCTCTCAACAAATAGCTTGGGGTGTCTACTTGGGGTGTCTACTTTCCAAAATGGGGTCATTTGGGGGGGGGTTTGTGCTATTTTGGCATTTTATGGCCTTCGAAACTGTGATAGGTAGTGAGGAGTGAAATCAAAAATTTGCACCCTTAGAAATCCTGAAGGCGGTGCTTGGTTTTTGGGGCCCCGTATGCGGCTATGCTCCCCATACTCAAGAGAAGCAGCAAAATGTATTTTGGGGTACAATTCCACATATAACCATGGCATGTGTGAGCAATATATCATTTAGTGACAACTTTTTGAAAAAAACATTTTTTTTTTGTCTTTATTCAATCACTTGGGACTAAAAAAAAAAAAATATTCAATGGGCTCAACATGCCTCTCAGCAAATAGGTTTGGGTGTCTACTTTCCAAAATGGGGTCATTTGGGGGGGGGGGGGTTTACTTCCCTGCCAGTTTAGCTCCTCAAGAAATGAGATAGGCAGTCATAAATTAAAAGCGGTGTAAATTCCAGAAAATGTACTCTAGATGGTAGACGCTATAACTTTTGCGCAAACCAATAAATATACGCTATTTGGCATTTTTTTTACTAAAGACATGTGGCTGAATACATTTTGGCCCAAATGTTTGACTAAAATTGAGTTTATTCGATTTTTCTTATAACAAAAAGTAGAAAATCTTTTTTTTTCTAAATTTTCGGTCTTTTTCCGTTTTTATATCGCAAAAAAAAAAAAAATCGCAGAGGCAATCAAATACCATCAAAAGAAAGCTCTATTTGTGGGAAGAAAAGGACGCAAATTTTGTTTGGTTACAACATTGCATGACCGCGCAATTACCAGTTAAAGCAGTGCAGTGCAGTGCGAAATTGAAAAAAGACCTCTGGTCCTTAAGCTGACAATTGGGGCTGAAGTGGTTAAAATGTATCTAAAGCCAAATATATATATATATATATATATATATATATATATACACACAGCAGGGCTCACAATTTCAAGTCCTGAGCTACTAGCCTGGCCTTAAGTGTTACTCGCCACCATTTGCCCAACCAAATCCCTACCATGCACCGCCCCTAATTCCGTCCCTATACACGCCCTCATAAATGATCTCATGAAATTACACTTAAATGTTCCATGCAGAATTAAGTTGCAAAAAGAAATATTACAACTTTATCAGTGCCCACCATTGCAGCCTCACCTGTGCCCACCATTGCAGCCTCACCCGTGCCCACCCTTGCAGCCTCAGCTCACTGTGCCCACCATTGCAGCCTCGCCTCACTGTGCCCACCATTGCAGCCTCGCCTTACTGTGCCCACCATTGCAGCCTCAGCTCACCTGTGCCCATCATTCAAGCCTCAGCTCACCTGTGCCCACCATTGCAGCCTCGCCTCACCTGTGCCCACCATTGCAGCCTCGCCTCACCTGTGCCCACCATTGCAGCCTCGCCTCACCTGTGCCCACCATTGCAGCCTCACCTCACCTGTGCCCACCATTGCAGTCTCACCTCACCTGTGCCCACCATTGCAGCCTCACCTCACCTCACCTGTGCCCACCATTGCAGTCTCACCTCACCTGTGCCCACCATTGCAGTCTCGCCTCACCTGTACCCACCATTGCAGCCTCCCCTCACCTCACCTCACCGTCGGATCACGATAGCCTGCTGTTACATTGTAATTGCCTCCACAGCTAGACTGCCAGGGAGTGGGGGGCGAGTACCGCCGGCATGCAGGGTTAAACAGGAGCCGTTCTACCATCGATCAGTCCGGGGGAGAGAGCACAGATCACAGAGCAATAGCCTTCTGTTTACATTGGAATTGCCTCCGCTCATGATTACACACATCCCCGCCCCCTCCTGACCCCGCGTCTGTTAGACACTGTGATAGACAGAACGCGTCTCAGAATTGTACTGGCTTTCTGTCTATCACAGGCGCGGGGTCAGGAGGGGGCGGGGTTGTGAGTAATCATGAGCGGAGGCAATTCCAATGTAAACAGAAGGCTATTGCTCTGTGATCTGTGCTCTCTCCCCCGGACCGATCGATGGTAGAATGGCTCCTGTTTAACCCCGCATGCCGGCGGGGTTTGCTGTCCCCTTAAAATAACTCAACACACAGCCATTAATGTCTAAACCGCTGGCAACAAAAGTGAGTACACCCCTAAGTGAAAATGTCCAAATTGGACCCAATTAGCAATTTTCGGTCCCCGGTGTCATGTGACTTGTTAGTGTTACAAGGTCTCAGGTGTGAATGGGGAGCAGCTGTGTTAAATTTCCTCTCACTTTCTGTTTTGGCAATGGGACAGGAAGTGAAGATAAATCTCCTCAATGTGTCACTTTCAAGCAGCTCCACCATCCACCATGGTGCTTTAATCCCTTTCTATATACACACACACACACACAGGAACAGTGGGGGAAATTGCATGAGATTGGGAAAGGATGCCATTTTTTTTTATCGGTGCAAATTGCATTGTAAAGAATGCAGTGTGATTTGTGCCAATTAATTTTTTTGTATTGACGCAAATCGCACCACAAAGTATTGTTATTCTGTAATTGAGCGGAATTATCAGTACTCGTACTTACGGATAAAAAAAATGGTATTGGTGCAACCTTAGTTATAATCTCTGTCAGTTTGGTTAAAATTTTTGGCCAGCTGTGTCCCCATTGGAAGATTTTCCCTATATTACTTCTACATTTTAGATTTTATTTTACTTTTTCTTTCAATGATAGAGTTAACCGGGCAAATAGAAAGGGTGACTATTTCTAATGGGGGCACAGACAACAATAAAAACCTTACAGGTGTCTTAAATCACCTTCACTCTATTCAAAACTAAAAAAATGTTTTTCTTTATATATACTTTAAAGTGATTGTAAAGTCTTGTTTTCCTGACGCACCATGGCAGCACACACTTTGGGTTGTAACTCCGCCTCCACAACCTGATAGGACTGGTTAGCTATAAGATTCGAAGAGGAGTTCCCCGCTGCATTCTCCTTTTTTTCCTCACCTGAATAGGACGATCGTTTTGACCAGAAAGATCGGTTAGAACAAAAGCATGGACCCCCCCTTACCGCTTCGCCCCACTAGGTTCAGCCTCTCCTAGCTGGAAGCCCTATCTGTACAGTCTCTAAATGAGCTAAACGAAGGGAAGCCCCACTCTGGTGGTCTCAGGGGCTATAAAAACATGGAAAATGCCTGACAAGCCTTAAACAGGTTTTAAACGGTATGCAGCGGCCCTCCTATTCTTCCTTTACCTTTTTTTTTTCTCTCCTCTCAATTTAATTGTATATTGTTACCTGTACCTCACCCCCCTTCCTCGGCCACGCTGAGCCTTGTAGTTCCTCGGCCGGCTCACCTCCCCCATCATGGCGGCCGTACAATGCCCACACAAGCGCCCAGGAAGTGACATAGGCACTATTCCTATGTTTGCCAGCTCCCAAAATGGCGCCGAGCGCCGCGGAACGCAATTGCACATGCGCGGCGGTGACGTCATCAACCCCGCGACGGCGGCAGATTTAAAAGGCGATCTGAGCCTTTTTTTTCAGATGTCAGGCTGCAAATAACACTCTTCATCCTGGATTTGTTGCTGCTAAACGCTGCCCTGCCAAAATCCCTGCTGCCCTAGTCTCTGGTAAGCCCCAAATGACTTCTTCTTCTTACTATACCAGCACCTGCTGCTCATACTCTGCAATGACACCAAAAAAAAAACTTTTTTTTTTCCTCCCTTTCTTCTCCCCCCCCCCCCCCCCTCTCAGGTACACTTTACACTCTCCTATGGAGGCCGCTGCTTCAGCAGACCAGCCACGAACCACAAGGTAAGGGGGCACCTGGCTAGGTAAGTAAGAAGAGGAGAAAAGAGAGCATTGTCACTAAAGCCTTTTTTTTTTCTGGCAGTTCTGGCAGGTCATCGGGGTCATCACACTCTAAAAGGAAAGAGCGCTCCCCCTCAAGGCACTCTCGCTCCCATAGGAGCCATTCAAGATCCTCTCACCACCACAGAAGCTCGTCTTCCGCCCACCCACACCAAGAGGGAGGGCATACACGCCCGGCGCCCAACACATGCTGGGTGTGTGGAGCTCAAGCCCTACCGGGCAAATTAGCGTGCCAAGCCTGTTTAGAAGAGGCAACCCGTGATAAGGAATCCGATGCAAGAGAGGCATCGAATATAATAAGAGAATCAGTGAAGGAGTCGATCATGCAGGTAGCAGCCTATGACCCGGTTGTACCTTCCAATTCAGCCTCTACCTCCTATTCCCAGCAAGACCAGGAAGACTCACCAGAGGAAGACGAAATACTACCACCCACAGCCTTTGACTTTGCGCTAATAGAGCCATTTGCGAGGTCAGTAAAGGAGGCGATTGGATGGGAGGAACAGACGGAATCCCCTCCAAAATTAAGAAAATATTTTCCAAACCTCAAGAAGGATCCGGAAACATTCCCGTTTATCGAGGAGCTCGACGAACTCATAAGAGATGAATGGCAGAAACCGGATAAGAAGCCAGGGCTGAACAATAGACTAAGCAAGCTTTACCCTCTGAGGGAACCGACGGTTAACCCCCTCATCCTGGCCCCGCTGGTAGATTCTTCGCTCATGCGGCTAGCACGCCACGTAACCCTGCCAATAGAGGACGCGGTGACATTTAAAGATGTAATGGATCGCAAGATAGACCTTGACCTCAAAAAGGCATATTCAGCGGCGGGAGGAGCTTGCAGGCCAGCGGTCACTTTGGCAGCAGTAGGCAGAGCTATCTCCTGCTGGACCGCCAATACAGAGAAGCTACTAACGGAAGCGGCTGATCAAGAAAAAGTTTTATCCGCCCTGCAGGAGCTCAACTTGGCGGGGGAATTTGTTGCAGAAGCAGCAGTTGACGTGATTAGGTCCTCAGCAAGGGCAATGTTGGCCTCCGTGACCGCACGTAGAGCACTATGGCTAAAACCCTGGGTGGCAGACACAACCTCTAAGTCCAGCTGGTGTAGGATTCCCTACGACGGCGTTAACCTGTTCGGCCCCAAACTGGACGCAGCAATATCCAAAGTCACAGGAGGAAAATCGGGCCTTATTCCGTCGGATAGGAGGCCCAAGCAGAAGAACCCCCCTTTCAGACGCCATTTACCTGAAAGATACCGGGACGCAAGATCATATAAACTGGGAAAAGAATTCAAGCGGAATTGGAGAAGCACACAGCCATCTTTTGTCAGGTTACAGAAGGCTAAAGGTACGACCCCTGGGGATCAACCGAAGTCCTTTTGATGCCACGCCCGCCCAGCCCGCAATAGTGGGGGCGAGGCTGAGGCTATTCGCTCAAGTATGGATGGATCATATTCAAGACCATTGGACGATTACTACCATTCAAGAGGACCACAGGTGGAGGTTCAAACACAATCCTCCCCGAAACTACTACAGGTTTACCAGACTTCCATCTTCAACTCAGAAACGCAGTCTTCTAGTCAAGTACGTTACGGAACTGCTACAAAAGCAGGCAATCATAGAAGTCCCAAGGGAACAGAGGGGTGTAGGCTTCTACTCTCCTCTTTTCTTGGTCACAAAAAAGACGGGCGATCTGAGACCAGTGTTAGACCTAAAGCGTCTCAACCGATCAATACAAGTCGAATCTTTCAAGATGGAGAGTCTTCAATCCATACTACTGGCAATGGGGGTAGGAGACTGGATGCTGTCAGTCGATTTGTCCGACGCCTATTTACACATACCAGTGCACAAGACCTTCCAAAAATACCTGCGTTTCGCTGTCGGCAAACAGCACTTTCAATTTCAGAGTCTCCCATTCGGGATTTCAACGGCGCCAAGAACCTTCACAAAGGTATTACTTCCAGTCATAGCACATCTAAGGGAGAGGGGACTCAGAGCCCTACACTACTTAGACGACATCATTCTCCTAGCAGACAGTCGGGAAACACTTCTGCAACATCGATTCGTGCTAATCTCCACCCTCCAGCAGTTCGGTTGGCTAATAAACTGGAAGAAAAGCAGCTTGGTACCAACACAAAGAATGATTTTTCTAGGTGCAGATCTAGATACCAGTTCCAACACAGTGGGCCTTCCTCAAGAGAAGCTACTCCCGCTCATCAGCAAAGTAAACAGGCTTCTGGCGGCGGATCACTTATCCGCGAGATCATGCCTGAGTATTCTGGGGTCGATGTCATCCACTTTCCTAATGATCCAGTGGGCTCAGTGGAATTCGAGGACCGTCCAGAATTCGTTCCTGAAACAATGGAATGGACATTCGATGAACCAGCGAATAGTGATTACGCAAGCAGTGAAGAACTCTGCGCGGTGGTGGACCCAAGCCTCCAACTTGACACGTTGCCGTCATATTGTACCCCCACTTCCAGAAATAGTGACATCGGATGCCAGCCTCCATGGGTGGGGAGCACACTATCAACACCAAGGGGCACAAGGCCGTTGGGCCTTCCGACCACAGGGCACAGTCTCAAACATCCTAGAGCTCAGGGCCGCCTGGCAAGCCCTGCGAACCTTTGCACATCTCCTTACAGGGAAAAGTGTTCTTCTACGAATGGACAACACAGTAGCAGTGAACTACGTCCACAGACAGGGAGGCACCCGAAGCAATACGCTCATGCAGGAGGTCCGACCCATACTCGAATGGGCACAGGTCCATCTGGCGGATCTAAAGGCAATATATGTACCAGCGGCACACAACCAACTCGCGGACGACCTGAGTCGCGTGTTTGTATCAAACAACGAATGGTCCCTGAGTCACCGGGCCTTCGCTCTGCTTACACATCGATGGGGAACGCCAGACTTAGACCTAGCAGCAACGCCAGAGAACAGCAAGTGTTCCCGCTTTCTAGCAAGAACAGCATACCCTACAGCAACAGGGATCGACTGCCTACATCACCCTTGGGAATTCCAGTTAGGATACATATTTCCGCCAGTCCCCCTAATAGCCAGGTTCCTGGCCAGATTGAGGAGCTCGACATCCACAGTGGTGGCAGTCTTGCCGTTCTGGCCGAGGAGGCCTTGGTTCGCGACTGTGCTGCAACTCAACACAGAAGAGCCACTTCCGCTGCCTCTGTTCCCGGACCTACTCTCGCAGGGTCAATTCTTACACCCATCCCCAGAACGTCTTCATCTGACGGCATGGAAATTGAGAGGGAAAGGTTGTTGGATCAAGGGTGCTCGCTTAGAGTAGTATCCACACTTCAGCAAGCCAGGAAAAAATCAACCAACGACATATACAACAAAATCTGGGAAAAATTCTCCACCTTTTCTCACCAACAATCCTGGGACCCAACATCCCCTTCAGTGTCTCAAATCCTTGAGTTCCTGCAACTAGGCCTAGAAAAGGGGCTAAGCTCTAGCACCTTAAAGGTCCAAGTCTCTGCCCTGTCCGCAATGACAGGAGTCAAATGGGCTTCAAACCCTCTAGTAGTCCAATTCCAGAAAGCATGCTTGAAGATCAAACCTCCCAGAAAACCAATCTTCCCGACCTGGGATCTGCCAATTGTATTGGAAGCACTCTCAAAAGAACCTTTCTTTCCTTTGAATTCAGTATCCCTTTGGAACCTAACTCTAAAGTTATCATTTTTACTAGCAATAACGTCAGCCAAGCGGGTCTCGGAATTACAGGCACTATTAATTAAAGAACCACACCTAATTCTTTACCCAGACAGAGTCATCCTCAGACCATCGGATCAGTTTGTGCCCAAGGTGGCATCTACCTTCCATTTTGGATCAGAAATTAGCCTTCCAGTACTACTTAGCAGTGAGGGGAACCCTCACCCCTTGGACGTTAAGTCGGCCATCTCTGCCTACCTGGAGATTACCCGCACATTTAGGAAAACGGAGCGCCTCCTGATCATACCACAGGGCACAAAAAGAGGCCAAGCAGCATCCTCAAGAACGATAGCATCCTGGTTAGTAAAAATCATAAAGAAGGCATACTCCATTCAACTTCTCCCGATACCAGAAGGATTGAGAGCCCACTCGACGAGAGCAGTGGCGACCTCCTGGGCAGCATATTGTAAAGTTTCTCCAGAGACTATTTGCAGGGCAGCAACCTGGACCTCAAAAACCACCTTCATGGCTCACTACCGAATAGACCCGGCTCAGTTAACCACAGCCGAGTTCGGAAAGTCAATCATCCAAATGAACACATCCATACCTTGTACTTAAGTTAATAAATCCTTTTTTGCAAGCACCCACCCATGTAGCGAGTTATTTCCCAATGTGTGTGCTGCCATGGTGCGTCAGGAAAATGGAAAATTGTATACTCACCTTTCCGTAATTTTCCTTTCCTGACGCACCCCATGGCAGCACACAGAACCCACCCCTCTAAGGTAATAGTTACTGAGAATGCAGCGGGGAACTCCTCTTCGAATCTTATAGCTAACCAGTCCTATCAGGTTGTGGAGGCGGAGTCACAACCCAAAGTGTGTGCTGCCATGGGGTGCGTCAGGAAAGGAAAATTACGGAAAGGTGAGTATACAATTTTCCATTTTTTTAAAATAAAAATAACAAACATGTTAAACTTACCTTCTCTGTGAAGTGGACACAGCAGCCCAGATCCTCCTCCTCTCAGGTCCTTCTTTGGTGCCCCCACAGCAAACAGCTTGCTATGGGGGCACCCGAGCCACAGCTCCCTGTGTCCATTCAGACACGGAGCTGCGACCCAGTCTGGCCTGCCCTGCCCCCTTTCTATTCTCATTGGCTGACTTTCTGGGGAGTCCTAGGCAGCCGAGAAATTCCCACAACATCGCTGGATCTAGATGGGGCACAGGTAAGTATTAGGGGGGGCGTCTGCAAACAGAAGGATTTGTATCTTAATACATAGAGTGCATTAGGATAAAAAACCTTCTGCCTTTACAATCACTTTAAGTAAATTAACCCCAATAAATTCCATATTTAGGTTTCTATGCATTACTGTTGAGAGAACTGATACAAAAAGGCAGAGACTACGCAAAATTGGCTAATATATACATATAGGTAGCGCTATAAAAGTCATCCATTCATTCATACATTCCTAGAATACTGCATGCCTAGACCACTACTTAATTACTGCATGCATTTAATTATAAATTCCCTTCAGTGAATTGAGTCTAATGCCTTTTAATGTGGCACTTACAGAGCGTTTTCAGCTTCTTGCAGTAAATACCGCAAAACAGCATAGTGAATTGACAGTTTCAGGTTTGCATCCTATATTTAGGGAAAATTTGTCCGGACACCTAAATACCGAATGCAATCTGCTTTAGTGAATGGAGCCCATTGTAACTAAACATTAGCAAAATATTGTGCTCTGAAATTCACTTTCTACTGGCAGATCTGATAATATTGAAATGATTCACTCATTCATGGAACTATACTGTCAAAAAGGTCCTTTAGTAATACCATTAAGTATTATTTCATTTTCATGCTTCTGCAGCATGTTATCAGAAAGGAGGGAAAATAGTGAAGATTTCCCCTTCAAATGATATTGATGGTATTGTGCCATTAAATCGATACTAAAGACCTGTTTTTTTTTTTTTTTTTATTTAACAAACATGTTATACTTACCTGCTCTGTGCAGTGGTTTTGCACAGAGCAACCCAGATCCTCCTCTTATCGAGTCCCACGCTGGCGCTCCTGGCCCTTCTCTCCTGGTGGGTGCCCCCACAGCAAGCAGCTTGCTTTGAGGGCACCCAAGCAGATGCTATCAAGCCATGGCTCTGTGTGTCCATTCACACACAGAGCCATGGCTCGCCCCGCCCCATCCGTCTCCTGATTGGCTCACTGGCTGTGATTGACAGCTGTGGGGGCCAATCGCTCCTGCTGCTGCCAAAAACTAATCAGAAGTGCAAGTCCCTGGAGAGCCAAGGCTCTCGTGGACATCGCTAGATCGAGAGGGGGCTCAGGTAAGTATTAGGGGGGGGGGGCTGCTGCACACAGAAGGTTTTTTACTTTCATGCATAAAATGCATTAAGGTAAAAAACCTTGTGCCTTTACAACCACTTTAAGTTAATACACTACTTACGCAATGAAGTTAGAGTCAAAAGTGAATTTGTACTTACTATCTAAATCCCAAATATCTTTTTCTGCAAAATAATTGCCAGGTTAGACTGGTGGACTGCTGAATAAACAGATTTCTTCAAACTTGCTAATTTCTATTTATGATACTCTGATACTACAGGGGTTTTTAATGGAAAGCAATAAACATTGCAAGGCTTTGTTTTAAATTCATAGATTCTTTTTTTTATACTTGTATATATTTGCTCGACTAAAATCTTTTCGCCTGACTAAAATCTAAAATCTTGGATTCTGCATTTCAAAAAAGTAGGAAGAAAATGTAATATTTCTCTTCAGACAAAGAAATCATGACAGAATACTGATTAGTTGAAAATTATCTTTAATGTATGTTATCTGCAAATCTTTCATCTCTAAAGGAGATATTTTTGGTTCAGCTGTTAGATCTTGTTGCTGTTTAGCTGATAACTTGTAGTGTTGAAAAACATTATTTAAAAGCTAAAAGAATAAAAAAGCTAAAAAACTCTAAAAAAAAATCTTCAAGGAGCAGTATTATAGGTAATGTCAGGAAATTACAGCAAGAAGTGTGAGAAAAATACCCTGGCATGAGTGATCTTATATCTTCTAAGTTCAAGGAAATGCATTTTAAGAGTCTAGTACATTTTTACATATTATTAATATATTTTTCAATTATTTTTTTTGTTGCAGTCCTGTTATCTTAGAAATAACAGTAATGGCATATATTTCCCAGAACAGTGATAATTCATTCTGTAGTTTAGAAATCTTGTTACATTTCTGTAACATACATGCATTTACAGAACATCCCTATGCCTGTACATTTTTGGTTACAAATTATAGATAAAACAATCACGGCAGACATACCGTAATTGCGTTCTTGGCCAACATGGTCACTTTTCTTATTTACTAACTAAATATGTAGTCATATTTGTTTCAAACATTGTGTTTTTAGAATAAACTATTTGTAATTCTGGAAAGCCCTTATATCAAATTAAATTAGTTATCTGTCTTTCTGCTTCTAATTGTCTCTCAGACATGCAGGGTTTTGGATGTTATCTCTTGTGTGTAGTCACATTGTACCTCTAGATATTAGGCTCAAAAATATTCAATAAAATCTCATTTTAATTTTAGACCATTTTCAAACAGGGCAGATTCCATTCTGATCAGCAGAGGATCTGTGAGCTGATTACCTGCTGATCGGAGGGGGGTAGATGACACATCTGTGTCCCCTCAGTTTCAGCAGAGCAGACACAGACAGATCCTGCTCAGCTCTATGGGTAGCCAGAAGTAAACACACTCTGTCAGTTTACATATAGATACCTCTGATCTGCTCTGTTTTTAGTGGACCCAATAGGACCCAGAGGTAGGCAGGTGTAAACATACACAAGTCCGTAGGGATACATGGACCTTCTGATCAGGTACACCTGAAAAACTGACAGGTGAACCTGATACAAATGGTCATGTGAAAGAGGGGCCACACCACGGCTTAGTTGATGTTCTGTATGTTCAGACTCTGGAGCCCATGGTGTGTGCAAATCACTTTCACATAGTAAAAATTGTGAGCATATAATTTAGCTGTCCATGCACGACTGCTGTGCCCAGAGGTAAGCTTTACATTTGGCTTTGTCTATCTATATATCTATCTATCTAGCTATCTATCTATCTGTCTATCTATCTGTCTATCTATCTGTCACAAATGAAATATGGAACAAAGTTCTTTTTCCATACAATAAATCTTGACATTTTCAATAAAAGCGAAACCAAAAAACATTTTAGATAGACTAGGGGAGGCATAGAATCACTGTCTTTTTTTAAGCTTTCCTATGTTGCTGCTGGGGAGATTCATCCTCTATAATTGTCTTCAGGAACATGGACACCAGGATTTAAAGTGAAAAAAAAATCAAAATTTTGAGCTGTTGGCAGAACAGGAATAGAGAGGAAATCTACCACTTGTTTTGGTGACAACTTTCTTATTGGGCATTTCTCTTACTTTGGAGAAATTAAGTTCCTGTTCTATGAACAGGATATATTCTCTGTTTTTTTAAACTTGATGGCCTTATCCATTCCATTCTCTATCCCAAACTAAAAGGTGTTGGCTTTGAATATACCGGCACTTTAATGCCTTAAGGGTGGACTGAATTAATTTTGAGGCGTGTCCCCTAATTGATAAAACTTATCTCTAGACTAGTGCTGCCTCCCACGACTTCCATCTATTTGAAAAATATATTTTTTTAATCAATTCTAAAGCCCCTTTTTCTCTCCCGAGTTCATTGTGAACTGTGTAGTCTTTTCTGGAAGTGAACATTGGTGATCTGTTGATGCAGTCCAACCAACTGTCAAACTTTATCATGTTGTCACTAGCATTTTCAGGACCTGTGGTGACAATGAACCTGGGGCATCACATGACAGTGGATTAAGCTATGTATTTGGGGTGTTTAGATTTTTTTTAACCTGTTGGGGGATTACCTGGTGGGGATTTAGTATGGGTTGGCTTCTGGATGGAGATCAGATTTAAATTCTATATTTCCATAATCTTTATATGCAATTACTTGTATTGTGTAGCATCTTGCAATTTTGTGTGAGCAGGCTGTTTTCAAGAAAGGGAAAAATACTCTTAAGTACTGCTCCTCTATAACATTCCTACTATTGATACATTCCTTGCTACTGAAACATTTGGAAAGTAATCAGAACCTGTAATTTTTATTGCAGTCCTGAATGGAATAAATCAGAGCTTAGGGTACATTTTATGTCAGAAGGTTTTCTATAAGTTGATTAATAGGTCAAATAAATTATCGGGATCAGAACTGCGAGCTAGTAAGAAAAAGCATTTAATGAGTCAAAAGATTTGTTTAATGTAACAAAAAGGGAATATGTTTAGACTAAGAACCAGCTGGGATCATTTAATTTAATCTAATAGCACTAACCATAAAATATTATGAAGACATAATCACAGCCAATGTATCAAAAGTTTGGAATTTAAAACAGAAAATCTCGGGAAAAGACAGCAATAAAGACAAACAAATAATCCAAAATCAACTTTCTGCAGTTAACCCAATTACTTCCTACAGACCATTTCTAGAGGGCTAATTCATTTTTTGTATTATTACAAAAAAAAATTTGTAGGGGAAATATCTGATTATTTTGTCAAATTCAAACTTCACATCAACATCATTAAAGAATAACTTTACCTTTAAAAAATAATAATAACAAAGACAAATCTTTCTGCAGGTAAAAAATGTGCATTTATTATTTTTTTTATTAGGAACCTGTAAAGCATTGCACCTGTGTTCAGCAGATCGGGGGGGGGGGGGAATCTCAGGCTCCTGCAGACTGAAATGCCACGTACACACGATCGCACATTCCGACAACAAAATCCATGGGATTTTTTCAGACGGATGTTGGCTCAAAGTTTTCTTGCATACATACGGTCATACAATGTTGTCGGAAATTCCAAACTTCAAGAATGCGATGACGTACGATGAGCCAAGAAAATGGAAGTTCAATAGCCATTGTGGCTCTTCTGATTGACTCCGAGCATGTGTGGAACTTTGTACCGTCGGAATTGTGTACACACGCTCGGAATTTCTGACAACAGATTTTGTTGTCGGAAAATTTGAGGTCCAGATCTCCAGATTTTCCATGTTACATGCTGCAACCTAAATATGGGCATAACATGTTACTAAAGTTGAATGTATCTTTTAATTCTTTCTGTCACCACTAATAAAACAATTCTCTTTACTATTACTATTATAGTAAAAGACCAAGTCACTGCAGGAGGTGGTGGAGCAGAAAGAGCTTAGCTGCTACAAGATTCCTTCAGTGCTTTTGCTGTGAATTTTGAGGATAATCTGCAGTGCCTGCAGCTATAGAGCTCAATGAGGACTTGTTTTAACGTTTGATTATGGCTTACAGTAATAAGAATATGAAAATATTTGAAGACCCATAGCCTGGCCACAGGTTCCCTTTAAGGGTTTGAAATTGATATGTGTATTAGAGGACACCTGGGACCTGAGGCTAACTGAATGTTCATGCAAGCATGTGCCTTTCAATTTAAAGCAGACCTTGCAGTAAAATGTAAAGTCCCTTTATTATATTGCTTTATTAAAAATATCTAAAACCACCATCCCTTGTCTTCATAGCTTTGACAGTCTGTAGGCAGAGGTTAAACCTCTTTTCTTTTAAACTTAAGGAGTATATACAGAGAGAAAGAGAGTGAGAGATATGGGGGATGTAAAGAAGCTGGTGAGGATTTTACAGTAGGTAAAGTCATAGACTAAATATGTTCATGACCATATTTGGTCAATTATGCCCCGAGGGATACTGTAATATCACCTGTGCTATGAAACAGTGTATTATTGTGTCCCAGTGTCTTCTCTGTGATCCCCACTTAGTGCACATCCACTCAAAAAATAAAGAATATATAAATGAGCAGCGCTAATGGATTAAGCCCTAAACCAACTAATGTGATTATTTAATAAACTATCCACCTTTCCGTTTGGTGAAGAAAAAAAATTATTAAAAGAATATACTACTCATAAAATACAGAGTACACAATTAGGTGCCACTTTACTGCAGACATTGAAGATCACTGTGCAAAGCCCACATATTAGTGTTCCACTGAAGAAAGTAATCCATGCTCCAGTGCTCCAACAAATGTGTTTTGTCAGTCCAAAAAGCAACATTCAGGGGGAGATTTACTAAAACGCATGCACACATAATCTCGTGCAGCTGTAAATAGTAACCAATCAACTTCTAGCTTGTTCAATTAAACTTTGACAATAAAACCTAGAATCTGATTGGTTACTATGCACAGCTGCACCATATTCTGTGTGTACCAGTTTTAGTAAATCTGCCCCCCTCATTGTCTTGATCCAAAAGTGCTCCATGTGGTAAGGAATTCACCAGAACTTCTTGACCCTTTATATGTAAATGAGTCAAAGTACAATTTATGTAATGAAAGGCTCCTCCGTTTCACCAACCTCAGGAGACAGAACCCCACATAAAAGAGGGAAAGTTCTGTATGTCTCAAGCCAGGGAATTCAAGAACTGGAACACAGACATCATTGCCCGACACATTTATTCCACAAATGGCCAATAAAAAGAAAACCAATATAGTCCCACATAAAATGGTGCCCCCCGCCACCTAGTATGCACACCAAGAATCACGGCTGCTGCTACCATTGCTACCATCTCTGTTCTAGATTAGCAGGACAAGCGAAAATTCCATGGAAAGGATGTGACATAACTGGAAGAGATGTCTGTGTTCTAGAATCCCACCTCAAAGTGTTTCACGCATACCGGTTGTCATTAGCAAGCTCTCCGGCACCATATTTACTGTGGTTTATATACCATTGCCAAATTAACTCTTAATTAACATACCGGTTGGTAGCATTCATTATCACTGGATAAACTTTACAAGAATTTACTAAAATCCATCCTCTATACCATTATGCAATTACCCTAAAACCCTACCTAATTATAAAATGTATGATATATTAAAACACGCAAAATTATAACTGTTATTGTTACTGTTATTTTGCAATCAGAACTATGCTGTACTGCCATCTTGTGAATAAATTAAACAAAAAATGTAAGCCTTTTAAAACCTACAGACATATATGATATAATATGTCCTTGAGTATTTCAAAAATAAAACTTAACTAAAAACTGAATAAATATAAATTATCAATATGAATGTGTAAACGCCATGTAAGCAATATTTCTCAAAGAAGAAGTTAAGTTCAATTTCTATAATTATGCCTTTAGGGGTAAGGGTCTCTAATTCACAGATCCAATGGGTTTAATAATGCAAAACCTCCCTTTTTAAGTTGGACCCTCTCCAATATCTGTTAATTTTATCTATACCATAAAAGGTAAGCTATTTAGAATTCTTTTTATGTACCAATCTGAAATGGTTAGAGACACTATGTTTTTTACATCACTTTCAGATGTTGTTTATATGTTTTCCTATCCTCGCTGAAAGTTTGCATGTTGTACGGCCAACATATTGGAGGCCACAAAGACTCCAATACATATGTGGCATGTGTGCTGCTGCACATAATAACATTTTTGATAGAATATTGTTTTTTGTATAATTAGAATGAAAACATTGTTCTCTTCCTTGTATTATTTTGTAATGTTCACAGCACATTCTGTTTGTGTGAAGCACAATAGAATGATTTGGAGAATTGTATCCACTTATATATGTCAATGGGTTATTTTGAATTTTTGTGCATTTTTAAGGCAATTTTTACTGCACTTTTCATATTGTTTGCCTTCACTTTTAGTGCCGCACTTATTTGGATTGTATATTCATGTGAATTCTGTATCAGGGATTTTAGTGCTAGTGGCTTCATTTTTTGCACTAGACCAATCAATACAAGCATTGAATTATTTTATTTTAATTTATTTTGTGATTCTTGTATTCCCTGGCTTGAGCCATACAGAACTTATCACTCTTGTATATTGGGCCCTGTCTCCTGAGGACTGATATAATGGAGAATCCTTTAATTACTTTAGGCACACTTTGACCCATTTAGATATAAAGGATCAAGAGGTTCTGGTGAGTTCATTATCACATGGGGCACTTTGGATCAAAAACCGAGTGTTGTTATTTGAGTGAAGTGATACATTTGTTGGAGCACTGGAGCATGGATTGCTTTTTTCAGTGGAACACTATCATATGTGGACTCTGCACAGTGATATTAGATTTCTGCACATAGTAACCAATCAGATTATAGGTTTTATTGTCAAAGCTTAATTGAACAAGCTAGAAGTTTATTGGTTACTATTTACAGCTGCACCAGATTCTGTGTGCACCCGTTTTAGTAAATCTTCCCCTGAAGACTCACGAGACACATTTGTTGGAGCACTGGAGCATGGATTACTTTCTTCAGTGGAACACTAATATGTGGGCTTTGCACAGTGATATTCAATTTCTGCAGTAAAGTTGCACCTAATTTTGTACTTTGTATTATTTGAGTAGTATAATTTCTTAACCATTTTTTTCTTCACCAAAGGGAAGGTAGATTTATTAAGTAATCACATTAGTTGGTTTATGGTTTAATCCATTAGTGCTGCTTATTTATATATTCCTATTTTTTTTCACCAGTCCCCAAGGATGTCTGCTGGCTTGATTACATATAAAAATCTAGATGGGATTTGCAATGGGGAGTAGTGTCCAGTGAGGGGATCATCGGGCACAGTTGGTCGTTGTGGAAGTGGGTCAAGATCTCTAGTTGGCACTCATTGTAAAGGACATAATCGATGCTGCATTTACATTTTTGGGAATTGCTTACTTATTTATTTGTGTAATAGTTTATTTGTTTTTCAGTAAAATTCTTCTTTCACGGCATGAGGGTTTTTATTTACTATTTACATTTTTTGTGTGAATGAGTAACAAAGAGTACTATGTAACCTTCATTCATTGACCTGGAGGGTTACATTTTGGGGGCCCTGTAAGAAAGGTTCAGTGTGATCCAATACAAGAAGATAGGTACACGTGCATACACATAGAGCACTTGCATACTCAGCACTGGCATTGGTGCCAGCTATTTAAGCTGGAATGGGACATGGACAGATTGCTTAGTGGTCTTCACCTAGTTCTTGATTTACCTGTGACCTGACCTGCTACTTCTGCTATCCCATGTACGCAAATTGCCTTTACCTGTCTCTGTATTCTTGTCTGCATTTTGTAACCTGTGTTTTAAACTCTTCATTCTTCCTTCTGTTTCGGTACCTCATTGCTGTTAACTGACCTTGGTTTCTATTCTGACATTGCCTCTATGCTCCTGTACCTTGTTGTCTAGCTTTTGCTGACCTTGGCCTGTATCCTGGATGCTTCTGATTCAATACGTTGCTGCCTAGCGGTTAACAACCTTTGGATTGTGCCATGGCTTTGTTCCTGTCTGCTGAGTGCATCTGGTTCTGACCTAGTGGTCCACAGTTGTCTGTGCTTCACATCCAGGAGACCCCCCAAATACAATTTGTAGGAAAGTGTGTTGGGATAAGGCCCTTCATAAACACATGGTGCATTGAGAGGGGGAGGCTTGCCTCTTACAAGGTAACCTCCCAAATTTGAGGTCCTGTGGCCTGTTGTGGCTGGGAAGAGGCATCATTCTCACACCCCTCCCCCCACAAACACACACGTTTTTCTGGCTACCCAGACCATATGCCTAGAAAAGAATTGTATTAGGTCTCAGTAGCCCCAAGACAACATTTTTTCAATTGTGTGCTGACCCTAAAAAATAAGAAAAAGTGTGGGTCCCCTTAAAAAGTAATAATCTTATCTTGGCTTGCAGCCTGAGTGGCCGGGAAAGTGGATAGTGAGAGTGCTCTCCCCAAAGTATACCTTTTCATATGACCTCAACATTGGGAGAGTGCATTGAAAGGGCTGGTGGTTCCCCCTTGCAAGGCACCCTGTCCCCATGTTGATAAGCACAACATCTTCACATCCTGCCCTCAAAAGAGATGTAGGGGTCTACAAGGGGAACTCATTGGTAAGCTGCCATATATTACTTTTTTGGTTTTGGGTTTATTATCATTATAGGATCCATTAAAAGACCCTTGTCCTACAGAACAGTATTGTTTTAAAATGCTCAGCTACCCATGTCATTTTTTAACAAAAGTTTGTATATTAGCCTGGAAAAAGGTAAATAAAAATAACAAGATTCAGTGCTATTTGGCCCTTTAGGTTTAGTGGATTTTTATACTTTTTTTTCATTCATTCATCTTTTAAAACATAAAATGCTCTTTGTATTTTGATTTGTGTGTCAACACACATAAAAACACAATGTAACAAAACGAAATGCGCATAAAAATGCATGCTAAATGCACAATAATGCAAATGCATTTTGAATGCTTGTAATGAGTTTTTATGTGCAGTATGGTGTGAAAGTAGCCTAAGTCCTCATAGTACAGTACAATTTTAAATGGAATTTATAATACATGAAACTTACATGCATTGCGACCTATCAATCCTTAGATACGATGGCTAAATGTGTTTTCTTTTATTAGGCTTTTTTAAGGACAGTAACTCTCACTCACCCTCCTGTATTAGGTCAACAGAAAAAGTTAGTACTGTAGTATCCTATCCCTCTCCCATTCAAAATAGAGGGGTGTGGTTATGTTGTCCTCAGAGATTTCTGGGAACACTGTAGTTATTTAGAGTTCAGGCAGCTGGCTTCCAATGACAGGCCTCTGTCAGTCCCTACCACTGAAGCCTCCTGGGATATGTGAGGTGGGGTCCAAAGGAACAGGGACATGTCATTTTCACCTTGGCAAAAATGGCATTGGGGGGTCAGGACCAGGCAAAAAAAAAAGTGCTGATTTATACTGCAGAGGAGGGCAGGAGTGCATGGAGCCATAGGTGAGCTGGGGTTAAAGGTTCACATTATCAATTGTAAGCTTTTAGTAATTTTAATGTTTGGGCTTAGATCTACTTTATACATTTTAAATAATAAATAACTGCAACTTACTTTGCTGGCTGAAGTGTACTTACAAGACTTTATATAAACTATGTACTAGGCAGAGCTGTAGTTTACAGCATTGTCAAAACTGCCAAGTAAACCTACCAGAGTATTCTCCAGAATGTAATAAACACTATTCATTATATAAATGTTTTCTTTTCTTAAAAGGTAAAATCTCTATTTGTATGCTATAAATTATTTTTTAACCTATCGTGGGCGATCATAGAAGCCCCAAGCACAACAACGCCCACTTAAGTGAACAACAGTTTATCTGGTTTAGAGAAATGTGCCTAAGGGTTAAAATATAATTGTTTATCATGTTTATTTCCTCTTTCATAGTCCTAACTAGGGATGGGCCAAACACCCCCCGATTCGGTTCGCACCGAAACATACCGAACAGGCAAAAAATTTGGCAGAACATACGAACAATGTTAAAGTCTATGGGACACAAACATGAATAATCAAAAGTTATAATTTTAAAGGCTTATATGCAAGTTATTGTCATAAAAAGTGTTTGGGGACCCGGGTCCTACCCCATGTATCAATGCATTTTTTTTTTAAAACTGAATTTTTTTTGGGAGCAGTGATTTTTTTAATGCTTAAAGTGGAACAATAAAAATGTAATATTCCATTAAATGTCGTGCCTGGGGGGTGTCCTTAGTATGCCTGTAAAGTGGCGCAGTTGTCCAATGTTTAGAACTGTACCACAGCAAAATTACATTTCTAAAGGAAAAATTGTCATTTAAAACTGATCGCCGCTGTAATGAATTGTTGGGTCTTGGCAATATAGATAAAACTCATTGAAAAAAAAAAACATGGGGTCCCCCCAGTCCATAACCAGTCCCTTTGTGTCTGGTATGAATATTAAGGGGAACCCCAAACCCAAATTTTTAAAAAAGTGCGTGGGGTCCCCCTAAAATCCAAACCAGGCCCTTTGGGTCTGATATGGAAATTAAGGGGAACCCTTGCGCCAAATTTGTTTTTAAAATGGCGTAGGTGTCCCCCCCAAAATCCATACCAGACCCTTCAGGTCTGGTATGGATTTTAAGGGGAACCCTGCGACAAAATTAAAAGAAAATGGCGTAGGGGTCCCCCCAAAATCCATACCAGACCCTTATCCAAGCACACAACCTGGCAGGCCATAGGAAAAGAGGGGGGAACGAGAGAGCGCCCCCCCCCTCCTAAACCGTACCAGGCTACATGCCCTCAACATGGGGAGGGTGCTTTAGGGTAGCTCCCCAAAGCACCTTGTCCCCATGTTGATTGGGACAAGGGCCTCATCATCACAACCCTTGCTCGATGGTTGTGGGGGTCTGTGGGCAGGGGGGCTTATCGGAATCTGTAAGCTCCCTTTAACAAGGGGACCCCCAGATCCCGGCCTCCACCCCTGTGTGAAGTTGGTAACAGGTACATTGTACCCGTACTATTTCACAAAAAAGTGTCAAAATGTTAAAAAAAAACAAGACAGCTTGTGACAAGTCCTTTATTTAAACAATAAATAAAAAAATGTCCCACAAAGTCCATTCATCTTCTTCTATCGCTCCGCCAACGGACCGAAAAAAAACAAAAAAAAAAACACCACCTACCCCAAACCCATGTTGAAGGAATGTGGCCTGGTACGGTTCAGGAGGGGGGCTGCTCTCTCTATTCCCCCCTCTTTTCCTACGGCCTGCCAGGTTGCGTTCCAAAGGGCCTGGTATGAATTTTAGGGGGGGTCCTATGCTCTTTTTTTCAATTATTTTTATCTATATTGCCAAGACCCGACAATTCATTACAGCCGCGAGCAGTTTTAAATAACAATTTTTCCTTTAGAAATGTAATTTTGCTGTGGTACTGTTCTTAACACGGGAAAAATGCGCCACTTTACAGGCATACTATAGACATCCCCTAGGCACGATATTTAAAGGAATATTACATTTTTATTGTTTCACTTTAACCATTAAAAAAATCACTGATCCCGAAAAAACGTCTGTTTAAAAAAAAATGTTTGCATTGATACATGTCCCCTGAGGCAGGACCCGTGTCCCCAAACACTTTTAATGACAATAACTTGCATGTAAGCCTTTAAAATTAGCACTTTTGATTTTTCATGTTAATGTCCCATAGACTTTAACGGTGTTCTGAATTTTCTCTGAACACCACATATTGTTTGGTGTTCGCAGAACATTCGAACAACCAAAGTTTGGCCCAAACTTATGCTCGGACCGAACCGTTTGCCCATCCCTAGTCCTAACTAAAAATAAGAAAGGAAGATAGAATTAGTGTTGGAACCAATAAATCTATATTACAATTGTGTCACACCAGTTCCTAACTTTCTGGGTTTATAAATGTGAAATTAGAATGAAACCTTATTTTTCATATAATTCTTAAAAGCTTTTAAGTGCATTTAATTTATTTTAACATTGTATTATATATCCAACACATGTGGCACATAAAACACAGCAATAACCTACATTACCTATACATCACATTATACACAGAACATATAAGTAGCTATTTAAAACAAACTGACCTTTCTTGGGCCCCAACTTTTTTGCTGCATCATCTTCCTTGATGAATTTTATATCCAAATAGCAATACCATGTTAAATAATTGGACAGCCCACTTTGCTAATTAGTTTTTCTATTAGAGACTAAATCAATTAAACATATTAATCAGTAAGGATGCGGGAATTCATGTGGAAATATACAGTAAGCATTATGAATTGGAACCACTAACAATGTTATCTATGCACTGTGTCATGTAAAGCAATTTAGAGTCGCTTTCATCAGGATGAGCCACATGTGCAAGAATATCATGTCAAGTATTAGAATAACTACATAATTCCCAGTGTGACTGATTTACTAAAGGAGTAAAGCATGTTCACTTTGTAAAGTGAGAATGCACTTAGCAAGAGTAATTTTAATTACCTTAGTGACTGTGTTAAAAAATGTACTTTGCAAAAAAAATTCCAATCGTGTGCAAGGAAAAAAAAGAAAAAAAAAGAAGGATTTTTGCCCATAGATGATTGGATGATAGAAGTCAGCACACATCACCTCATTCACTAACCTAAGTGGACATTTTTATGGAGTTAAGTTTTGGAGCTTTGTCCCCAGCCATTGTATGTATTTGAGAACAAAGAGCTGAACTCCAGCTTTTCATGCACTTTACTTAGTTGCTGGCCCAATTGAACTATGTCCCTCCTTAACATGTGAGTCTCATACCCGGAACACAGTAGAGTCTATCTCATCGGTGCTCCGCCATTCAGAGTAACCATTGTATTCTAGCCATGAATACAAAGCTTCCTCCGAGTCAGAGGTTGTGACATCATCAGCCCACCTCTCTGACTCTGATGCTTTCTCTGAATGGCTGAGCGCCACTGTGATAGACTACTGTGTTCTGGGTATGAGACTGGAAAACTCGGCTCAAACCTAGAACACAGTGCGGTATGCTGTATGGATCCTCAGCTACAGTACATACAGTTTATACAGCACATCCAATAGACTTACATGTGAGTTAGGGACATAGTTCGTTTGGGCCAAGCTGTAACATGCATGAAACTATGTAACTACAGTATGTAACATGTAGAAAAAGCTGGCGTTCAGCTTTAACTTGTGCTACCCCTATAGATCCTTAAACCATTCATTTATCACTAGGAATCACTAGGAATGCTCAGATTTGTAGATTTGGTCATTTAAAAAAAAAAAAAAAACGTTTGAGTTATCTAATTACATGGTTCAGAGAAAATCAGAAGTGCCTATCAGTTACTCACTGTGTAAAAATATTTTGTCTTTGCTATAGAACCCTACGTCCAACAATTTGGTGAACAGAAAACTAACCATTAGACCTCATTTGGATTGTTTGGATTGCCTATTTCTGATTCCTGATTTGTGCATGTTTGGCTAAACAGCTATTGTACTTTTACCCGGTAATGTCATATCTGCTTTTTGATTACAATTGTAAATACACAGCCAAAGGAAAGAAAAAAGAAGAGCTAAAGAAGAGTTCTGCCAGCTATAAATTTTATTTTAGGGAAGCATTTAAAGGAACACACTAGCAGCATAGTGGCCATTGGGATAAACCATAGCACAGCAGCAGGTGAATGTCAGATGATAAGGATTCTTTGGCTCTTCAGCATAGAAGGCACAAAGGAGATGTTAATAGTATACCATTTCTTTTACAGGGTATTTTTTTTACATTTTTACTTAGAACTTGATGAAAATGAGCCAGGTTTCCTTTACCTGTTTCAGAAGCTGTCCAGACTAGACATCAGTTCTAAGAACACCGACAAATATAGGCTCAGTCTAGGAAATGTATTTTTGTAGATTTATTGTTGTGCTTAACCACTTTTAGACCGGAACATTTTGCTAGCTTAAGACCAGACCACTTTTTGCGATTCGCTTTAACTGACAATTGCGCGGTCGTGTGATGTGGCTTCCAAACAACATTGATGTCCTTTTTTTCCCACAAATAGAGCTTTCTTTTAGTGGTATTTGATCACCCCTGCGGTTTTTATTTTTTACGCTATAAACAAAAAAAGAGCGACAATTTTGAAAATAACACATTTTTTTTTACTTTTTGCTATAATAAATATCCCCCAAAAATATATAAAAAAACTTTTTTTTCCCTCAGTTTAGGCCGATACGTATTCTACATATTTTTGGTTAAAAAAATCACAATAAGCAATTATTGATTGGTTTGCACAAAAGTTATAGTGTTTACATAATAGGGGATAGTTTTATAGCATTTTTATTAATAATTTTTTTTTTTTACTAGTAATTTTTTACTAGTAATGGAGGCAATCAGCGATAGAGGTATTCTCGGCCGGGATCACACACGTTCATATACACCGCTGTTCTTTTGCAACATTAACTGTGAGTGATACGTTTTGTCTTTAATAAAATTGTTTTAAACTTACTGCACAATGGAGTCCCTCCTTCCCTCTTTCTTGCCCTCATGCTGAGTGAATTTGTGGAGAAGAGATAAGGAGCTGCAAGGACCTGTCTGTTTGCTAAATTATAGGAGAAGGTGTTGTGTTCAGCTGGGTCAGTGTAATGCGGCGTACACACGAAGGGACAATCCCGCGGGATTATCCGCTGGACTGAAGTCCAGCGGATAATCCCCTCGTGTGTGGGCGCCGGCGGACTTTTTGGCGCCAAAGTTTTAAGTTTTTGTTTTAAAATTATCCGCTGGACTTGGCAGTCCGGCGGACAATCCCGCCGTTAGTGGGCAAGTCCGCGGGACTTTTGAAATGAACGGACTTGCCGCTCATCGGCAAGTCCGTTCATTTAGCACGTGACTTCAGGTTACGTAGCTAGCGTAGGCAGTTACTGCCGCCGCGCTAGCTCCGTGACCTGGCATGGATTTAAAGGGACTCCCCACGCCGAAAAAACGGCGTGGGGGTTCCCCCCAAATCCATGTCAGACCCTCATCCGAGCACGCAGCCTGGCAGGCCAGGAAAAGGGTGGGGACGAACGAGCGCCCCCCCCCTGAGCCGTACCAGGCCACGTGCCCTCAACATGGGGGTGCCCTGGGGAAAGGGGGGCCGTGCGGCCCCCCCACCCCAAAGCACCTTGTCCCCATGTTGATGAGGACAAGGGCCTCTTCCCGACAACCCTGGCCGTTGGTTGTCGGGGTCTGCGGGCGGGGGCTTATCGGAATCTGGGAACCCCCTTTAATAAGGGGGCCCCCAGATCCCGGCCCCCCACCCTATGTGAATGAGTATGGGGTACGATGTACCCCTACCCATTCACCTAAGGTGTAAAATGTAAAGTACAAAAACACACACACATTTTTGAAAAAATATTTTATTGCACTGCTCCGGGGGTCTTCTTCCGTCTTGGGGGTCTTCTCGCCGGACTCCTCCGCTCTCTTCTGCTCTTTTACCTAGCTCTTTCACGAACGGAGGAGTCCGGCTACCTTCTTCGTCGTCGCCGCCGTTGTCTGGGGGTCTCGATCCGCCTTCGGGGGTCTTCCGGGGGTCTCTTCTGTTCTTGCGGCGGTCGTCGTCTTCCGCGCCGCCGGCGCCTTCTTCTTCTTCTTCTTGTCCTTCTTCTTGTTCTTCTTCTTCCGATGTTGACCCGACGCTCTCTTTGCCCGGAATGCTTGTGCCGCGCTGCGCTGGGACTTATATAGGGGCATGGGGACAGGGTCACATGCACATGTCACATGGTGACCCCGCCCCCTTGTGTTGTCACAGTCCCGGAGGATGCTGGGACTGTGACATCGCAAGGGGGCGGGGTCACCATGTGACATGAACATGTGACCCTGTCCCCCATGTCCCTATATAAGTCCCAGTGCAGAGCGGCACAGGCATTCCGGGCAGAGACAGCGACGGGTCAACATCAGAAGAAGAAGAAGAACAAGAACAAGAAGGACAAGAAGAAGAAGGCGGCGCCGGCGGCGCGGAAGACGACGACCGCCGCAAGAACAGAAGAGACCCCCGGAAGACCCCCGAAGGCGGATCGAGACCCCCAGACGACGGCGGCGACGACGAAGAAGGTAGCCGGACTCCTCCGCTCGTGAAAGAGCTAGGTAAAAGAGCAGAAGAGAGCGGAGGAGTCCGGCGAGAAGACCCCCAAGACGGAAGAAGACCCCCGGAGCAGTGCAATAAAATATTTTTTCAAAAGTGTGTGTGTTTTTTTACTTTACATTTTACACCTTAGGTGAATGGGTAGGGGTACATCGTACCCCATACTCATTCACATAGGGTGGGGGGCCGGTATCTGGGGGCCCCCTTATTAAAGGGGGCTCCCAGATTCCGATAAGCCCCCGCCCGCAGACCCCGACAACCAACGGCCAGGGTTGTCGGGAAGAGGCCCTTGTCCTCATCAACATGGGGACAAGGTGCTTTGGGGTGGGGGGGCCGCACGGCCCCCCTTTCCCCAGGGCACTCCCCATGTTGAGGGCACGCGGCCTGGTACGGCTCAGGAGGGGGGGGCGCTCGTTTGTCCCCACCCCTTTCCTGGCCTGCCCTGAAGTTACCCTGAAGTTACGTTCGAAATGAACGGACTGCTCCGTGTGTGGGCAAGTCCGTTCATTTTCAAAAGTCCCGCGGACTTTTGGCCGGCGGATTATCCGCTGGAGAAGTCCGTGCGTGTGTGGGCAAGTCCACACGCTCGGAAAGTCCAGCGGACCTAGCTGGAAAGTCCCGCGGGATTGTCCGCTGGACTAAGTCCGCCGGCAAAAGTCCGCATGTGTGTACGCGGCATAAGGCGTTTTAACCCTTAGGCCCCTTTCACACTGGGGCGGTTTGCAAGCGCTATTGCGCTAAGAATAGCGCCTGCAAACCGACCCGAAACAGCTGTTGCTTTTCCTTCAGTGTGAAAGCCCGAGGGCTTTCACACTGAAGCGGTGCACTTGCAGGACGCTCAAAAATGTCCTGCAAGCCGCATCTTTGGCTCGCTATAGGAGCGGTATATTTACCGCTCCTATAGCGCCAGGTCCCATTGAAAACAACCCGCAATAGCGGCGGTTTGCGGGCGGTATTGACCCTTTTTCGGCCGCTCGCGGGGGGTAAAAACACCCTGCGAGCGGCCGCAATGCGCCGCTAAAACGCCGGTAAAGCGGCGCTAAATATAGCGCCGCTTTACCGCCAGCGCCCCCACCGCTCCAGTGTGAAAGTAGCCTTACTTTGAGGTAAGAGGCTGGGGGAAACACTAGTAACAGGCTCACGGAATATGCATGAAGCAGATCACTGCTGAGGAGTACAAGGCTACCAGGAGGATTTAATAGCTATTGAAATCAGCACCTATAGAGATTGCAGTGGACTTTTTAAAAACGCTATAATCTTTGCTTTATTTTGGATCACTGCACATACAAGCAACTTTTGCTGCACAATATTTCTTTGCTGCACTTTTTTTGTACTTGGTATTTTTTGCACATGCTGATTTTGCACAAATCATATTGACTATTTTTATATTTATATTTTTTATATATATTTTTTATATATATATTTTCTCTTTTTACAAATATTTTTTAGCACTTATTATTGCTTGGACTCAAAAATAATTTTCACCAATTTTTTGCATGAAGTATTGCTTATGTTTCATGAATTATTCACTCACTATTTGATATAAAGTGATCTTTTTGCACATTAAGTTTATTTCCACAAATTTGAAACGCACTTTATTATTTATTTCGCACAGGGTATTTTTTTCACTGTTGGATGCACTTTATTGAGTATTTATTGATTCATTGGTATAGCACGGTTCATTACTTGGTTGCTATACATCATTGATTGAAGTTATTAATTCTGAGATGCTTTTTTGGAAACCATACTTCTGAGCTCTCCCGCAGGATTGGCATCCTTCTCACCAGCAAGCGCCACATATTTTATATTCGTTTTATTTATCTCATTGTTTTGTATGTAAATTTGAGTTCTCATTTTTATCTCATTAACTTAATCATATTTTTATTGTCAGCGCCCCATTTTGATATATCTTCTTATATTTATTTTACTGTTTATTGGTGTGTGAACACTTTGATGGTGGCTGCGGCAGGTGTTAATTTATAGTTTTATATATTGATTTTTTCCCTTATTGGTTCGCGCAGTTGGTCACCCCCCCCCCCCTTTTTACTAGAAAATAGATTGCTGCTCTACATATTACAGCAGAGCCAAAACTAAATTTAGCCTGACTAGGGCAGGGCACTACATCTATATATTATACAAACAGTCCAGTGGAAAAGGCACTCAAATTATCGAATGTTTGGATTTTTGGATTTGCATTCTTTCTTATTTTCGGATTTTCCTTTCCTATTTTCGGTTTTTAGAATTTTTAGATTTTCGAATTTCCAACTAACTAACTAATTAACTATAAGAAAAAGATTTTGGCGGTGCCCGGATCTACCAGGTTTGTTTAATATATATTTGTATGGATTATATAGATTAAATCCACAGATCGATACTAGACTTAAAATAAGTCTGAATCTAGACCTTCCCCGTACCTGGGGCATATAATAAGAAAACCTCGTATAGGGTCCCCTTGAAGAGACAAGAGAGATACCACCCGAGACAAGATGGACGGCTGGAGATCTACTGTTGGATTATATATATATCACTTTATTAGTAAAATAGAAAAAATAAATTTAAACAAACAATACCACTTCCCATTCCTATAGCAAAAATTTCATTCAAGATCACAAAGGAATTCCTAGAATTAAAATTGACAACGTTGTCTGTTAAAAACAGGGGGTGTAGACCACAAACCACAGCATTTGTGCATTAGCATGCATCCATATCAGGAATAACGGTTAGAAAGTGGTATTGCAGCCAATTGTATTATTTTAATGACACGGCCAGTACTATATAAACTGGCAATCTGTAGCTCCTCCTTGCTCTGAGGAAGTTAGCGGTGATTGGCTAACGAAACACGTCAGCGGTGGTGACGTCAGCACGTCATTTGGGGGAAGTCAGCCCTTCCACAGCATGCCCGTGATGAACATTTAACTTCCTGCAGCTTCACTAAGCAGCGTTTGAGCGGCAAGTTTGAATCCACAGGCGGACAGCAATATATACAAGGAAAGCGGCATCACACTAAGGAACCCCGTTGAGCAAAACCTACCAGCATGCCAGGAATGGATGAACTAGCAAGCAGGAGTGGGTAAGCAGCCTGGAAAGGCTGATGCATATACAAGCATAAGTATAACTTGCCTAAGGAAGTGATGAACTTTCCATGTGAGTCTATAGTCCCCCTGCTTAGCTCTGCAAATTCTCCAACCCATGCTGCTATTTGAACCAAGCTCTTTGTCTGCGCTTCCTGTTATGTGCTGTTTTATGCTGCTTTGCTGCCCTGCTTCAAAAAACTGCAATATAAATTGATTTTTTCAGCTGAACACGGACTGTTTAGGTGGTTTCTTCTTTCCATCCAATCATTCTGATTGGTCAAACGTAGATATGGACACTATAGAAGACCCAATGCTGTTTAAAAATCTTGCTTGAAAATACATGCTGCTATCTGAACTGCTTTAATTTGAATTGATATTATCTCCATCTGGAAATATCCATCACGGACACCCATATCTGGTTTTTAAATCTAATGATGATGTTAAACCCACAATATCTGGTTTAAGTATTTATATCTAACCGTTATTCCTGATATGGATGCATGCTAATGCACGAATGCTGTGGTTTGTGGTCTACACCCCCTGTTTTTAACAGACAACGTTGTCAATTTTAATTCTAGGAATTCCTTTGTGATCTTGAATGAAATTTTTGCTATAGGAATGGGAAGTGGTATTGTTTGTTTAAATTTATTTTTTCTATTTTACTAATAAAGTGATATATATAAAATCCAACAGTAGATCTCCAGCCGTCCATCTTGTCTCGGGGGGTATCTCTCTTGTCTCTTCAAGGGGACCCTATACGAGGTTTTCTTATTAACTAATTAACTAACTAACTAACTTATTAATTTATAGGTATTGGAATTTCCTTTAAAATTCATCTGAATTATCCAAAATAAAAAAATGTTGCATCTAAACAAATGGAACAAAACAAATGGAACGAAATTATAATAAAAAATAATAATAATATGTTTTTATTATTATTATTGTTATTAATTATTATTAATTTGTTACGTTCCATTGGTTTAGATTCGTTTTTACAGATCATTTGTAACTTAGGATAAATTCATATTAGTTAAGTTCACTAACAGCCAAATTTGAAAGGAAATTCCAATACCTATGATTTAATAGTTAGTAATAGTTAGGTTATTATTAGTTAGTTAGTTTTTTTTTTAATTTCGAACAGTGTTCAAACTTAAGATTTTAAGAGTTTTTGAATTTCCGAATATTTATAAAATTTCGGAAATTCTGATATTTTCGAATTAACGAATTTGTCTAAATTTGCTAAAAAATTATTTGGAACTATACAAATTGCACGTGTCTAATGCACAGTAGTAGCTATGCCCTTTCAGACACTCTGGGGGTTATTTACAAAAGGCAAATCCACTTTGCACTACAAGTGCAAACTACAAGTGCAAAGTGCACTTGAAATTGCACTGAAACTTAGAAGTGCAGTCACTGTAGATCCAAGGGGGACATGCAAGGAAAATAAAAAAAACAAATTTTAGCTTGCACATGATTGGATGAGAAAATCAGCAGAGCTTCCCCTAGTTTCAGATCTACCCCTTAGATTTACAGCGACTGCACTTCCAAGTGAACTTTCAGTGCAATTTCAAGTGCACTTTGCACTTGTAGTGCAAAGTGGATTTGCCTTTCGTAAATAACCCCCTCTGTCTCTTACTGAATACCTGGATATAGCCTTTACAGAGGGAAAGAAAGTTAAAAAGATGTGTTGTGTGATCTGACTTTTTCCCTTGTATGTATTTCTGAATTTCAGTTTGAGCTACTAAATTCAAAAGGCTACAGTGCTATGTATATCAGTGTCGGCCCATCCATTAGGGGCGCCTAGACGCCACCCCCTATATGAATAATGAATAGGTTCATGCATTATATGAATCTATCCATGGCCACCGTGTCCACTTCTATTCATGCGTCCGGCCCCTTTCAGGACGCCAAGCGGCTGAATTACAGTGGGATGTGTGTATTTTTGAAGCACCTGTTTAAAGCCAGAGACTCTAATAGGCTTCAAAATAGGGTGGGCTTGTGGCGCAGAGCATTGCGCCATGAGCCCACCCACGTGTTACAAAAAGAGAAGACTCCCAATTAGCCGCCGAGGAGGGGGAAGGAAACGGAAGCGGCCGATGCCTGTGGAGAGCAGAGGAAGGGAAAGCTGCCACCACCGAGCAAGGGGAGCTGCCGGTGAGCGCTGCATAAATGGGGTAAGTGCACCAGACCCGACAGGGGGTTAGGGGGTGATACTGTTTTGCGTCCCCCACAAAAAATTACCACTGCCTGCCACTGATGTAAATCATGATGTAAGGAAAAAAAATGGGCTACAATATGTATTTACTTGATTAGAATAAAGACACATTTGGCTTTTATGACCAGATCATAATAAAGGAAAATATATATAACCAATATACATTGTTTAAAACAAATGCTAACTAATTTTGTCTGCTTGGGGCATTATTATTTGAATTTGCTCCAAAGTGTCCTATGAAACCCAGCAACAGTGTAATATTTTTTGCAGGCCCTAACATGTGTTTCTCAAAAGAATCTTTACATATTTACAGGGATAATGAGGCTGAAAAAGATACACATCACAAATTCAGTCTCCATAGGAGGGGGGGGGGGGGGGTAATTCCATGGCAAGTGTGACAAATTTTGCCTAAAAGGGTCAAACATAATTTATTTCTGACCCCACAAAGGCAGCACTATAAATTGAAGCCTATTGAATAATATAAATCTAGTGGTCTTGGGTCATATTACTGAAAACTCCATATTCCATTCTTATTTTCATTGAAAAAAAAAGCTTAGTAGGTGTTTTTGACATCTGATTTCAAATTATTATTTAATGTAATAGCCATAGAAAGTAAAATATGGAGGTGAGACACAAGCTCCATGAATGTCAATTTAACTCCCTTTCCTTTTTTTATTTTTTTTTACTAACTGAAATGATAAAGAGCGTTTGTTTTGTTTTAGTTTCGTTTTTTTTTGCTGGGACAAGATTATATAAGCTCTAGTAACACATTCATGAAAACAATTTTTCAAAGTCAATGATAAGCACCACTGCTTCATTATAAAGTCACTGAATTAACTTACAAGCAAACAACCATTCCAATACATTAATGATTTTTAGTTTGTTTATACACCAGGTCAGGAGGGTAATTAGGAATGACTCATCTCTATTGGAAACAAAACAGCACTGGGGTATCATAAGATAAAGTTAACGGATAAAACTATAGCTAATTTTCCAATAGGTCGCCAGGGACTAGGTGAAAAATGTTTACAAAGTCATAAGAGACAGTATTCTGTTTAAATCTTCCATTTAAATTCAAACAAGTTGTATATACTGTATATTTTTCCCAAATGGGACTCAGTTGGAAAACAAAAGACTGACAGGGGTTTTACCCATTTCCTTCTCATTTATAAACAAAAACATTTGCAGATATACTTTAACCACTTCAATGGCACTTTCACCCGCTCCCTGCCCAGTCCAATTTTCAGCTTTTAGCGCTGTCATATTTTGAATGACAATTGCGTGGTCATGCAACACAGTACCCAAATTACATTTTTATCATTTTTTTCCACAAATAGAGCTTTCTTTTGGTGGTATTTGATCACCACTGGAGTTTTTATTTTTTGCGCTCCAAATAAAAAACGACCCCAAATTTTGAAAAAAAAAAAAAACAGTTTTCCTTTGTTTCTGTTACAAAACGTTGTAAATATGTTTGTTTTCTCCTTCACTAATGGGCACTGATGAGGCACTACTGATTGGCACTGATGAGGTGGCACTGAAGGGCACTGATGATGAGGCACTCATATGCAGCACTGATGGGCACTGATAGGCAGCATTGATAAGCAGCACTGATGGGCACTGATAGGTGGCACTGATATGCAGCACTGATGGATACTGATAGGTGGCACTGATATGCAAAACTGATGGGTATTGATAGGTGGCACTGGTGGGCACTGATGGGTGGCACTGATGGGTGGCACTGATAGGCAGCACTGATCAGGAGGCACTGACAGGCAATCACTAATGGGCACAGAGTGCAATCCTATTGGACACTCATTGGTACTTATTGGCATCCTTGGTGGGCTCACCTGGTGGTCTCCAGTGGGCATCCCTGGTGGTCTACAGTGGGCACCCTCAATGCACTGATTATCAGCGCAGAGCCCCCTGTCAGGAGAACAGCCGGTCGGCTCTCCTCTACTCACGTCTGTCAGTGTAAGTGGAGGAAAAGCCAATAAACGGCTCTTCCTGTTTACACTGTGATCATCTGTGATTGGACACAGCTGATTACATGATAAAGAGCCTACAGTATATCACAAAAGTGAGTACACACCTCACATTTTTGGAAATATTTTATTATATCTTTTCATGTGATAACACTGAAGAAATTACACTTTGCTACAATGTAAAGTCGTCAGTATACAGCTTGTATAGCAGTGTCAATTTGCTGTCCCCTCAAAATAACACACAGCCATTAATGTCTAAACCACTGGCAATAAAAGTGAGTACACCCCTAAATGAAAAGTGTCAATATTTTGTAACACCTTTATTTTCTAGCACTGCCTTAACCCTTTTGGGCGTGGAGTTCACCAGAGCTTCACAGGTTGCCACTGGAGTCCTCTTCCACTCCTTCATGACGACATCATTGAGCTGGTGGATATTACAGACCGCACGCTCCTCCACCTTCCATTTGAGGATGTCCCACAGAGGCTTCCTCAAGGGGGTTTAGGTCTGGAGACATGCTTGGTCAGTCCATCACCTTTACTCTCAGCTTCTTTAGCAAGGCAGTAGTCATCTTGGAGGTGTGTTTGGGGTCTTTATCATGTTGGAATACTGCCCTGCAGTCCATTCTCTGAAGGGAGGGGATCATGCTCTGCTTCCGTATGTCACAGTACATGTTGGCATTCATGGTTCCCTCAATGAACTGTAGCTCCCCAGTGCCGGCAGCCAGGGCCGGATTAAGAACATCATGGGCCTGGTGCTGAGGATTATGGTGGGGCTTTTTATTAAAAAAAAATGTTAAATTGCAAAAAAAAAAATTGTTATAACAAATTAGAGAGGGGAAGGATGAGAGAGAGAGAGAGAGAGAGAGAGAGAGAGAAATGGGGTGAGAGAGGGGTAAGGGAGGGAGGATGAGAGAGAGTGAGGATGTGAATGAGCATGTGTGGAAGTGACGGCAACACAGCCAGGCCAAGGCAAGTGACAGAAGGCACAGAAGGAAGACAGGGTGAAGATGAAACAAAAGTGTACCCATTCTAGAGCTGGTAACATTGAGGATATTCAATATAATTTTAAAGAACTGTTTTTGTGTGTAAGAGGCCTAGGGGAGGAGTATGGATGGCATGCAGACCAATTTGATGCAGTGTGCGGCGTATGGTCTGAGCACTGGCAGGCTGACCTCCCACCCCTTCAACCTCTGCAGCAATGCTGGCAGCACTCGTATGTCTATTTCCCAAAGACAACCTCTGGATATGACGCTGAGCATGTACACTCAACTTCTTTGGTTGACCATGGCGAGGCCTGTTCTGGGTGGAACCTGTCTTGTTAAACCACTGTATGGTCTTGGCCACCGTGCTGCAGCTCAGTTTCAGGGTCTTGGCAATCTTCTTATAACCTTGGCCAACTTTATGTAGAGCAACAATTATTTTTTCAGATCCTCAGAGAGTTCTTTGCCAGGAGGTGTCATGTTGAACTTCCAGTGACCAGTATGAGAGAGTGAGAGTAATAACACCAAATGTAACACACCTGCTCCCCATTCACACCTGAGACCTTGTAACACTAACGAGTCACATGACACCTGGGAGGAAAAATGGCTACTTGGGCGCAATTTGGACATTTTCACTTAGGGGTCTACTCACTTTTGTTGCCAGCGGTTTAGACATTAATTGCTGTGTGTTGAGTTATTTTGAGTGGATAGCAAATTGACTCTGTTATACAAGCTGTACACTCACTGCTTTACATTGTAGCAAAGTGTAATTTCTTCAGTGTTGTCACATGAAAAGATCTAATAAAATATTTCCAAAAATGTGAGGGGTGTACTCACTTTTGTGAGATACTGTATGTCAGAGGCTCTTTACCAAGATCAGAGATACGGAGTGTCAGACTGACACACCACACCACTGATCGACAAGCTGCGCGCCCCCATGGCCACGAGCTAGCGGCTTATCCTGCTGGACATCATATGATGTCCAGTCAGGATAACCTACCCGCTTTGCATCCATCATTTTGTTATATGGCGGGCAGGAAGTGGTTAAGCCCTGCTTAACACCAGTGCAGCTTTGAAATTGCGCTGAAGTAGCGCAATTTCAAAGCCGATTTGGATGTGCGATTTCATTGTAGTTTGTGATTCATTTAACAGAAGTCAATGCAAGTCACAATGAAATCACAGAAAAGTAATGCAGGAACATTTTTCAAAGTCGCTGCGACTTGAGTCACAACAATTTGAGCTGTTCCATTGCCTCAAACAAGGTGCAACTTGTCGTGTGATTTTGAACTGTCAAATCACGTGACAAATTGCATTGGTGTGAACGAGGACTAATTTAAAAACGGAATCATATGTTTAAAAATGTATAAACTTAAAAATGTAATATAAAATGGACCAAAACCATTAAAACTGTAACACTGTATACCTTTGTAAGATAACATTTAGGCCTCAAGCACACAGGGCGCTTTTCCTGTCACTTTTAGGAGCGTCAGGTGTTTTTTTACAGCTTAAAAATGCCTCTCCATGTTATTCTATGTGTCCATACACACATAGGGGGTAATTTACTAAGATGAATGCGCTGCGCCGGTTCATACCTTAATTTGTGCGCCAGATAAATTATTAATTGAGTGTGTGAACCGGCGCACGCATAAGTGCAACATATAATATGCCGACGCACACAATATAATAGGCCATTGATAATAGCGCACGCCATATCATTAACAGTCCATTCACACAGGGGCAACACGACTTCCAGTGCGACTTGGGGCGACTTACAACATGATTTGGGGCGACTTACAACACGACTTGGGGTGACTTACAACATGACTTTAAGTCACCCCCAGGCCAGGCGACTTTAATTTAAAAAAAAAAAAACAGCATGGGTTCCCCTCCAAGAGCATACCAGGCCCTTCAGGTCTGGTATTGATTTTAAGAAAAAAAATGGCGTGGGGGTCCCCCAAGCATGCAACCTGGCAGGACGCAGGAAAAGAGGGTGGATGAGAGAGCGCCCCCCCCCTCCTGAACTGTATCAGGCCACATGCCCTCAACATTGGGAGGGTGCTTTGGGGTACCCCCCAAAGCACCTTGTCACCATGTTGATGAGGACAAGGGCCTCATCCCCACAACCCTGGCCGGTGGTTGTGGGGGTCTGTGAGCAGGGGGCTTTTTGGAATCTGGAAGCCCCCTTTAACAAGGGGACCCCAGATCCTGGCACCCCTGTGTGAAATGGTAAGTTTGTACCCCTACCATTTCACCAAAAAAGTGACAAAAGTGTTAAAAATGACAAGAGACAGTTTTTGACAATTCCTTTATTAAAGTCTTCTTCTTTCATCTTCTTCTTCTTCTTTCCTTCATCCTTCGGTTTCTTCCTCCATCTTCTTCTTCCTCCATCTTCTTCTTCCTCCGATCCTCTGCTTCTTGCTCCAGTCTTCTCATCCGGCATCTTCCTCCACGGCGTCTCTTCTTCCTCGCTTCATTCTCGGGTCACTCTGAGCAATGGGAGGCTCCCGCTGTGTGACGCTTCTCTTCTTCTGACAGTTCTTATATAATGGAGGGCGGGGCCACCTGGTGACCCCGCCCCCTCTGATGCACAGTTCCATTATATAAGTGTCAAAAGAAGAGAAGCATCACACAGCGGGAGCATCCCATTGCACGGAGCAGCCTAAGACTGAAGCGAGGAAGAAGAGATGCCGTGGAGGAAGATGCCGGATGAGAACACCGGAGCAAGAAGCAGAGGATTGGAGGAAGAAGAAGATGGAGGAAGAAACCGAAGGATGAAGAAGGAAGAAGATGGAAAGAAGGAGACTTTAATAAAGGAATTGTCAAAAACTGTTTAAAATTTTTGTCACTTTTTTTGTGAAATGGTTGGGGTACCATTTCACACGGGGGGCGGGATCTGGGGGTCCCCTTGTTAAAGGGAGCTTCCAGATTCTGATAAGCCCCCCGCCCGCAGACCCCCACAATCACCGGGCAAGGGTTGTGGAGATGAGGCCCTTGTCCCCATTGATGGGGACAAGGTGCTTTGGGGGGCTACCCCCAAAGCACCCTCCCAATGTTGAGGGCATGTGGCCTGGTATGGTTTGGGAGGGGGGGCACTCTCTCGCCCCCCCTCTTTCCCTGAAACCTGCCAGGTTGCGTCTGCGCCTGCCAGATAATGGTCTGGTATGGATTTTGAGGGGGGACCCCACGCCACTTTTTTTTTGGGCATGGGGTTCCCCTTAATATCCATACCAGACCTGGAGGGCCTGGTATGGAATTTCTGGGGGACCCCCATGCATTTTTTTTTCTTAATTTCGTTTTTTTTTCTTAATGCTAACATGACCTGTGTGCAAATATCCTTAAAAAAAAACATAAAAGTGAACCAGCGTAAAAAAAAAAAGTCAAGTTGAGAGGTGCGCCTGTTGCATGCATTTACATTGCTTGACATTTACTAAGATTTTGCCGGCACAGTGAACCAAAGCATTTGAACAAGCGCAAATGCCGCTTGCGCATGCGCAGTGCATAAATTGACCTCATGCAGTTCTAATCACGCAGTTTCAAAATTGTCGATTTTTTTGTTTATGGCGCAAAAAATTAAAACCGCAGAGGTGATCAAATTGCACAACAAGAAACCTCTATGTGTGGGAAAGAAACAACACCAATTTTGTTTGGGTACAGCGTCGTATGGTCGCGCAATTGTCAGTTAAAGCAACGCAGTGCTGTATCACAAAAAAATGCCTGGTCATTAAGGGGGCAAATCCTTCCGGGGCTGAAGTGGTTAAAGCCCACACGCTGCACATATTCCTCGCTTGGTGGCTGATATTTCTGTGCTAAGAGTTCACGTACTGAGCACTCCCAGGATAGGGAGCAAGCTGTGAAAGACAACTTATGGTCCCCACCAATGATCAGTAGCCAGCGGAATCAGCTCTTGATCACATAACCACTGTGACAACCAATCACAGTGGTCATATGATCTTCTGATCTTTTTCAAACCCTGGAGTTCAGAACTTTTTAGAGGGATGCTGGGTAGGCGGGAAAGGGTTAAATCCATGAATGATTGCATTGCAAATGATTACATTATAGCCAGAGCAAGAACATTATACCTTTAAAAATGAAAATATCTACCAAGAAGATTTCACATGCAGCTATTTTGCTAATAGAGCCTTACCAACTACCTCTTTTAATATATTTTTATTTATCCTTATTAACAATAATATCATGCATAATAGCATTTTTGTGCAATAGCTAAGAAAAGGAATGTAGGTGGGACTTTTGAAGCATATCCCACCTTGAAAATGTTATTTCACTACCAAAAATTAAAATTTTCCTTTTATTCAGAGCTTACAAAGAACCCAGGATTAATACATGCGCAATATATATGTATATACAGTTAACTGCATGATAGCTATAGCCTTTAGCTGTGTTGAATATGACTCAGTGTAGTTTGAGGATGACTGCCTCAAAGTCAGAGCTCTGGGATTGCAATGATGCTCCGGTAAAACTTTTTTTTTTTTTTTCCCTATCTTAGGTTTACCGCCGAGTGATTGCGAATACATCAGATGTGTGTGTTTGTCAGCCGTTTTCATATTTCATTTCGGTTATGAGCAAATGTGTTCAAATTACCATTAGCTGCAATCGCATCTCTTGGTTCACTGGGCAGGGAGGCAATAAAAATAGCTGGCTTTCTAAAGCCCCCAGTCCCACATACTAATGTATATTGAATTTTCAATAAATTGAAAGCGCTCAGGCATGCAACATGGAGGCTAATACTTTTAATGCCTGTTTTGTAGTTTAAAGATATGATTAATAGCTTTCTAAGCAGAGATAGCTTTAGGTATGCAACAATGTCTTAACTAAAAGATACATAAATTGAAATATTGAATATTTATTTTTTATGCTAAATTATATTGAATTCAAATTACCAAACATTTACCGATGTGATAAACATTATGTTCACTATGAGTAAAATTTTACTGCAGTCTGTTGACAGTAATATTTAGGCTCATCTGTTAAATGTAACGTCTCTAGGTAGTTTTGGAGGTGTAACCCATGCCTATTTGTGTAATATATACACTACTGTGTGTGTATAAAGGACCCCTCTATAATTCTCCTCTCCATACACTCTTAGGCACAGGGCTTGACTTATCAAAGCTTCTGAGGGAAGAAGTGTCTGTGTTGCCTTTAGCAATTAACCATTCCCTTTCCCTTTTCTCATTGTAGCTTGGGCTAACAAATGGAAAACAAAAAACTACCAACTAAAGTCTTAGTACACACGATCGGATTTTCCGACGGGAAATGTTGGATGTGAGCTTGTTGGCGGTAAGCCTGACCGTGTGTATGCTCCATCGGACAATTTTTGTCGGACTTTCCGCCAACAAATGTTGACTAGCATGTTCTCAAATTTTCAACAAATGTGTGTTGTCGGATTTTCCGAGTGTGTGTACACAAGTCCATCTGACAAAAGTCCAAAGTACAAACACGCATGCTCGGAAGCAGAAGCGGTCGGTCTTGTAAACTAACGTTCGGAATGGAGAACTAACATTTGTGACGTGGCAAATTATGAAATCTCCAAATGCAGCGCACAATTCTCTTCTTCTTTAATGGGTTAATAATGAAGCTGCTTTGCTGGTGATACTGATGGAGTTATTGCAAACACATTTTCAAAGGCTTTTTTTTTTCTAGTGATATCAAGAATAATATTATTATGTTTTTTTTTTTATTTGTGCAAGTTACCACAACACCATTATCCCATAGTTTTTAAGAACAAAGATACAACTATGTTGTGTCCCTTGTCAATTTTACATTGTATTTTTTAAAATGTAACTGCCTACTCCCAAACTGTCATTTGAAGTAAAACACATAGCCAAGTATTATTCTCCACAATTTTTTTATTGTGCTTTAAAAAAATAAAATAAAAACAATTAGACAGGCTATTTGTCAATAGAAAATAACCAAAAAGTGCATTCTATGCATCCAAAAATATAGAAAATTTAGCAAATCAAATCATTATTCAACCAAAAAAATGATGTCAGAGCAATAACTCCAAGGCCAATAATAAATAACATGTTATCTCCTCCGATTCCACAACATGTCTGGTTGACGAACAGCCATTCAGAAATGAACTGAAAAGCAAGAAATGAAAAGCGATAAATGAAAAAAAAAACACGAAAAGAAAAGCACGAATCAACACTCACCAAACTTCTACTCATCACTACGTAACATGGCCAACATTTGTGTGACCGTGTGTATGCAAAACAAGTTTGAGCCAACACCCTTTGGACAAAATTCCACTTTACCCTTTGTAGGTCTTTATAGTTCTTTATATACAAATGTTATACTTTGTGACTTTTTGCTTGGAAAAGCTTTGAGAAGTCCTTTTAGTGAAAGTTCTGTCCTCTAACTCCAGGGCTATATGGTGGCATAGCTGGGTAACAGTCACACCACTTACACCAAGTTCCCACACAGACCTGTATTGCAGAAGGGAAGAGAGCATGTCACATCAGATGTGTTACTAAGTGCTGATTAATAAATGGGTTAGACCCAGTAATGGTGCCTACCCAAATAGCAAGGAAATATTGCCACACTTTTGTGCAGTGTTGAATTGTAAGTCTTGTTAACTTGCTGTACATTTTCACTGGCAAGTTGTACACTTGCAAAGAACTTGAAGCACAAGTGCCAATCAATACTTTTCATAATTTCCAACTTTTCCAAATAGCAAATTTGCGTGTCAAGTCTTCAGCAAGAGCAAAGTACTACAAGAAGTCTACAGTCTACAGTAAGAGCTCTGCAAGTCACAGTAACCCCTGTGGTGGGATGACTATTGTACAACATAACTGAACCAGAACTTGCAGCAGATTTGCAGAATGTTTGCAAAGAAAGTTGATCTGGAGTCATGTGATGCGGACTTGCTGTAATTGTGTAACAAACTTGTGAAGCCTGGCAAGTCTAGCAATAGCTTAGCAAGTCATTTTCAAACTTGCAGCTCAATTGTGATGAGACTTCAGTTGAGCTTATGGACCTGTTCACCCTTCCCACACTAAAATGCTCTAAAATGTTAGCATGTGGGGATGTTGTTTTGTTGGGCAGTGAGGAAGTAGTATGTTTCACTGTTCCAGTACATCACACTGTTCACATGTTTTTTTTTTTTTCCACATCAGGGCTATATACTGAGCTGTGGTCTGGTGATCTCTGGAGCCATCCAATGCACTGAAGAAAAATGAAGCATGTCTGCATTTTACCCCACCGCATTGCACCACACTGCTAATGACACCAGCATTGGGGTGTAAGTGGGAAACATAGAAAACTATTTCTTACTAGATGGTTTTGCAGAGACTTGTGTTTTTCAGGTCCAAAAAACATAGGTCTCTGCACAGGGTGTGAATGAGCCCCAAATCATTTTGAATAACGGGGAATACAATTCTTTTTACCTTTGCATAATCATGAATTGTTACTTTGTTTACCCTATCAACCAGTAGTATAATTAAGCTTACCCCAAAAAAAGAAAGTCCCCTTAAAGTGGTGGTAAAGGCCTTTTGTTTTTTTGCTTTACCTACAGGTAAGGATGTAATAAGGCTTACCTGTATGTACTGTAAATATCTCCTAAACATGCACCCTTTAGGAGATATTTACTTGTGAAGCCACCGGGGACATTCCTTCACAGCCCTGTGTCATAAACATGCATACATGACATCAAAGAACTGGAGCCCAGAAACCCAGAAGGAAGACTGGGTAAAGATGGAAGCCCTTTCAATGGTGACAGCGGGCCACTGGAGGTCTTTGTTTTCAGGTAAGTTTTACATAATGTGCTAGTATGCAATGCATACTAGCGCATTATAACATTACCTTCCAGGGAAAAAGTTTTTGTTATTATTTGAGTTCACTACTGCTTTAAGGTGATTTGGCTGCATCATGTGATATCATAGCATAACATCCTGGTCCTCAGGCTTACCTTTCTGGAAGGTAGAAAGAACTTTGCAAACTTCAGCCCTCAAGCTGTTGCTGACCCATTAGGCATTGCAAGACTCTTACAGCCATAAACATCGCTCTCAAAGACAGATGCATGTTGTGACTAGTTCCACAACAACTGAAGGGTTTGCCTACCATAGCATTAGTGCATTCATTTTTTTCTTTTGTTCCTTTTTTTTAAATACATCCAAAGCACATCTTTGTCATGCTTCACTCAGATCATGGTATAACTAAAGGTGAAAACTTTCTTTTTTATTGCTGTCTGTTCCCTCATTAGAGAGATTACCTTTCTCTAATTGTTCAGATCACCACTCACCTCACCAATGCCAGCAGGGCTAAAAGTTAGGGTAAATACAAAGTTTTCAGTTGCCACCAGAATAGGAATAGAGGATTCTCATTGCAACTGTCTAAGAGTTGATATCCCTCACATTTTAAAGATATCCTTTTACTTTCCTTTGAGTTAGCAAGGCAAGAAGTAAAGGGGATATCTCCCTAATAAGACAAATATGGCAAAAAAAAAAAACTGGCAAAGGTTCTACCTTCCCTGGCTCTATTTAAAAAAAATATATAAGGTTTTAGCTTTAAAGTGGTTGTAAAGGTTCCTTTTTAAAAAAAAAATAACAAACATTTCTTACATGTCTAACTTACCTCTACTGTGCAGTTAATTTTGCACACAGTGGCCCCGATCCTCATCTTCTGGGGTCCCTCTCCCAAGGTGGTTAGCTTGCGGGCACACTCCCGTGATACAGTGATACAATCGGTGGCTATAGCCACCGACTGTATCCCTCGGCCCCGCCCCCCGACGCGCCACGTCATTGATTTGATTGACAGCAGCGGGAGCCAATGGCTGCACTGCTATCAATCATCCAATGTTAGAGCCAAGTAGCTCCATCGAGAAGCCATCGCATTCACAACGCGGGACTTTCGAGGGCTCAGTTAAGTAAACAGGGGGACTGGGGGGCCGCTAATCGCCAGATGTTTTTTCACCTTAATGCATAGAAAAAAACATGTATCTTTACAACACCTTTAAACAAACTTTGAGCCAGTAAATAGTGACCATAGTGGACTGTCAGCTGACCACAGGTAAATAGCAGTCAGGGGTTGGTACCAGACTTTGCATTAAAAGATAAAGAAGCACTCATGGCACTATAAAAGTTTCTGTTTATAGACGTTTGCAGTAAAGAACAGGAAGAGCAGCTCTGTTGTCAGCTTTAGATATGTTTCTGTTGTAGGGGGGAACAATTAATTAAACCCACTCTTTTTAGTACCGCTGACACGGCATGTCTCTTTCTTTTCCTGTGTGAAGACATTGCTATTTTTAGCAGCACTGGTCTGATCCCTTTGAGTTTTACATTCCACACTTTAAAAATCCCGGTTCCTACACTAGTGTGTGTGTGTGTGTGTCTTATACAGTATATTTCTCTCTCTTTCTTTCTCATTTTTCTCTCTCTCTTTCTTTCTCATTTTTCTCTCTCCTGCTTTTTCTTTTTCTCTGTTTCTCTCTTTCTGCTTCTGTCTCACTCTTTCTCTCGCTCTCACCCTCTGTTTCTCTCTCTCTCTCTTTCTATTCTTTTTCTCTCTATTTCTCTTTCTGTGTCTCTCTCTTTTTCTCTTTCTCTCTCTCTATCTCTCTCTATTTCTCTTGCTTTTGCTCGCTCTCTCTTTCCCTCTATTTCTCTCTCTCCGTCTTTCTGTCTATTTCTCTTTCTCTCTTTCTCATTTTTTGCTTTCCTGCTTTTTTTTCTCACTCTTTTTTCTCTGCTTCTCTCGCACTCTCCTCTGTTTTTCTCTCTCTCTCTCTCTCTCTCTCTCTCTCTCTCTCTCTCTCTCTCTTTCGTTTTCTCTCTTTCTGTTTCTCTCTCTCTCTTTCTCTCACCTTCTGTTTCTCTCTAATTCTCTCCCTCTCTTTCTCGTTTTTTATTTTTTCTTTCTTTCTCTCTCTCTTCATTTTTCTTTCTTTCTCTCTCTATTATTTTCTCTTTCTCATTTTTCTCTCTCCTGCTTTCTCTCTCTCTCTCTTTCTCTCTCGTGTTATCTCTGTTTCTCTCCCACTCTTTCTCTCGCCCTCTGTTTCACTCTCTCTCTCTATTTCACTTTCTCTCTATTTCTCTTTCTCATTTCTCTCTCTCTCTATCTTATTTTCTCTCTGTTTCTCTCTCCCTTTTTCTTTTGCTCTCACCCTCTTTGTCCCTTTCTATTTTTCTCTCTCTCAATCTCTCTCTCTATATATATTTTTCTCTCTCTCTTTCTCTCCCGCTCTCTCTCTCTTTCTGTCTATTTATCTTTATTTTTCTGTTTCTGTGCTTCTCTCTCACTCTTTCTCTATCCCTGTACCTCCATTTTTGTGCATAACACTGTACCGTCTTAGTATTTATTTTTCCATGCTGCTGTAGGTGTGCATGTGTGAAAACCTGCATATGTGTTTCTCACTCGTTATGTATGCACACATCTTTAGCTAGATGGTATTGCTATTACATTGTACATTCCAATGTATGCAATTAATATGTATTAGCTATAAATATCTAATTTGGTGTCTTTAACAGCCTGTTAATAATATCACATACCTATCTGTAAATATTGTATCCAGATGGGCCAAAAAGTAAACAGATGGGGGTAGAGGGCTACAGTGTAGCCCACCCACTGTTTGTGATCGTGAGTTAGGAGAAGCACATAACTCTAGTGGATTAGCTAAGGTCACCCCTGCAGGGGAGCTCAAATAGTGGCCTCAAATAAGACATAATCCTTTGCCTGTTCATATTTTCACCCAAGGAGGAGATCAGTGAAATGGAGAGAAGAGTCAAAAAAATAAACAGCATACAGACATAAAATATATACTTGCTGGAGCCTGAAATTCTCGTTTGCAGCTTTTCCAAGCAAAGCAGATTTCACAGGACAGCTCAAATGAAATATGTTTCCCTCCTTTACAAATGACTTTCCTTTCTTCTCTCTAAAGCCACACTGTTCTAGAGATTTAAAAAAAAAAAAAAAAGAAAATCAGCATGATCTAATCTTGGGGGACCAAAAATAAATGGACGCATTTGTGAATTGTGGCTTTCAGTTTGCACATTTAGCTTGGTTTCCATAGCTTTTAAATATTATTTAAATTAACAAGATCATGACCAAAGTCTATTTAATAGGAAATATGGAGTCACAAAAATTTTTGTATAAGTCACAGCAGACATAAGTATGGTATAGACTATATTGCATATAGATGGATATACAGTGCTCACACAATATATATAGACATGGCCCAACAGGTGGTCCAAGGGCCACGTGTCTCTCTTCTGGCTTACATGGCATTCCAGGCTTGAAAAAAAAATGTGTAAGTGATTTTTGTATCATAAAAAAAAATGATATTCTAGTACAATGATTAGTTTATGATACAAGTATATAAACTATTTTATAAACATGTTGGTTACTATAACAATGTCAAGTAAAGCTTGATTTAGTAGTAGAATGCTTCATAAGCTTCAGAATCTGGAGTGCAAATGCTACCAGGGCTTTGACTTCCATCTTATTGTTCCCCACAAATCTTAAGTCACAAACATCAAAACTCCTTAGCCCCTTGACGTCTGTTGTGATGAAACACATCGGATGGAGCCTAGTTCTGATGTCATCCCACATGTCCACTCAGCTGAGAGGCACTGTTTCTACATGCTTGTTTTTTTTATTCTGGAATGTAAGTAACTTTAATTTTAATACAAGGTGTAAACAAAATACTACATTGTAAAGTTTCCTTTGTTTTCTCCCTAATATTGGATGTGATTTGATCCACATTGGATGAGATTTATTTGGCTGTGAACAGCAGAGGTTTATCCTAGCTAACAGTGGAAATACTGTGCTGTGAAACCGCCTAAATTTTGAGATTTAAGCATCTGGTAAGCAGTTCATTTGTGTGGTGCTGGTAGAATATTGAAGCAATTACACTAAAGAGAAACATTGCATTTCTTTATTTTTTTGTTTTGCCATTGAAGGTTTTTTCACTTCTGATTGTTCACACTATTGTGGATTCACTTGAGGGGTATATCTCATTTTACAGTTTTTCTCACATAAAATGTTGATTTGTGTTATGCACAGTTACTGCACCATAATCAGATAATCGTCCTAAAGGGGACAGTGCAACTTTTTTTTATATGGCATAGTTTTTGCAATATTTTGTATTTACATATTAAGGAGTGTGGTTGTCTATGTTATATTACATTTGTGTATTTTTCACCTTATCAGTGTTATAAGCAGTTTTTTTCTTTTAATTAAATATTTATAAAGCTTGCAACAGATTCACAAAAAATTATTTTCTTAAGAAAACTGTATACAGTGAGATACAATGCCAACCATACTGCATAATAGATTTTTGGGTTGACCTACACTTTATGTTTTTTTATATTTATTAAAGTGGTGTTTTTGATTCTTTAGTTTGGAGGGCATTTCAGAATTTGTAATGCACATGAACTGACTGGCAAATCCTATCAATGGGTACCTTAAAATGGTTGTAAACCCTTACAGACAACTTTCACCTACAGGTAAGCCTCGATTAAGGCTTACCTGTAGGTGCTTGAAATATCTCCTAAACCTACACGGTTCAGGAGATATTTACTATTTCCCCGTACGATGATGTCTTCTGCACATGCGCCAATGTATTACGCTGTGCCGTTTCAAGCTGGGGTCATGCCATGACTGAGCATCGCATAGTAGCCCATTATGCTTTACCTTTGCAGGGAAACAAAGAGGAAGAAAAACCCATCAGGGTTTACTTCCTCTTTAACCACATAAGGACGGCCTCACGCTGATGTACGTCGGCAGAATGGCACGGCTGGGCACAACAACGTACAGGTACGTTGCCCTTTAGGAGCCCAGCCCTGGGTTGTGCGTGCGCCGGCGGCGCGCTCGCGAACCAGTCCTGAGCTCCGTGACCGTGGGACCCGCGGACCCGATCGCGGCCAGTGTCCCGCGATCGGGTCACAGAGCTGAAGAACGGGGAGAAGTAAGTGTAAACAAACCTCTCCCTGTGCTTCCTAGTGAGGCTGTCACTGATCGTCTGTTCCCTGTCATAGGGAAAGACAATCAGTGATGTCACATGCCAAGCCACGCCCCCTACAGTAAAAAAACACATAGGTCACACTTAACCCCTACACTGCCCCCTAGTGGTTAACCCCTTCACTGCCAGTGACATTTTTACACTGATCGCTGTATTAATGTCTATGGTCCCAAAAATGTGTCAAAATTGTCCGACGTGTCCGCCATATTGTCGCAGTCACAATAGAAATTGCTGATCGCCGCCATTACTAGTAAAAAAAAATTATTATTAATGAAAATGCCATAAAACTATCCCCTATTTTGTAGATGCTATAACTTTTGCGCAAACCAATCAATAATCGCTTATTGAGATTTTTTTTTACTAAAAATATGTAGAAGAATACGTATTGGCCTAAACTGAGGAAAAAAAAAGTTTTTTTTATATATTTTTTGGGGATATTTATTATAGCAAAAAGTAAAATATATTGCATTTTTTTCAAAATTGTCGCTCTATTTTTGTTTATAGCGCAAAAAATAAAAACCACAGAGGTGATCAAATACCACCAAAAGAAAGCTCTATTTGTGGGAAAAAAAGGACGCTAATTTTGTTTGGGAGCCACGTCACACGACCGCGCAATTGTCAGTTAAAGCAACGCAGTGCTGAATCGCAAAAAGGGGCCTGGTCCTTTAGCTGCAAATTGGTCCGGGGCTTAAGTGGTTAAGAGCTTATGCACGCAGACTTAGAAAACACTGAATTCAGATCCGTAACGCATATAGTTTTATACAGATCTGAACACAATAATAATGTAGACTGTAGGCCCCATGCACGCAGCTACATTTACAGTATCCGTATTTCCCTGTAGCATTGAGGTGTGTTAATTTAAAGTAGAAAAATCTGTGTCTGCAGTCTGATTTTGACCCTGCTTATGGTATATGCATGTAAATGTTTGTGATAATGTTTACAAATGCGTAATCCATAAATAACCATTAACATGGATCATGGTCACTGTCTAGTAGATGTTGATGTTTAAATCTCCCTCTGGTCCTGAATGAGTCAATCACTGTGCAGAATGACGTGTAGAGTCCAGAGATTGTTGTAGATAGGAAGAGATAACCACCGCTCAAGGACAGTCCTTCACTGCGAATGCTCCTACTCCTGTTTGGGAGCCCCAGGTGCTGGCTAATAACACAGTAGATTGGAAATCAGGAAGAACTCCGGACAGCCGCACACCAGGAAGAGATAAAATTCGAATAAATGTATTAAGTGCGAAACGCGTCAGTTGTACCCCCCCTATTCTGCTTTGCCGTGCTTTGGACTGATGTGATTCCAGCTTTTTAAATAAATTTATTTGAATTTTATCTCTTCCTGGTGTGCGGCTGTCTGGAGTTCTTCCTGATTTCCAATCTACTGTGCAGAATGACCTCGGTCTTAGTCATTTAGTATGAGTGAAGGTTGAGATCATTCTGTGCCTATGCTGCCATCATTGCCTTATAAATGACTCATTCAGGGCCAGGGGGGAGATGTAAACATTAACAAAGAGCTAATAGGCAGCGGCAATGTCCAATTACGTGTTACACACATAAACATTTGCCCAAATACTTACATGACCTCAAATGAATGACCATAGACTTCAGTAAATCTTAATAAATTATTTTGTTGTATGCATCTCAGCTCTTTACAGATACACGCATTGTGCATACATACATATGCATGTTTATTAGGTAGGATCTTTCTGCCAGCAAGATCCTGGGTACATTTCAGTATGTGCATAAGCTCTAATATACTAAAGAGTACATTGCAGCTGGTAATATAAGGGATAGGAAATATAGAAATGTTCACTTATCCACTAAAGCCTTAAAACTAGTTTATATGAGTGCTTTTCTCAGACAATAATGTCTGATTCCATGCAGGTCACTTTACAAAAAAGATATCACCCATGCTTTCATTTAACTAATTGGCTATTGATTCTTTGAACAATATATCTCTATCTTTGTGAATTGTGGCAAATCCCTTATGGCTCTTTAATAGGAGGAAGAAAACACATTCATATGCAAATGAGAACCAAGTCTATACTGTAAGGCTCTGACCTCTGATCTGAAAAGAGAGGGTTACTGTAATTGCATAAAAGAGCAGGACTGTAATAGTCTAGAATAGATTTAATTGATTAAGCTTAGAAAAAAAAAAAAAAACTCGACAGACACTGAACTTTGATTCCCACGGATATTATATATCATTCCTTGCCAGTCTCCACTCACAACCAATACCTCAGAAAAAGGCTGCATTTAGATCACAACTGTTGCATTGACCACTTGGGGATAGTTAGCTAAGCAAACACAAGAGCTTTGGAATTATCAGGCCCTCTGAAGATCTTGTTTTCATCATGTACTGTTGGTGTAAACACAATTATTTTATTAGCCAAATGATAAGGCTAGTATCATTAGATTTTTAATTGTATCTAAACCCAAAAAAACAAAAATGTAACCTATTTCAGCTTGCCAGTCCTTAGATATAATGGGTGCATTAGTTATAGTTTTTTTAAAAAAATTTCCTTACATGATTTTTTTTTTCCTTTTCTGCCAGTAACACTCTTGCACTCAGAAATTAGATATCATTACAGAACTCTTCTATCCGCCTGCATAAATTTCATAACATAGAGGTACATGACATAATTGATAAGAATCAGCACAGGCAGAGCACACAGAATGTTATTGTTTCACAAGGTTTCTGACAAGATCAACAGATATTTTGTGAACTTAACAAACAGATCTAATAAAACATGTTGAATAGTATATTTATCAGACCAAAAAGGACCAAATAAAGGAAGTTTAATGTTAAGGTTTACATATACTTTAAAGGCAAAAATTTCCATTTATATCTTTTGAATATGCAGAGGCATCGCTTGGGTCCTGACCCTCATAATCTACTTTGTAATGTTGTGTGCTTGTAACAAACCAGGGCAGAAAGTGAGTGCAGGTTTTTCCCTGTCCTCCACAATGTCTCTACTACTCCCCTTCTAATTTTTTTTTGTTTTGTTCCCCTTTCCTGGTGTGTGCGCTTAGAATTCAACTATTAGTGTTCAAGCCCTTTGTTGACAGTGGTCCCAAGTTAGAAAACTGGGGTAATTAAAAAGACACCCAGAAATTATGTGCAATACCTGAGTTGTCACTACGTTTTATATTGTGTATGCCTAATTAAGCAATATAGAAATAAGCTGTTAGTTTGAATGTCTGTCACTGGTAGAAAATGAATCTGCTTTGGAACAAATCTGATTGTAATGCCCCGTACACACGGTCGGAAATTCCGACCAAAAAATCCGTCTGATTTTTTTCGGATTTTGTCAAACACTGGTGTTGCATACACAGGGTCAGACAAAGTTGTCAGAAAATCCAATCATTCTGAACGTGGTGACGTTCGTTGCGTACGACGGAACTACGTAGAGGCTATTAGCCAATAGCTTTGGTCTCATAATTTGATCTGAGCATGCGTGGCACTTTGTCCGTCGGAATTCTCTACACATGATCGGAAAAAGTCCGATCGGGTTTTGTTGTCGAAAAATTTGACAGCAGGATCTCAAATTTTTTCCGTCGGAATTTCCGATGGAAAAAGTCCGATGGAGCCCACACACGGTCGGATTTTCCGATAACATGGTCGAATAGGACATTTTCCGTCTGAATTTCCGACCGCGTGTATGGGGCATAAGACTACATTTTTTTGTGAAAAAAAAGTGAAATGCTATTTAACAATACATTAATTCAAAAGAAAATAAACTACAAGATGTTTTGAAAATGTAATGTACAGGGAATGTATAACATATTTTTTTAACAATCAGCATTACTCTATTAGCAGGAAAGAAATTTGGATTGTACATAAATGTAGAAAAACTGGCATTTTTTAAGCAAACTACTTCTTTCTGATTCACTGCATGATTCACCGTACATAATTTTAAAGATTTGTCAGAGGAAAATGGACTTACGAGTCAAGCCTGACAATTTATTTACATTGTATGAAATACAATCTAACAACCAAAGATTTAAAGTATTGCCATAAATGGATTGTGGAACAATTCATTTTTTTAAAGCTCATAACAAAGGCACTGTTAGGTTATTTATTTATTATATTTATTATAGTCATATATAGTTATACGGTGCCAAAAAAGGAGACAACACTTTACTTATAGTCAGTGGCGGCCATCCATTAGGGGTGCCCGGGCGCCGCCTCCCGTCTCCAGCATGAATCTATCCACGGCCGCCGCTGCCACCCCCTATTCATGCATCCGGCCTCTTTCAGGGCCCCTGGTGCATGAATTACAGTGGCTTTTTTGAAGCACCTGATTATAGCCAGAGGCTCTAATAGGCTTCAAAATCTGGTGGTCTCGGGACACAGAGGATGTGCTCAGACACCACTCAGATGTGTTACAACAGCGAATGAATATTCGCTGTTGAAACACTGATCCTCAATCCGGCCAATTAGAAGTGGGTGTGAGACCCGTTTTCCTCTGTGATTGGCATAAAACAGAAGACCTCCGATTGGCCGCTGAGGAGGAGGGAGGAAACGGAAGCCACCGTGATGACCCGGAGAACAAGAGGCCACAGGAGAACAGCAGGAGAACGGGAGGCCACAGAGCAGGGGAAGCCGCCGCCGAGCAGGGGAAGCCGCCGCCGAGCAGGGGAAGCTGCCTGTGATGGGGTAAGTGCTACTGATTGACCGAGCGACCCGGGGGGTATTATACTGTTTGCTGCCCCCCTGCCACTGTCGCCACTGCTTACGCTACAATCACATCAGTCCCTCAAGGAGCTTACAATCTAAGGCGATGAGTTTCTCAGCAGATTTAGATCACCCTGCCTCTTTCTACCAACAGTAATTTGACAGCCTTCTAGTCTTCAAATGTAAACATAGGGCAGGTGCTTTGTGTTTTAAATAAAACTATGGAAGGCTGTCAAGCCAATACTACAGCTATTTAGTCAGGATTCTGGCTGAAGAACATATTGAAGTCGATTAATAGAGGATTTAGGTACACCGGCGAGTAAGGCATTGCAGTAGTCAAGTCAAGAAAACACAAATGTATGGATCAGCTTTTCAGCTACAGTGTATGATAGCATAGGACACAGCCGAGCAATGTTTCTCAAGTTCTGACAACATTTTGTACATGTAGATCAAAGGTTAAATTAGCATTAAATATCACCCCTAGATTTTTCAGTTTATACTGAACCTCAAGTACAGTGCCATCTATAGATAAGCTATTAGGACTGACCTTACATAATTGATGTGGTGCCAATAAGAATGACTTAAGTCTTGTCACAGTTTAATTGAAGAAAATTGTGGGCCATCCAAGTTTTATATCACAAATACAATTAGATAGGAGAGAAGCAGCCAAAAGTAGAATTTGGTTTAGTGTGGATGTATATCTAAGTATCATCAGCATAGAACAGATAATTGAGCTCATGTGATCTAAGCAGTTGGCCAAATGGATACATGTAAATGCCAAAAAGTAAGAGACCCAAGATTGAGCCCTGAGGAACACTGTACTTGACTGGACCAACATCAGATTGGAATATGCCAAGAGAAACAAAATGACAGCGATCAGTAAGATATGACTTAATCCATTTCAGAGCTAATTCTGAGACTCCAAATATGGCTTTAAGGTGAAAGAGTAAAACATTGTGGTTGGCAGTATCTAAGGCAGAACTAAGATCTGTAGAATAAGAATAGTTATCGAGCTGGAATCAGAAGCTAACAGAAGGTTGTAGTGACAGTTTCTGTTAGTTTATGTTATGTTTTTTTTTTTGAAAACCAGATTGGAGCGGTTCAAATAGGTTATTTAAAGTCAGGTGATTATGAAACTGAGATATCACAACCCGCTGAAGGGTCTTGGATGGATGGATAAGTTAGATATTGGGCAAAAGTTATTTAAATTGTACAGAGCCATGTTGGTTTTTTTTAGTACCGAGGTGATGGCTGCAGTTTTGGGCATTGTTGAAGCAAAACCGGTGCTCAGGGAGTCATTTATAATATTGAGAATAATGAGGAATAAAGAACCAAAACAGGATTCAAATAAATGGGTGGGAATAGGATCGAGTATGCAGATGGAAGATTTCATATTAGAGAGCAATTTTTTTTTTTTAACATAAAGTTTTTTTATTGAACAAAAATGCACGACAGCACAGTTCACAAGGAAAGTTCCAGGTGTAGGTACTAAATAGGGATGGGTAAACACTCTGAAATGCACTGTGCGCTGCATTGGGCTGCATCTGGGATGCATGCATGGATGCATGCATGGATAAGGGTCTGGTATGGATTGTGGGGGGGACCGCACGCCATTTTATTTTACATTTTGGCATTTTTTTATTTTATTTTTTCAATAGCCGGGTTCTGTCAAATTAAAACCGCAAGTCATTTTAAATGGGATTCGACTTGCTTTTTTTTCTTTAGAAATTTAATTTTTGCTGTAGCATGTTTTGTGCATGGTACAGATGTGCCACTTTACAGGTATATTAAGGGGACCCCCCAGGTACTATATTTAAAGGAACTTTTCATTTTTATTGTTGCACTTAAAGCATAATTAAAATTACTGCTCCTAAAAAAACAATTGTTTAAAAAAATCTATATATATTGATACATGTCCCTCAGGGCAGTACCCAGACCCCCATACCCCTTCTATGGCCAATTGCTTGCATATAAGTATTCAAAATAGGCGCTTTTGATTTCTCCTGTTCGCCTACCATAGACTTCAATGGGGTTTGCCATTCGGGTTAGAACATTTCCCCTGTTTGAGAGGTCTGCTGCGAACAGAACAAGGGAGTGTTTGGCCCATCCCTAGTACTAAAGCTAGGTTATAAGCTATACAGCATCAATTTTTTACCATCATATATATATCAAAAATTTGTGGATCACCTATGTCAAATACCTGAGGGATTGAGTAAAGGAGATGGGGGGGAAAGGGGAAAGAGAAGGGAATGGGAGAGGAAGGGGAGTTGTGTGGGAGGGGGAGCATCATAGACTATAGTAAGTGAAGGAGGGAGCAGGAGAGGGGGGAAGGGGGGGGGGAACAGAGGATGAAATAGTCAAACTTAAGATTCACAAACTGGTTACAACTTTCTCATTAATGAGTAATTAATAACCACAAGCATCAATCCAATTGGACCAAATATTATTAAACTTCTTCGGACAATTTTACTCTCATATGTAAGTTTATATAATGGTAACACAGAATTGACAGTTTGCTGCCATGAGTCTCATGTAGGGAGGTCCACAGATTTTCATCTTAAAAAAATTTCTCTTCTTGCATAAAATAAGTTAAAGGTAAGGCAGAGCTAGGTATACCTTTCTTCCTCTATATCTTCCAAGTGACTTAACAATAAGACAAGATGGTCCAGGGGCACAACCGTGCCACATAGGTCACTCAGAGTTTTGGCTACTGCTTCAATAAGGGCGGAGCTTAGGACAAGACCAGACTGTACCATGCTCAAGAGTGCATCTAGAACACACCGGGTTGAGTTGAGGGTAAATATTAGCCAGTCTTTTAGGGGTATAATATGCCCTATGGAGAAATTTGGGTTGCAAAAAAACCTGTCCCTAGCCAAAATCATGGCTGGAATAATTTAATAAGTACTCCCACTCTTCCTCACCAAGAGTAAGAATGTCCACTCTCCACTTATCTAGTTAACGAGTTGGCTTGGTATCATGGGCCACAGACAGATATAAATACAGAGAGAACAAAGGTGTCCCAATTGCAGTAGAGGTCAGGAGGTGCTCAATAGAGTCAGATTCAAGCGCAATAGGCTCTGGAAACTGAGTCTCGATGGGATGCCGTAGTTGCCAGTATCGGAATTCAAAGGATGAAAGTAATCCCCCTCTTGGCCCATACTGAAGGGTCAGGCAAAGTATATAAGTGAGGAAGCAGAGGGTTTCCCTATAGGGGTGTATGTGGGGAGGCGTGTGGTTTCCTGTATAAAGGCCCTAGCACAATGCCATGCCCATATCATAGTTCTCAAAGGACTCATTAAGGAGGGGTGAGCTTTTGCTTCTCTGAAGAACAAGTTGCTCAATGCCGCATATGAACCAAACAGGGCTACTGCAAGATTCTGCCTGGGCTGGGAGAACCACCACTGTACAATGACTAGCACAGCTGGCCAATAAAAAAAAGATGTGGAAAGTTCTGGAGTGCCATACCACCACCAGAGAGTGGGAGGTATAAGACCTTTTTTGCCACCCTGGGAGGTCACCCAGCCCAGACAAAGGATACCTTAATTCCATCCAGATGCTAGAAAAATCATTTAGGTTTATGGGTCGGGGTGTTCCGAAAGAAGTACAAAAATTTGTGTAAGTAGATCATCTTCAGTAAATTCACTCGCCCAACCAGAGTTAATGGCCAAACAACACATTTGCAGGTGAGCTGCGACAATAGAGGATTCACATTTTTTTCCAAATAAGCATCTGTAGTACCACTCACCCGGACTCCCAGGTAAGTAAGCTTGTCGATCCATGTAAGAGGTGTCTGTGTATCTACATGGGGTACTAATGGGTGCAGCGGGAACAACACCGACTTATCCCAATTAATGTGAACACGGGAGTAGCGACTGAATTGATTGAAAAGGAGATGAGGATGTATTTGCAAGATAGAGTAAAGGATTGTGTGCATACACGGACAGCTGCTCCTCAATTGTTCCCACCATTATGCCTTTAACCCCCGGATCTGCCCTAAGGAGAATAGCAAGAGGTTCCAGGGCCAGGTTGAACAAATCCAGGGATAGCAGGCAACCCTGGTGCGTCCCCCACCCCAGGGGAAAATATTCAGATAGGGTACTGTTAGTTCAGACTTGCGCTTGTGGATGGGCATAGAGCAACTGCAGCCTGGACAAAAACCGGGGGCCAAACCCAAAGCTTGAAAGGACTGCCCATAAATAGACCCATTCAATGGAGTCAAAGGCCTTCTCGGCATCTAGAGAGGCCACCACTCCCGCACCATTGGGAACAGCCATGGCAATGTGGGTATGAAAACATTGAATGTTAATATCTGTACCGTGTCGGAATGAAACCCGCCTGGTCCGGATGAATCTATGCAGAAAGATCTTAGATAGCAGCTTTGCATTCACATTCAGGAGGGAGATAGAGTGATATGAGGAGCACAGGGGAGCTGGAGCTTCTGCATTCATTTTGTAAAATTCCAGAAGAATGCCATTAGGTCCAGGGGTCTTGCCAGATTGAATCCTCCCCTGTGGCTTTTTTACCTTCTCCACTGTTATAGGTGCATCTAATTTATCACGATAAATCGAGGTGAGGACCGAATTTCTATGGTCAGTAGGAGGTCAGCTTGCCAACCCCATATGTCACACTGGAGCTATAAAGGGTCTGGTAATATAAGACAAAGCACTGATTTATCTTGGCAGGGGCAGACAGGTAGACTCCAGTGGGACTAAGGATATGTGAAATACATATTAGAGACCAATTTAATCAGGGATGCAGAGTCAAGTAGAGAGAAGTGGGAGAGAGAAGAACCAGTAAACGGGATGGATCAGGAAGTGATGTGGAAAAAACACATGGTGTGGTAATAATTTGATGCCTTATTTTGCCAATTTATGAGGAGAAAAAACCTAGGAATGCTTTACAGAGCTGTATTGAAGCTGGTAATGTGGAGGGACAGCAAAGTTTTAATAATCTGTCAATGGTGCAGAAGAGTTGTCTAGGGTTTCTAAAATAAAAACGTAATTGCATGGGAAAAATAGTTTGATCTAGCAGTCTCAATTGTTCCCCTATAGACACACAAATGGTTCTTCCAAACCTGATAATGAACAGTCAGGCCAGAACGGCATCACCTGCACTCCAGTCTCCGTGAGACTGCCTTCATTTAACATAGGTGAAAATTTTACCACAGAGCCGGACGGGAGAATGAGACGGTTTGAGTTTTTAATGGGGTGAAGGTGTCAAGGGAAGATAAAAAGTGCACAATTAAGGCCATCTATTTTGTCAACAAGGTTGTCAGAGGAGGAGATGCAGGATAGGGAGGAAGTAACAGAGTTTGCAATTTTGGGCTGACTGATAGAAGCCCAGTTGCAATAATTTATAAATCTAGACATGGAGGTATTAGAAATTGCTAATTCCAGATTGAAAATAACAGCTAGGTAGTCAGACAGACCTAAGTCAAGGGAAGAGCAATCAGAGCCAAAAGAGGCATTAGCAATGATAAGGTCCAGGGTGTGTCCTTTTATATGCGTCGGGTGCAGACAAATTAAGTTAGGTCAAAGCAAGGTTAGGTCGATAAACAGTAGCAATAACAGACCCTAAGAACAAGACATTCAAATGATGAAAAAGAGGGTAGGCTAACGGGGGATAAAGTGTACAGCAAGCTGTAAATAACAATTATATCTCCACCTTTGCTCAAGAGAAGTGGGGGGAGTTTGCCCGGAGGGGTGAGTTAGTTGAAAAGGATGCCATCATTTTGTTTGTCTATAGCCTGGCCACAAGGTAATTTAAAGTATGTTTGTCTATAGGATCATACTTGGGAAGATGACAACATCGACTAAAAACCTGGAGAAAAGCCCCATTTTTTATACCTCAAGCATTATATTTCAAGCATCAAAGGTTTCCAGGACAGTTACTGATGCTTTGAGCTATCTTTATCTTACAGTATACAGTATATTGCTATTAGAAGGCATCAGCATATATTACTGCCACTCAATTTTTCAAACATATAATACATTGTATTTTAGCATTAGAGGAAGAGTTTATGCTTTTTAAGCACTTAACAACTGCGCCATAGCCGAATGACGGCTACAACGCGGCTCGATAACTCTGGGAGGGCGTACATTGATGTCCTCCCAGAATCGCTCTCACGCCCCCATCCATGCTCAGTCATCCATACTCAGCAATACTCAGCCATCCCTCCATGCTTAGCCATCCATACTCAGCAATACTCATCCATCCATCTATGCTCAGCCATCCATACTCAGAAATATCCATCCATCCATGCTCAGCCATCCATACTCAGCTGTACCCAGCTGTACCCAGTCGTACTCATCCATACCCAGATGTCCCCAGTCGCACCCAGCCATACTCAGCCATACCCAGCCGTACTCAGCCGTACTCAGCCGTACTCAGCCATCCCATCTGTACTCAGCCATCCCATCCATACTCAGCCATACCATCTGTACTCAGCCATCCCATCCATACTCAGCCATACCATCTGTACTCAGCCATACTCAACCATACCGAGTCATACTCATTCATGCTCAGTCATCCCATTCATACTCAGCTATCCACATTTATGGCTCAACCATGCTCAGCGATCCCGATCCACAGCTTATCCAACCACATTCATGCTCATCCATGCCACATCAGTTCTTATCCATGCCAAATCCATGCCACTACAGTGCCTCACAAAAGTGTAATAGGTAGTCAAATTAGATTTGAAATGTATGCCCCTAGAACACCTGACAAAGCTCCCTGCATGTTGGGCCTCTGTATGTGGCCTGGCTGTGGAAAAGTCTCCCACATGTGGTATTGACGTACTCAGGAGGAGTAGGAGAATCTATTTGGGGTGTAATTTTTGGTATGTACATGCTATGTGTTAGAAATATTGTATAAATGGACAACTTTGTGTAAAAAAAAGTTTTAATTTTCTTTCCACATTTACCAAAAACTTGTAGAAAAAAATTACATGTTCAAAAGACACATTTTGCCTCATAGATTATATTTTGGGGTTTTATTTCCAAAATGGGGTCATTTTTGGGGTGTTTCCATTGTCCTCATGCTCCAGGGCCTACAAAAGTGTAAGAGGTAGTCAAGAAATGATATGTGTAATTTATGCCCCTAGAACGCCTGAAGGTGCTCCCTCAATTTTGGGCCTCTGTATGTGGCCACGCTGTATAAAAGTCTCACACATGTGGTATTGCCATACTCAGGAGAAGTAGCAGAATGTCATTTGGGGTGTAATTTGTGGTATGCATATGCTGTGTGTGAGAAATAACCTGCTAATATGACAATTTTGTGAATAAAAAAAAGGCAAAAAAATCTTGATATTGCAAAGAATTTTGGGAAAAAATTACAACTTCAAAAAACTCACCATACCACTAACTAAATACCTTGGAATGTCTACTTTCCAAAAAGGGGTCATTTGGGGGGTATTTGTATTTTCCTGGCTTGTTAGGGTCTCAAGAAATGAGATAGGCAGTCAGTACTTCAGGTGTGATCAATTTTCAGAGATTGGCACCATAGCGTGTGGACTAATTTTTACAAAGACCAAATAATATACACCAATTTGGGTTATTTTTTACCAAAGATATGTAGCAGTATAAATTTTGGCCAAAATGTATGAAGAAAAATTACTAATTTGCAAAATTTTATAACAGAAACAAAGAAAAATTCATGTTGTTAAAGAATTTTCAGTCTTTTTTCTTTTATAGCACACAAACTAAAAAACCCAGTGGTGATTAAATACCACCAAAAGAAAGCTCTATTTGTGTTAAAAAAAAGGACAACAATTTAATATGGGTACATTGTTGCATGACTGAGTAATTGTCATTCAAAATGTGAGAGCACCGAAAGCTGAAAATTGGTCTGGTTAGGAAGGAAGGGGGTTTAAGTGCCCAGTGGGTAATTAGTTAAAAACTCAAAGGCTGTCTTTTCATTTATGATAATTGTATTTCTACAATATATTGGCAGACTGTCTTGAAATGAACTTGTGCTTTGCCTGTATAGTGCAAAACAACATGTTTTCTTTAACTTCCCAGTTCCAAGGATTACATATTGACCTTCATTTCAGCCACCTTGAGCAAGAAAAGAAGCCATGTATAAGTCACCCTTGCTACAGCTTATATAGGTCAGTACCCTTTATCCCCATTCCCATATGGCATTACTGTACCAATCATCAAGCAAGAGGACTGTTACATGAGGGCAAGTGGGTGATGAAATATAGAGTACCTGTATTTTATTTTCTTCCAGGCAGCTAAACCCACTGTTGGAAATTTGGGCAATGGGGAAAACCTGTTGCTTTGCATGGGCAAAGGATAATTCTTTTAGGACATAATTTATAATTGTGGCAGTTTTATTCTGTATATAGGAGGATTCTACACCAACCAACTATTTTCCCATTAGGATTAATAAGTCTCTGGGAGATCTGTTTTGTCAGCGCGACATGTGCAAGATTAACATAGGGTTATGTATGTGACACTAACTTATTTTGGCTTAACCAGAGAGATTTTATAGATGTTCAAATTTGATAGAGCTTTTCTCTGCATTGGTTTTATTGAGATAGTTGTGTGAAAAAACATGTAGAATTTGCAACAGTTTAACATCACTAATGTAGTATGCAAACAACTTGATCACAACAAGTACAGATACGAGAGTAGTTAAGTTGTGGTTCTATGTTGGTGTGGGAAGCAGAATAAAATGATAATAAATAAATGCCAATGATATGCTGAGGCTATTTTGGCTAGTGAGATTTATTTTGTTTACAAAAATACATACAAATGATAAAGGTAATTTTTAGAACATAACTTCTAGGTTTATTAAAGAACAAAAGAAAGCTGTTAAGTTAAAATTTGACAGGACTGAAAGCAGTCCTGCTGTTAGAAGCTGAGCAGAAAGGTAAGCAGGATCAGCAGATATTAATTTGGTTTGTAGTAGCACAAGGTTGGATTTAATTACAGCTTAGAGCACCAATAAAATATATTCACATGTAACAGAGAGAAAGATTTCCAGCACAGTGAATTTGCAAAGAATATTAACCTGGGTTGTGTCTATTCCTTCTAAGTTGACTGCCTCCATTAAAGCAGTAACAAAGTACACTGTATTTTGAATGACTATGGCAAATGAACATTCTTGATAACATCATTCTGGTCACACATGGTGACTGCAAATTATTTTAGTACAAATGTTCTCAATCTATGTGTGTATAGAGAACAATCATAACAAAGAAATATGTCAAAGAAATGCTGCAGACAAGGAGATTAGATGTTTTCTTTACTTTCCCCATGGGGATGGGATGAAAGGTTACTGAACTGTGTAAGCTGTAGCTAGGGTGACTTATACAGGGCAAGTCTTGAAAACTTGTAAAGTGCATGACTAAGTGCAAAGCAGCCACTCCAAAGCTATGCTTCATTGTTTGAAAAATAGTCTATTGCCTACAAAATCCAATTCAGGCATTATAAGGATATCTGCTAAGGTGTGGCAGTTCCCATCACTCAATTATGGCAGGGTTGTACATATTAGTTTACTATCCTTAACTTTTTTTTCTTATTCATAAGACAGCAATTTCCAACAATGTAAAACATTGCAGTAAAACAAATATAGTATACCCAGAGTACAATGGAAAGTAGCAAACTGCCCTGGTGGGGGCACCCAACAGGCTTCTGTCATAAAATCCCTGAGGACGTTAGGTATCCCTGAATGCTGAGGGCTCTGGGAAGAAACACCAGAGAGCATCTTAGTGATTATGGACAATGAAGGACACTGCTGTACAATTTTTCTCTTTTTTTAGACTAAACCAGAAATAAAAAGAGGGTAAAATGAAAAGAGAAGGAATAGAGGAGATAGAAAAAAAAGGAAAAAGGAAAAAAGGGGGGACGGGGGGAGGGAAAAAGGAGGAGGTGATGAGGGGGGGCGATGGATTACAAATGCATCCGACGTGAAATGGGGACACCTGTGTCTAACAGCCAGTGGGACTCACAGCAAGAAGAGATTTTCCTTCTTCAGAGTAAACAAACATGTTCCATAGAGTCCACATTTTGATATACACCTCACTATTATCACTATTATGTTGGTTCGTCAGTACAAGATGCTCCATTAAATTCCTCTCCTCAACCTTGGGTAGCCAGAACCCAATGGACGGAGGTTGAGGTTCCCTCCACCTAAGGGAGATACATGATTTGGAAGCTTTCAGAAGGTGGTGCAAAATTGGCCTTTTGTAGATTTCGGGTGGTATGTTAGTGACATGAAGGAAGAAAAAATGTCGGATCATCCAGAACAGAGTAATCCGTACATTCTTTAACAATCCAGCGGATCTCCATCCAGTAGTGATTGAGCTTAGAGCAGGACCAAAAGACATGCAGGAGTGTCCCCCACTCCTCCTGGCAGTGCCAGCACCTATCCGATGTAGCTGAGAAGAACTTATGTAGAATTGAAGGGGTTCTATACCATCTTGTCAAAATCTTGAAATTATTCTCCTGAATTTTTGTGCAGAGTGAAGGGCAGTGGGAAATCCCCTTGAGGTAGAACCTAAAGCAAATAGAGCTTATATAGAGATTCTAGTGTGGTCAGTCTATGATGGAAGCTATTCAGAGGAGGGAGAGAGTGAAGAAAATTATGTAATTGTAGTAAAAATCCAATTGTTAATAAAAATAATTCTCAAAAAAAATAAAAATCCAACTTGTAGGGGCCCATTGGATTCATAAGGGTCTGTAATGAAGGCCAAGAGCCTGCCTCCATGAAGTGAGATGCTTGAAAACAGTCTGATTGAAGAACCATCATTAACTTTTATATACATTTGGAAATTAGACTTACTGGTCATTCTCATTTAACTATACCCATGATAAGGTGTTTTCAGGTGTTGGAGATGATGAATATGAAAAATAAGGTTGGAATCATGTGTCGAACAGCACTTCAAGGTTTGCACCCTGAATGAGGTTACGATGTTGCCGTTTATGTGGACACCTAACAGCCTGTGGAGTCCAATTATAACAAAGGAGCATTACAAAGAAATGTTGCAAACTAGGAGATTAGATGCTTTCTTTGCTGTTGTCGTGCACTTTTGTACAGTTGTAAAGCAGATACTGCAAAGCTGCACTTTATTGGTTGAACAATAGTTTATTACATAAAAATCCAATTCAGCCATTATACATAATGTACAATGAGGTCTGTTGGCTAAGGATACCTGCTAAGGTATGAGGGTTTCCATCATCAAATTGTGGCTGGAATGTGCAGGTTAGTGCAACTATCATCTAATGTCTACCTTCACACATATAACTATCATTATCTTTTCTATAAAGTTTAAAATTAGGCTTACCGGTCATTTAACAGAATTTAAATTGAGATCTAATACAGTCTCCTCTTTTAACTATATTCATGGAAATATGTTTTCAGGTGTTGGAGAATAAACAAAGGTAAAGGTGTTGGCGCTACAAAACATCATACATGAAATAGTTCAACATAAATAACAGTGCAAGTGAACCATATGCAAATACAAAACTAATACAGTCCCAAGTGACAATTCCAACACCATAAAATGTAAATATTCTTCTGGTTTGATGTGCCTTCAAGTAAATGCTTCACAACGCGCTCATGAGGTAGATGGCAACTCATCAAAGGTGTTTGACCACTTTTTACGGTAGGTCAAAATAGGCTTTAGTTGAATGAACCAGATAGATCCTGGGTAAACATCTCTCCACTGCGGGACCCCCTCAGACAAAGGCTGAGGATGTGGGAACAGACTCCACCATGGACACAAATAAGAGCTCTTATGGTGTAGTATGTTTTATTAAAATGGTTAAAAATTGTATCAAAAGTTGCATTCACATGTGACTGTGCCAATTCCGGCACTAAGGTATCTACAGCATGTGCTATCAGGCTCTCAGTGGCATGCGATCCACGTCTCGATATACTGGTTAGTTGGATGTCACATGTGGGACTCGGAGGAATATTTACGTTTTATGGTGTTGGAATTGTCATTTTGGACTGTATTAGTTTGCTATTTGCACATTGTTCACTTGCACCATTATGTTGTACTGTTTCATGTATGATGTTTTGTAGCACCTTTGTTTATTCACCAATCAAGCTCATACCTTCTTAAAGGGGCAGCTACATGATTTAATATCACTTATCACAGGCGCCATTACCAGCCACATTTATTTATATATTTTCAGGTGTTGGATCTGATGAATATGAAAAATAAGGGTTGAATCATGTACTGTTCAGCCCTCCCAATGTCTGCACCTTAGGGCTCCATGCACACTAGCTTTTTTTTTTTAAGTTAACCACTTCAGCCCTGAAAGGATTTGCCCCCTTCCTGACCAGGCCATTTTTTGCGATACAGCACTGCGTCACTTTAACTGACAATTGTGTGTCGTGCAATGTTGTACCTAAATAAAATGTATGTCCTTTTTTCCCCACAAATAGAGCTTTCTGTTGGTATTTGATCACCTCTGAAGTTTTTTTTTTTTTGCGCTATAAACAAAAAAAGAGTGACAATTTAGAAAAAAAACACAATATTTTTGTACTTTTTGCTATAGTAAATATCCCCCCCCAAAAAAAAAAAAAAAATAATTTCTTAAAATCAGTTTAGGCCAATATGTATTCTTCTAAATAATTTTGGTAACAAAAAATCGCAATAAGCATATATTGATTGGTTTATGCAAAAGTTATAGCGTCTACAAAATAGGGGATACATTTATGGCATTTTTATTATTATTTTTTTTTTTTTACTAGTAATGGTGGTGATCTGCGATTTTTATCCGGACTTCAACATTGCGACGGACACATCAGACACTTTTGACACTTTTTTGGGACCAGTGACATTTATACAGCGATCAGAGCTAAAAAATAGCCACTGATTACTGTATAAATGTCACTGGCAGGGAAGGGGGTTAACACTAGGGGGTGATCAAGGGGTTAACTATGTTCCCTATGTGTGTTTTAACTGTGGGGGGGATGTGGCTGACTAGAGGAGAAGAGAGATTGTTGTACCTACTTAGTAGGAACACACAATCAGTCTCCTTTCCCCTGACAGAACTGGGATTTATGTGTTTACACACACAGATCCCGGTTCTCACTCTGTCACGAGCGATCGTGGGTGCTCGCCGGGCACGCGCATCGGCTCCGGGTGACGCGCTGCAGCGTCTTAAAGAGCAGACGTACAGCTACGACGCAGGTCAGGAATTGGTTAAAAAAGAACGCTGGCTAAAAAAACTCTGGTAATAGCTTTTTGTAGTAGCGTTTTAGCAGCTTTTAGAAGCATTAGCGTTTTATTAGCGTTTTTGCAGTAAAAGGAAAAAAAGCTATTAGTAGCGTTTAGGAACATTTAGCAGCGTTTAGGAGTGTTTCTGCTGGAAAAATGCTCCAAGAAACTTTACAAAACAATTTTTTTTCTGCTCCTAGCTAAAAAAAATGTAATAGCCTAATGTAGTGTGCATGGACACAGGATAACACTATTTAGCTCCTAGGAGCAGAAAAAATTATAATAACAGCTTCTAGGAGCTTAAAAAAAAACGCTAGTGTGCATGGAGCCTAATGAGGTAATGTTGTTGTTGTTTATGTGTACACCCTAATAGCCTAATATGTTTTACCTTTGTTGCTAAATAAGTTCACAGCAGGAGGTACTCTGCTTGGCTGAAGACTTCATCAAGTTAGCTTATTACTAACACATTGTTATTTAATCAGAAATGGTGATCTACAGTATTTGATGTCTTAGTTTATAAAACATTTTTATAACAAAAACAAAACAAAGCAAAACAAAAACACACATCAACATAATTATTTCAAGTATTTGTAATCTCAAAATCTATTTTTCAACATGGATGGAATTATGACTTACTGCATACAGTTTTTTTTGTGAATCTGTTGCAAAGATTTGTACCTTGAGACCCCTACCAGTGACATTACTTCCTGTTTTAGGCCGAGAATGCTAAGCCAAACCCTTGCCTCATCAGGCTGCCCTGCCGGATCCTTCGGTTGAATGTTGGAATTACCCTGGTATACCTGATAAGCACCCCAATATCCAGCTGAAGTGAGGCAGTGGCTTACCATTGAGAGCCTGTGGCATGTGTTGGTACTGGCAGGATTTACAGGAAAGGAACTCTGTAACACATTCACAAAATTAGTTTACTTAAACAATCTGGACAAAGCGAGTTGCAATGCCAAGCATACTGAAAAAATACAATTGGGCCTACATATACTTTAGAGCAGGGGTCTCAAACTGGTGGCCCTCCAGCTGTTGCAAAACTACCAATATAGGGGACCACCAAAAACACCATTACATTAGGACCATGAATACAACTCCATCTGCAGAAATCTCAATGAGGATTCCCATATGAAACAGTGGATGCATTGAGGTTTCTACAGATGGAATTGTATTTGTGGTCCTAATGTAAATGTGTTTTTGATGGTACCCCTACATTGATACAAGCATTTATAAGTTCTTGGCAACTATTTAGTCCCTCCTCTTGACCCTTGGTGCCTGCTTTTGACCCCTGTGGTGCTGGATGCAATATATCACAGATTGTGATCTGTATCGGACCAAATAGTATCAGACGATGTGGGGTACCGGTAATGCCTATTAATAGATTCAATAACATACCTACTTAATGCTTGATGTTATGCGGGGTATCAGTGTTTGTTTACTACTCTTCTTGTGTCATACAGCCATTGGGATCTATCCTCCAGCCGATGCTGTTTGAAGCTTTTCTACCTTTGCACTTTCTGCTACGGTTATCCACACTATACATTATTATGACTGTTTGTCTTTAGTAATTTTTTGGCTTTAGTACTAACACTGTGATATATGATCAAGGCTACCCCCGATCGACATCAAGTGCAAGGTGCTACTTTGTTTTGTATTTTAAGTTGTTTTATGATTTTAATTGTGCAATACTCTATGCAGAAGTGAGCCTGATTTTTCACTTTCTAGATTTAGTAAATAAACCCACTTGTGTACTTAAAAGTGGGGTATGCCTGTAATAAAGTTTGCTTAGGTAAGAACTTATTGTGGTGCCCATGAAGTCCATAGACTGTGGTCCAACAAATTGTGTCTGCATTTATTGACTACTACTGTACATATACTTTAATTGCTTACATATCCCTAATATCAAATTGTTCCCATCTTTGTGAGTTTTTTGGATTCACTTTCCTGTGTGCTCATTCAATTTCTGCACCCCCCCAGACAATCAGACAATGTTGATATTTTTCTCATAAAGTATTAAAATACATACTGTATTACATTTCCACCAATGCTCCTGTATTAGGCCAGAGATTCATATTTTTTTACTCATTCTCCCATGTCCTTGGAACTCCAGCATATCTCCTTCTCACTGATGAAGTGGGCAAAGTAACTTCATGCCTGGCCTGATTATACCCGGTGATTTTTCTTCCCCAAGTAACAAACACCACAAGTAAGACAATTGTTTTTCAAAGTGCATTCTACTGTATATGTCACATGTAATAAATATGAGAGAGCCATGTGTGATAAATGGAAAACACCCTATAGTTGCAACATTTTGGGTGGCAAACACCTTTTAGCTTACAGGGGCAATTCTGTCACTGGGAACAGTACACTAGGGTCAGGATCTTAACTTTATACAAACTAGCAAGTCAGTAGCTGTAGTTTTATTTGTCTCTAAATATATTTTATATTCCTTGCAATTGATAATTTGGGCTAGAAATGAAAGTCTTATCAGGTATTTCAGCAATAAGTAATAGCAGTTCTCACAGAGAATAATATAGTTAATATATACAGTATAAGAATGTAGTGTATGAAATCTTGCTATCTTTAGTACAGCAACACATTTCCCACTTAGCTTTTTGCATTTCACTTTGGACACTGATGAAACAGTCAATTTATAGAAGTTTCACACCTTTACATTCAGGTCCAATTATTAATATAACCTCTAGCTAGTTACACATCCTTTGGTGCCCACACTTATCTCCAAAAAGTTGGTATTTTACATAAAAATGGTCTTGTTCTACTGTTTCTAACCTTTGAATATTTGAATATTGTGACACTGTGTAAATATACTACTTAAGATATTACCATGAGCAATTTGGATAAGTGATGAGTGAATCAACTGAAATTTTCATTGCTTACAGTTCAGTGAATCAATTAAAAAACTTGCCAAAGACCAATTTGGACATACAATGTGTTAAAGTCAATGGGAGGTACATTTTTTAGTTTTGGCCACTTGGGGATAGCATGGGTAGTGAAGCACTGCTGGGGGAACAAAAAACAACAGTGGAGAGACTTATTTCACAGAGCTTTAAAGGCAGCATAGAAAGTGCACAAATCCATTAAATTACAGGCTAGAAGGATGCCTTAAAGCTGAATGCCCCTTAATCAGTAACATTTGTAGTGTATTTTTGATTATTTTTTCTCCTATTTTCCAATTTTACAATTAGCTTTGCTTGCAGGCAGCAGCAGCACCCAAATTTACCTTTATCTGAATCTGGTTAGTTACTGGTAGTTTTAGCAGTGGTACATATTTTTTTTTTAAATTTATTAAGCAGTACTGGATCTGCTTTAACCTGTATAATCACAACACATTTAATTGCAGATTGGGAGTCACATAGAGGTGGATATGGATGTGTAAAAATTAGACAGAGGAATCACTTTTTGGTGGCACATTTTGTGAGTTTACTTTTTGCCCAGTACTGTGCTATGTTTTCACCCCACATTCTCTACACTTACCCTAGCCTCATATCCACAATGCTTCTAAAAAAAATGTGTGGTACGGAATAAATTGGCAAACAGCTGGACAGCTTTGCAGCAGAAAAATAAGCCCAAATGCAGTGAAATAAATAGAGCTTCACTATACAAGGAAGAGCTGTTTTTTCCCCCTGTGCTCCCTAGAGGCAGAATCCTACTGTATTGGCTACTACAGTACTATCATGAGTGGAACTTTGTAGGTAGGACAAATTGCACTGCCTATGTCTAGAAAAAAAGGGCAAAGCAATCTTTGTTGTGGCATGCCCAACATGCCCTTACACACAGTCTCCTGCGATAGTATTTCATATTTGTCAACTTTGCGATGCCTACCTAGACATGAAAATGAGCAGCTACCTTTGATGACTATGCTATCACAAGATTTAATATTCAGCAGATGAGAATCATTTCTGGAAAGATTAAAATCCACTGGATGGCTGATTAAGCATCTTTAGTCATATTTTAAATCAATTGTGTCCAGAGCCTTTGTGGCAGTGAGAGGGTAAATCACGATCTCAAATGTGATCAGTGTAACTCTCATCCAATACTGATTATTAGCCGACAAGACAGAGATAGAATCTAAGCAGGGAACACAAAATGATTTATTAACACACCCCAGCTTCCAATTCTGCCTGACATTTTACTTCATCAAACTAATTAAATGCTGGTGACACTGTTTGTAGAGAAATGAGAAGCGTTTCTGATGATTTCACAGGGACTGTCTGAAATGAGTAGGTATCATTTTCTTGCCTTTGCCCACTGCTTTTTCCTGTGGTTATTGGCACTCAGGAAATATGACCAGATGGTCGTGTTGGCATCCAATGTCCAATCCTCACTTCTTTCTAACAAAAACTAAGAGCACAACTCATAAATAGTCTGCTCATGCCTTTATAAGTTAGACTGCTTTAGTATTAAATTACATAATTCATAAAGCAAATCTAGATGCAAAAGTACAGCTAGAGCTGCAACATCACAGCTTCTCACAGTGTGCATTAGAAGTCACAGTAATTCAAAGATAAATAACCTAATTTCTGGGCTGGCAGACATCCAGTGTCTTCTATTCTTTACTACAAATTCTTCCTGTCATTTTGCCACGCCCTTCATTGATTGGATTTATGTTCTTTTGATCATGGAGGCACGGTGTCACATGTGGGTGCTACCTAGAGAGGTCTGCATGCAAATATAGTCTGCCTAGGAATGCCCATGACTCTCTTCCATCAAAGCATTTTGATACTTGCATAACTCCTCCTAAGTGCCAGTCCACTACTGTCCTCAGGGCTGAAGGCACAGAGTACTGAGGCAGGGTGCTGTGACATTTTCAGAAAGTTACTGTCCTGTACCTTTATAATCACATCTACCAGCCATGATCTGCCTAAATTAGCAGATCCCCCAACTTGACTATATTTCCAGGTACAGTACCAGTTTGTAAACATGTGCACTAGTTCCTGGGGCAAAACCTAGCCAATGCACCTGCACTTATTTATTTATTTTTTTCTTCATGTGTTTTGTCACTTTGCACTTTTGTCTGTGTGTCTTTCACTTGGATGGAGGGAGTGGGTCCTCGAACCTACCCTGAAGTCTAGGAGGAAGATGTGTGGCCGTTAGGTTCCTTCCTTCACCTGAACTGGGTGGTCTCTCTTTGGGAGAGTCCCTCACCTAGTGCTTGGTGGTCTGCTTTAGCTAACCAGGAGAAGAGGGGTCTGACAACCCTTCGGATAGGTGGACCAAGTTGTGCTTTACCCTTGTTAGGAGCCTAACTCCCCGGGGGGTCAGGGTGGAGTCCTACTTCTTTAGGAGATGGACTAGAGACACATCGTTAGGTGCAATTTGTAGCATGCAGACAATGAGATGTCCGGACCCGGTATTTTTTCAGATCTTCCTAATCAACTGTATGTTTTGACTGCACATTAGTCTAAACTGCGGCACTACAACTTTGTAACACAGTTCAGCTGTCACATCCAGCACGCTTCAATTGTGGATGAAATCACAGGAATGGATGCCAACTGTTAATTTTCACTGTTTATAAAATATCTCCTGATGCCTAATGACTGACTATTCTCTTCTACCTAATGACTAGACATGTGAACATTGGAAATTTTCATTTCATTTCAGATGCATCTGTTCATTAAAGAATTTTGTTTGTCATATAAATGATGTCTACCAGATTCGTTTTTGGAATTTGTTTTGTATCTCTGGCTGTTTTAATATATCTGTTGGTCTGAGTGGATTCAAAAAAAATTGCAGTTCTTTCAGAAGATTGCAATATACTTGATATATTATCGAATTGGAGGGATTTGAATCAGAAGGATTCATTATTTTTAGATGCTAACCCACCAAGAGAAATGGCATGAGCTGATTGGACAAATATCAACTGGCATCATGTTTATCCGAATTAACGAATGGAATGAAATTTGCATGCATTCGATATCTGAATGAATTTGAGCGGACACCTGGATGTTCGGGTTCGGCGGGTTCGGCCGAACTTCGGAAAAAAGTCCGGGTTCGGGACCGAACTTGACCCGAACTTGACCCCGAACTCCGAACCCCATTGAAGCCAATGGGGACCCGGACTTTTGAACACTAAAATGGCTGTAAAAAGGTCATGGAAAGGGCTAGAGGGCTGCAAATGGCAACAAAATGTTGTTAAGAGCATGGCAAGTGATCTGCAAACAAATGTGGATAGGGAAATAACTTAAAATAACATAAAAAAAATAAAAAATAAAAAAAATGCTGGAGGCCCCCTTCTTAGCAGAAGAGGTACAGGCAGTCATTAAGAACCTCAGAAACTCAACGGCACGATGCCGCACATATGGTGGGAATACCCCAGAATACGCACTTTTTGGAAAAAATTATTCAATTTAATGGATAAGATAGTGGGAAAATAAAATACTTGGAAATTTAAAAAAAATGAAAAAATTATAATCTTGACCTAGGAGGACGAAATTCAAATGGAGTAGGAGGTTGAGGTGGTGGTGGATGTGGCGGTGTAGGTGGAAGCGGCGGTGGAGGAGGACGAGGTAGCCAACACTGGTTCAAAAATACAACAATGGCTGGGTAAGGCTAGGGGTGAATGATGTGTCGAATTCTGTCCCCCGTCGCATAGTGTCCGCCCTGTACTGCGCTTGCTCAGTACGTAGGACAAGGGGATTTTGAAACTCTCCGAAGACGATGTGCGGTGACTCCAGGTTCAAGCCGCATCATCCGAGGTTGAAGCCTAGCCAAGCGAGCCTGTGAGGGGCCCTGTTACTATGTGCTACCGTATGTCCACTTGGATGGTCGGGCTTGAACCTGCACTCACTGCGCAGGCGACGTTCATCTTTGGAGATTTTGTGAATCTCCTTGTCCTCCGTACTGCGCAAGCACTGCACCTGCGCAGTAAATGGCCGGACACTATCCGATAGCAAGACAGTTTTCGTCAGAACACCGGTATATGTGTCTATTCTGCACAAGGTACGGCCAAGTCCTGTGGGATCCATGCCTGGTTCATTTTAATGAACGTGAGCTTGTCCACATTGGCTCTGGACAGGCGGCTGCGCTTGTCTGTGATAACGCCCCCTGCCGTGCTAAATACACGTTCAGATAATACACTGGCGGCAGGGAAGGCCAGCACCTCCAAGGCGTAAAGGGCAAGTTCAGGCCATGTGCCCAATTTGGAGACCCAGAAGTGGAAGTCATGCAGTACGTGTACGTGTGTGCACACATACTGCTCCACCATGTTGGTGAAATGCTGCCTCCTGCTAAGACGTTCCATCTCAGCTGGTGGTGCTGGTTGTTGTGGCGTGCCGACAAAGCTTTTCCACATTCCGGCTATGCTAACCCTGCCTTGCGAGGTGCTGGCGGTGCCCCGGCTGCGTTGGCGACCTCTTCCTCCTCCTCTGCCTTCGCTTTGTGCTTCCACCGTACCCCCGCTTCCAAGTGGGAATGCCACCAGCAGCACGTCTACCAGCGTGCGCTTGTACTCGCGCATCTTACGATCACGCTCCAGTGAGGTAATTAAGGACAGCACGTTGTCCTTGTAACGGGGATCCAGGAGGGTGGCCACCCAATAATCAGCACCAGTTAAAATGTGGGCAACTCGGCGGTCGTTGCGGAGACACTGCAGCATGTAATCGCTCATGTGTGCCAGGCTGCCCAGAGGCAAGGAAAAGCTGTCCTCTGTGGGAGGTGTATCGTCTGTGTCCTCTGTATCCCCCCAGCCACGCACCAGTGATGGACATGAGCTGGTCTGGGTGCCACCCTGCTGTGAACATGGTTCCTCCTCCTCCTCCATCTCCTCCTCATCCTCCACCTCGTCATCCTCCAGAACTGTGCCCTTGCTGCCAGACAATTGTGTACCTGGCGCTTGTTGGTGCAGGAACCCACCCTCGTAGCCACTTGTAAATGACTGCCATGAAAGCCTTGGAAATGAACCCTCTTCCTCCTCCTCCTCCTCCTCCTCATCCTGTGCCACATCCTCTTCCATCATCGCCTTAAGAGTTTTTTCAAGGAGGCATAGAACTGGGATAGTAACGCTGAGAACGGCGTCATCGGCACTGGCCATGTTGGTGGAGTACTGAAACAGCGCAACAAGGCACACAGGTCTCGCATGGAGGCCCAGTTATTGGCGGTGAAGTGGTGCTGTTCCGCAGAGCGACTCACGCGTGCATGCTGCAGCTGAAACTCCACTATCACCTGCTTCTGCTCGCACAGTCTGGCAAGCATGTGCAAGGTGGAGTTCCACCTTGTGGGCACGTCACATATGAGACGGTGAGCGGGAAGGCCGAAGTTATGCTGCAGCGCTGACAGGCGAGCAGCAGCAGGGTGAGAACGCCGAAAGTGCGCACAGACGGCCCGCACTTTCTGCAGCAGCTCTGGCATATCGGGGTAATTCTTCAGGAACCTCTGGACCACCAAGTTCAGCACATGCGCCAGGCAAGGGATGTGCGTCAAACCGGCAATGCCCAGAGCTGCTACGAGATTTCGCCCATTATCGCACACCACCAGGCCGGGCTTGAGGCTCACTGCCACCAACCACTCATCGGTCTGTTGTTCCATGTCCCTCCACAACTCCTGTGCGGTGTGGAGTTTTTCCCCCAAACAGGAAAGTTTTAAAACTGCCTGCTGTCGTTTAGCCCTGGCTGTGCTGAAGTTGGTGGTGAAGGTGTTACGCTGACCGGATGAGGAGGTGGTAGAGGATGTGGAGGCGGAGTAGGAGGAGTTAGCGACAGGAGGCAAACTGAAGTGCCCTGCAATCCTCGGGGGTGGAAGGACATGCGCCAAAGTGCTATCCGCCTCAGGCCCAGCCGCCACTACATTTACCCAGTATGCTGTTAGGGAGATATAACGTCCCTGACCGTGCTTACTGGTCCACGCATCCGTAGTTAGGTGGACCTTGCCACAGATGGCGTTGCGCAGTGCACACCTGATTTTGTCCCCCACTTGGTTGTGCAGGGAAGGGATAGCTCGTCTGGAAAAGTAGTGGCGGCTGGGCACGACGTACTCTGGGACAGCCAATGACATCAGCCTTTGAAAACTCTGCGTCTCCACCAGACGGAATGACAGCATTTCAAAGGCGAGGAATTTTGAAATGCTGGCATTCAGGGCCAGGGATCGCGGGTGGCTAGGGGGGTACTTCCTCTTCCGCTCCAGTGTTTGGGAAATAGAGAGCTGAAAGCTTCCATGGGACATTGTGGAGATGGTTGGTGACCCAGGTGGTAGTGTTGCTGGCAGATCCTCTGTTTGCGGGTTGGCAGGTGTCACTGTCACTACAGAGGTGGATGAAGAGGCCGAGACTGCAGCAGAAGTGGAAGCAGGAGGAGCCAGAGACCTTTCTTGGTTTTTGCGGTGTCTACTCCATTGCATCTCGTGCTTTGCACTTAGATGCCTGGTCATGTAGGTTGTGCTCAGGTTGAGAACGTTTATGCCTCGCTTCAAGCTCTGATTGCACAGCGTGCAAACCACTCGTGTCTTGTCATCAGGACATTGTCTGAAGAACTGCCACGCTAGGGAACTCCTTGCACCTGGCTTTGGTGTGCTCGGTCCCTTGCTGCATTGGGCAGTAGCAGACGTACTGTCTAGGGGACGGACGCTCCGCTTTTGCACCCTGCTCCCTCTTCTGCTGTGCTGGTGGCTCTGTGCGACCACCGCCTCTTCCTCTGAACTACACTGGTCACCTGCATGACGTTGATTCCATGTGGGGTCAAGGACCTCATCGTCCTCCACATCATCTTCCACCCAAAATTCACCCCTGCCCTCCTTGTCGGTCTGCACAATGGCGAAAGCAGCAGCAGTTAGCACCTGTGTTTCGTCATCATCCGAGACGTGCTGCGTTGGTCCTCCCATGTACTCATCATGAAACATAAGTGGTTGGGCATCGGTGCACACAATCTCTTCCACTTCTGGGGCAGGGCTAGGTGGATGGCCCTGGGAAACCCTGCTAACAGAGTCATCAAAAAGCAGAAGAGACTGCTGCATGATTTGGGGCTCAGACTGATTGGCTGATTTGCAAGGGGGTGAGGTGAAAGACTGATGGACATCGGCTGCAGGTGCCAACTCTGAACTTTCATCAGGAGACTGGGTGGGAGACAATGTGAAGGAACCGGAGGCACTGTCAGCAGCAACCCAATCTACTATCGCCTGTACTTGTCCTGGCCTCGACATTCGTACAGCCTCATTAGGCGCGCCAAAATACTGCTGCAGGCTCTGTCGCCTACTCGCACCTGAGGAAGGTGTTTCACTAGTGCGTGTAGCTGGCACAGATCGACCACGTCCTCTCCCTGCAACAGGAGCGCCACCAGCAGCACCACGACCCGGGCCACGTCCCCTTTTTGATGATCTCCTCATATTTTCAAAATTTATGATCTCGCCCTAAATGGGTGTTTTTGTATATAGCAGAATACATGTACAGTGTCTAAAGCGTTTATGAAAACGCAGAAAATGCTATTGGGAAGAAAAAAAACACTGCAAAATTAAATTTTTTTTGCAATGTTTTTACAATATCAGAATAAACGGATAGTGTCTAAAGCGTTTATGAAAACGCAGAAAAAAAACACACTGCAAAAATATGTTTTTGGGAAAAAAAAAACACAGCAAAATTATTTTTTTTTGCAATGTTTTTGCAATATCAGAATACACGGACAGTATGTAAAGCGTTTATGAAGATGCAGAAAATGCTATTGGGAAGAAAAAAAACACTGCAAAATTTTTTTTTTTTGCAATGTTTTTGCAATATCAGACTACACGGACAGTATGTAAAGCGTTTATGAAAACGCAGAAAATGCTATTGGGAAGAAAAAAAACACTGCAAAATTATATTTTTTTGCAATGTTTTTGCATCATCAGACTACACGGACAGTATGTAAAGCGTTTATGAAAACGCAGAAAATGCTATTGGGAAGAAAAAAAACACTGCAAAATTTTTTTTTTTTTTTGCAATGTTTTTGCAATGTTTTTGCAATATCAGACTACACGGACAGTATGTAAAGCGTTTATGAAAACGCAGAAAATGCTATTGGTAAGAAAAAAAAACACTGCAAAATTTTTATATTTTTTTTTTGCAATGTTTTTGCAATATCAGAATACACGGTTAGTGTCTACAGCGTGTATGTATGAACACGCAGAAAATGCTATTGGGAAAAAAAAAAAAAAAGCAAAATTCTATTTTTATGCAATGTTTTTCCAATAGCAGAATACACACTGACTGGGGTGTATCTCTTAGTATATGCAGTGCAGTAATGTTGCACTGAGCTTGCAGGTAAAACGTTTATATTTTGTCTGGCACTGGCCTCATGGCACTGTTACTGTGACTGTGCACTGCACCCCAGCCAGGGTACAATTGATTTAGGAATATCTTCAATAATTATCTCTGCCTCTTTCTTTTGCTAAATAAAGAAACTCCCTACTGTAGCTATCTAGATCGCTCACTGATCTAACTAATTAGAATAAAATTCAAGGAATGTGGACTGACTTTAGCACACTAACTCCTAAAATCCTCTATCTATCTGCAGCACAGGAACCTGTCTAACAGTGTCTGTCTAACAGAATGACGCTGTGTGCTGTGTGTGTATTATTTATAGAGACTGGGTCACATGCTGCACTGGCCAATCACAGCCATGCCATTAGTAGGCATGGCTGTGATGGCTTCTAAGGGCACACTAGTGGAACGATCATCCCTTGGCTGCCCTAAAGCTGTTAAAAAGGCGCCAATACAGCGCCGAACACCGGACCCGAACCCGAACTTACAGCAATAGTTCGGGTTCGGGTCCGGGTCCCGGACACCCAAAAGTCCGGTACGGACGGAGCCGAACTTTACAGTTCGGGTTCGCTCAACCCAAGGTATCAATCTTTGGTAGTGCTTAGTTGGGTAAAGATTCCCCATTGTTAGAATTTGACCACCTTTCTCTCACAGGTCCACGAGTAGGAAATTGCTGAGTCTGAGAATGAGAATGCAGTCATTGTCTAATTTGCTGCAAGTGGTACTAACAGTGGTGGTGGTGGTGACATTTACAGCTGTGAGAACATCCTAATCTCCAGAGCAATCTTTAGAAGATTCACTAAAGCGATTAAACAGCCTTTTCACTGAACAATCCTCATGCATGCTTGATCCCTCTGTCTGGACTCTCCCAAAACTTTAAAGAGCATGCAGAAAGCCTTTTGGATTAAATGTTTTTTCATGCCAGATACTACAGCTTTCCCCGTGCTTCCGACCTGCAACAAGAGCTGGGGCTTACACTTGTGTAATTTATCGGCCCATTCTCTTTTCTCTTCCATTCACAATACTTCTTGTATTTTGGGAATAATTAACAGAATGGTTCACTATTGAGAGGACTAGGAGCACCAGTGAAAAAATAAATAAATAATTAAAAAAAAAAAAAAAAAAAAAAATAAAATAAATATATATATATATACAGTACATACTAAATGTATTGGTTATCATAGCACCAGAGTGAAATGGAAGCTATTTCCTGTCAAAACGGACCACACAGCACTATGTATCTCTGTGCATAGACAGTTTTTAAATTGCTGTAAGTTTCCAATTTTTTTTGCAAAGACCTGTTAAAGGCACTAAGGGCAACAAAATACAGGTGCATTTAAAAAAAAAATTGAATATCATGAAACTGTTAATTTATTTTAGTAATTAAACTCAAAAAGTGAAACTCATATATTATACATATGCATTACTGATATATTTCAAGCACTTCTTTGTTTTTAATTTTGATAAACATGGCTTACAGCTAGTGAAAACACAAAATTCAGTATCTCAGAAAATTAGAATATTACATAAGACTACGGTAATAAAAAAGGAATTTTAAAACAGAAATGTTGGCTTACTGGAAAGTATGTCCATGTACAGTATAGTATGCACTCAATACTTGTGGCATGGCATGGAGGGGATCAGCTTTTGGCACTGCTGAGCTGTTATGGAAGCTCAGGTTGCTTTGATAGCGGCCTTCAACTTGTCTGTATTGTTGGGTCTGGTGTCTCTCATCTTTCTCTTGACAATGCCCCACAGATTCTCTATGGGGTTTAGGTCAGGCCAGTTTTCTGGCCAATCAAGCATAGTGATACCATGATCATTAAATCAGGTATGACCTGGTACGGTTCAGGTGGGTGGGGCGCTCTCTCGTCCCCCCCCCCCTTTTCCTGCCGCCTGCCAGGTTGCGTGCTCAGATAAGGGTCTGGTGTGGATTTTGGGGGGGACCATGCTGTTTTTTTTTGATGATTTTTATCTATATTGCCAGGATCCGACAATACATTACAGCCGCAAGCAGTTTTAAATGGAATTTTTTACTTTAGAAATTACATTTTTGCTGTGGTACTGTTATAAACATGGGAAAGATGCACTACTTTACAGGCAGACTAGGAGACCTCCCAGGCACGATATTTAAAGGAATATTTCCTTTTTATTGCTTTACTTTAAGCATTATTAAAATCACTGCTCCTGAAAAAACGTCTGTTTTTAAAACTTTTTTTTGCATTGATACATGTCCACTGGGGCAGTACCCGGATCCCCAAACACTTTTTATGGGAATTACTTGCATATAAGCCTTTAAAATTATCACTTTTAGTTTTTCATGTTGTTTCCCCATAGACTTTAACAGTCTTTTTTGCCTGTTTGCATGTTCTGCTGCGAACCAAACCGGGGGATGTTCGCCTCATCACTAGTCACCAGTTAGATGAACTGAAGATGGTGGACACCCAATGCGTTTTGAGATTTATTCTCTTACTCTTCTTCAGGGATGTATATAAACCAAATGAGAGACTACCGTATATACTCGAGTATAAGCCGAGATTTTCAGCCCTTTTTTTAGGGCTAAAAGTCCCCTTCTCGGCTTATACTCGAGTCAGTGCGGTCTGCCTACATGAACAGCTTGTCATGTAGACAGACGGCACTGTTCAAAAGCCGCGCCGCCTCCTCCCGCCCATCCGTGATAGGCGGACACTAATTTTCCCAGCAGCGCAGTGTTCCGCCTATCACGGATGTTCTCTCATTCTCATCTCATGGACGAGGATGAGAGAATATCCGTGATAGGCGGAACACTGCACATGACTGCTGGGAAAACTGAGTGTTCCTCCTATCACGGACGAGGAAGAGGAGGAGGCGCGGCTTTCAAACCTGCAATGGCGCCTTGCACCTCAGCGTGTACGCTGATCGGCAGGACAACCGAGGGACACCGCACACCGGACAGCGGCCCCCGAGGGACACCGGACAGCGGCCCCCGAGGGACACCGGACAGCGGCCCCCGAGGGACACCGGACAGCGGGACACCGGATCGATCGGCACAGGTAGGCTGCACTGGGGACACAGGGGGGTTGTATAGGACACAGGGGACATGTAGATGGGCATTTGGTGACACTCTTTTCCACTTACAGTAGCTGCTCCATTTCCCCCCCTCGGCTTATACACGGGTCATTAACTTTTCCCATTTTTTTTGTGGTAAATCAGGGGCCTCGGCTTATACTCGGGACGGCCTATACTCGAGTATATACGGTATATTCTACAATAAAAACAAATTATTACACACAGTCTAATGCCTCGTTTCCACTGAGCAGATCGGTTTGGTGCGGTACACTATTTTCAGTGTTTCCATTATGAAAGCGGGCCCATACAACCGAACCATACCGCACCATTTAGGGTCCTGCTTCAGATGTGGGGCCATAGAAAATGGAACGGTTCGGTTAGGGCAAAGCTACGATACATTCCACTGATTGGCGGACAGAAAAATGTCTGCCAATCAGTGTGAGGCCACGCTAGGCATTTTTTCTAAACTCCGTATGGACCCTGGTGGTCTGACTTGCAGTGGAAACACTCACCTGAATAGGCCGGACCATTCTAACCCTTCCAAACTGTACCGACCCAAACCGATCCGCTCAGTGGAAACGAGGCATTAGAGTGTTTTTTAATCACCTTATTTGTCTCTGTATTAGTGAAACATTACCTCTTTCGATGTAATCTAACATTTTTGGGAATAACCATAATTAAGGCTGGGTTCACACTATTGCGAATAGAATGTGGGTTTCACCACATCCAATTTGCATGTCAGGAGATTGTGACTGGCTCTCAATGGAGCCCGTTCACACATCTCCGAAGCGAATTGCACAGGAGTCCTGTGCTTCTTCTGGTCCATTTCAAGTCCGAATTCAGCCAAAATTTGGACCAAAATCGGACCTGAAACAGTGAACAGGGATGCATCGGACCCCTGCTGTGTGCCGCTCCATACAGCAGTGTGAACCCAGCCTTAAAGGCTAAGTTCACCTTTTTTTTTTTTTTCTACATTTCAGCTCCCCTATGCACCAATATAGCATTCATGTACTTTTTTTGCAAAAATATCAAAGCTTTCCATAAAATCTACAGACACGTACCTTACTGTCCTACAGCCATGATTCCAAATGTATCTATTGCTTCTGTCTTTTGTCCTTACAGACTGTAGGTCATGACACAGGAAGGAGTTGACCAGCTGACCTCATTAGCACACACCCTGCATCATCCACCCTCCCATTCCCATGTGCACGTTTTTTTTAAATGAAATGCAATCAATCAGTGATCACCCTTCTCACTAAATACACAATCAGATTGCATAGTGTAGTACTTTATAAAAGTACATAGAAGGGAGTGGATGGAAACACTCAGCTGTCAAGCCCCGTTCACGTCTCTGTATAGCGGGAACTCGCTAGACTGTGCACACCACAGTATTTACATGTACTTTTTGTGCAGTAAAAGCACTTTAAAACAAGTCCACAATTCATTTTATTGTTTGTTTCTATTATAGGACTGGCAGGCTACGATTGTTTGCTCTCATATAAGAAAGCTAATTGCCTCTGTTGGAAAATTTGAAAATTAATTTCTCCACAATGCCAGCTAAAGAAATTTTTTCTATGAGAGCAAATATTGGTAGCCTGTCAATCCTATAATGTAAACACAGCAAGTGCCCTTCCATTTCTGGTGCTAAATGGGATAGGCAAATGGAGAGTAGCTTTGACCTGCCACTAGTTTTAAAAAAAGTATCCAAAACCATTACTAATTTTCAGGATCTGAATCTGAACCTGCAACCTCTGTGGTGTCTGTCTGTGGTTCTTCTCACTGCACCATCGGGGATTCCTTGAAAAACTTTGCTTTGTGTCTTTTTTTCAACCTTTAACCCTTTGTTCCTCCCATAAATTTCCTGATTTAAGCCATGTATCTGCATTTCCTGTTTGCCAAATTACTGTGTTCTCTCCAGCTGATATCTTGCTCCTTGCATACCTGCAACATGTTATTGACTCTTGGCTTGTTCATAAATTATGTTTCTGTCTGATCCCATTCAGCGACTACTTGTTACGGACCTTTGGACCTTAGTTTACTGACTATGCTTCTGCTTGATCTCTACCTGTTACATCTGGTACTGCACCCGCACTTGCTCACCTTCTGGTTAGGTGATCCTGAGGACTGCGGCCTTCTAATAGCATGCAGCATAACCCATCTTCATCATAAGGAGTTCTGGTGAATACTGGCTAGTACTTAAAGGTTGCACCTCAGGAGAACCAAAGTCATCTGCTAGAAGGATCAGCTGGTATATTTCCTGCTGACTACTTGTTAACCTCTGCTACATCCATTGGCCTCCAAGCCTGATCCTAGACAATGACACAAATTCAATTTTTTTTTTTTATTTAAAAAAAAATATTTTGAAAAGAAAAACAAGACATGTAAATACATAGGAATACTATTTCAAATATAGAATATGAGTAAAGTAACAAGTGAAGTGATACATGCACAGGACCATTATAGGTACTGAGCTGACGGTTACCGGAGTCTTCGATCCCAGCCCGTTCCGGGCAATAAACCCACTGTCGGATAAGGTAAAGAATATGCCAATTTGTTTGGTTTCGGAACCCACACCCCCCAACACCCCTAAAGGGAACACACTGTGCCGGAGGGGGTGAGTTCCGGACTTCACCGACATTGTGCTTTCCTTCTAAATATGAAAAATGGGAGAACCTCCGGGCATTTAGATATGAGCTACGAACTAAAGGGATATCAACTCTTAACCCGACCCTTAACCCCTGAACTGGTCAAGTTCACTTCTAGATCAACTTAGACATTGAGATATTAGTGATAATTAACAGGTCTAAAGTGGACCAACGAGAGGAGAAGGAAAGGAAAGAGGAAAGACTAGAGAGAAAGAAAAACAAAGGAGGGAAGAAGAGTGAGAGATTAGGAGTACCACTACTCATTCTGACAGCATTCCATGTTGACTTTGTGGGGGGACCGAAAGGGTATGCCCATCAGTCTAGCCCACGGTTTCCAGGTAGCTTCAAATTTGTTGGTCGTATCTTGTACCAAGCTGGAGAGCTTTTCCTGTGACATTATCCAGGATCTTTTCCTTTTTGCCATTATGAGAGAGACACCAGGCTTTTTCCAAGCCCTGGCAATCGTGAGTTTAGCCCCTAAGAGCACAAAATGTACTAATTTACCAGAGGATTTGGAGATTCATGGGATCGAGGCATTTAGGAGGGCCACCATAGGAGTCCTGGGAATTTGGGTGCCCACTAACTTATCAATTATGTTGAAAACTTTTTTCCAGAAAGGACAAATTTTAGGGCACTCCCACCAAATGTGCAACATTGTGCCTGTAAGTCGACAGCCCCTGAAACATAGGGCTAACTGTAGGAAACATTGAAGTCAGTCTGGAAGGAGTATAGTACCATCTGGAGATCACTTTTAGGCTGACTTCCATTACAGTGGTGTTAAGGATTCCTTTAAAAGATTTAAAACAAGTTGACTGCCATTTCTCCAGAGTCCCTTGGAATTGAAGGTCAGATTCCCAGGCCTCCATGAAGGACGTTTTAGAGGTAGAAGTAAGCGATGAATAGATTATTGAGACCCCCCCTCTGGTCCATGGCTTGACCGCACCACAGTTCATAATCCGTAAATTTTGGAGGGAGGGGGTTGTCTTTACATAAGGAGTGTAAGAAGTGGAATATTTGGCGAAACCTATATTGTTCAGAGTGGGGGAGATCAAGCTTTTTGATACAGTGCTTTAGGGTGAAAGGGCCGGCAGCTGTGTAAAAATGCCCTATCCTATAGAGTCCTTTATCCAGCCACCATTTGAAGGCTAAGACATTTTTCCCAGGGGGAAAATTTGGGTTATTGTATATATGAGTCAGGGGTTTATAGGCTGAAACCAGAGTCGGTGACGGACGCAAGGAGTCCCAGAGGGCAAAGGAGTAAGACAGGGTAGGGGCAAGGATCAGGGGTCTATTTTCCAAAGCAGAAAATCTAGAGTGAAATTAGGGACAGCTTGTTTTTCTATTTGGACCCAGTCAGGCTTTTCGAATCTAGAGTAGACTATTGACAGTTGGGCCAGCCTAGCCGCCTGGTAATATTTGTATAGATGGGGCAGTACCAGGCCTCCCTTTTTCCTGTGTGTGTACAGGGACCTTTGGGGAAATCTGTAACCTTGACCCATGTAAACTTCAGAATCCTGCCTTGGAAAGCTTTGATATGGTCCTTCCATATGGGGATGGGAAGAGAGCGAAAGAGATATAATAATCTCGGGAGTAGCATAATTTTAATCAAATTTATCCTCCCCAGCCAAGAGATGTTATGTTGGGACCAGGTGTTTAGGTCCGTCTCTAGCTTACAGTACATGGGAGGGTAGTTATGGCTATTTAGGTTTTCAATCCTAGCTGTCAAATTAATTCCCAAATATCTAATTTGAATTTGAAGGACTTTTGTAGAAGAGCCACAGTATCGGTTTGTAGAGATACATTTAGTGCCTGAGATTTAGAGTTGTTAACTTGCAGGCCTGATATTTTTGCAAAGGTGTCCAAGGTTTGGCATAGGTTGGGGGAGAGAGGTTATGGGAGAGGTAAGGAAGAGCATAACGTCATCCGTGAAGAGGCCGCACTTGTGATTTTGAGATCCGCGGGACACGCCATTAATATTATAGCTATAGCGAGCGTTTCTATCGCAAACGCAAAAATAAGCGGCGAGAGTGGACATCCTTGTCTAGTCCCCTTTCTTATTGTTATAGGCTTGGAATAGTAGCCTTGGAGCCTTATATGGGCTGAGTGGTTGGAATAGAGTGCCTGAATTAGGCCCATGAATAGTTGGCCGAAGCCCCACCGCTCCAATATGGCAAAAATGTAGGGCCAGGAGACCGAGTCGAAGGCTTTTTGAAAGGTCCAACGACAAGAGCATTCCTGACTGTTTGGGGCCCCCCTCCCAATTAGATTGGAGGATGGACATTACATCTATTGCCCTCCTTATCTGACCCGGACCTTGCCTGCCTGCATGAAACCCACTTGATCCTTGTTGATATATATGTTGATGAAGGAGGCAATATGGTTAGCGAGGATTGCCGCATTGAGTTGAGGATCAAGTGGGTTTCCTTTCGTTTTTATGTTAAAGAATTTGGTTAGATATGGGGCTAAGGTGGTAGAGAATGTTTTATAATAGGGATTCGACAGGCCATCAGGACAAGGGTTTTTTTATCACTCCTAGCATCTCACCTTCTGTGAATGGGGCTTCTAGGCTTTGTGTTCCGTTGTGAGTTTTGCAATGGAGAGGCTATCTAGATATGAGCTTAATGTAGAGTCAGTGGGGGGTGTATTTGGAGAGTAAAGTTTTTCATAAAACTCATGAAAAGTGTCCAGGATCTTGGAGGGGACAGCTGTGGTACACTGCCCTGGAATTCTTATTTTTGCCAGTATATATGACTTGATTCATGGTGTTAATTTAGCTGCCAGTATGTAGCCTATCCTGTCCCCTTGAACCGATGTTTGTTCTAACGGATTTGTTTCTCCGCCTTAGCTGTCAGAGCTAGGCTCAGCTCCAGTCTGGCTTTGTCAAGTTGTGGTACCATGGAAGGGGAGGGGTTTGATTTGCGAAGCGCCCGAAATTTCGTGTACTCGGCCTCTAACCTCTTAATGTCTGCTTCTCTTTCCCTTTTAATCTTAGATGCCATGCTAATGATCTCCCCTCTAATAAAGGTCTTGTGGGCTGCCCATAACATTACGAATTCTAATTTTATACACCATAGATGCCAAACACTCTGAGAGCTGCTGACATGGACAAATTTATTACAAAACTGCACTTGGCAAAACCATAACTGCCACACTACAGACAACAAAAGCTGCATCTATCCAACAGGTTTTGGACTTTCCTTATCATTGGAAATTGGAAAGGACACACTACTAGGGATTAGCCGAACACCCCTGGGTTCGGTTCGCACCAGAACCTGCGATTGGACTGAAAGTTTGCGCGAACGTTAGAACCCTATTAGTTACAATGGATGTGAACGTTCGAAATCTAAATTGCTAATTATAATGGCCAATATGCATGTTATTGTCATAAAAAATGTTTGGGGACCCGGTTCCTGCCCCAGGGGACATGTATCAATGCAAAAAGAAGTTATAAAACGGTTCTTTTTTTCTGGAACAGTCATTTTAATGATGCATAAAGTGAAAAAAAAAAGTGAAATATTCCTTGAAATATGGTACCAGGGGGGTGTCTAAAGTATGCCTGTGAAGTGGCATGTGTTTCCCGTGTTTAGAACTGTCCCTGCACAAAATGACATTTGTAAAGAAAAAAAGAAGCCATTTAAAACTGCTTGCGGCTTTAATGTCATGTCTTGTCCTGGCAATATGGATGAAAATCTTTGAGAAAAATGGCATGGCTACCCCACCCCAGCCCATTACCAGCCCCTTTGGGTCTTGTATGGATATTAAGGGGAACCCTGCACCCAAAATAAAACCATGTACCTACAACCCTATATACTCTGAACAGCAGTATACAGGTTAAGGATGAGCCCGGTGTTCGATTCGAACCCATGTTCGAATCGAGCACCGGGTGTTCGCTCGCTCGGCAAGCCCAGAACTATTGGGGCCGCTCGCATCAAATTCGTGTGATGCGAGCGGCCCCGCAATGCATTGCGGCCCGCGCAGTGCAATGCTGGCTGATGATTGGCCAAGCATGCACTGTGACCCCGCATGCTTGGCCAATCACAGCGCCGGCAGCGAGGAGAGCCATAATTGGCTACAGGCAGGATGCCTGTAGCCAATTATAGCTCAGGGGCTTTAGTACACGCCCCACGGTATAAGAGGCCGCCGCGCCGGCGGCCTCGCATATTATGTTTCAGACAGTGTCAGCGTGTCAGTGTGCTGCTGACAATATGTGCTTTATTTCTGGGGATATGTGTGTGCATGCTGTTAGAACAGCATTGCAGTATCACACCTGGGGGGTGTCTATAGGTGGCCTGTGAAGGGGGCAGGTTTCCTGTGCTTAGAACTTTCCCTGAAAAAAAGTGTCATTTTTGCAGGAAAAAAGCTATTTAAAATCACTTGCGGCTAATGAATTGATGGCTTCTGTAACACAGAGAACTGTCATTCATTAATAAAAAACAAAAAAAAAAGCGTAGGGGTCCCCCCAAATTCAATAACCAGGCCCTTCAGGTCTGGGATGGATATTAAGGGGAACCCCAGCCAAAAAAAAAAAAAAAAATGGCGTAGGGTCCCCCTCAAAATCCATACCAGACCCTTGAGGTCTGGTATGGATTTTAAGGGGAACCCTAGCCAAAAAAAAAATGGCGTGGGGTCCCCCTCAAAATCCATACCAGACCCTTATCCGAGCACGCAACCTGGCAGGCCGCAGGAAAAGAGGGGGGGACGAGAGCGGCCCCCCTCTCGCCTGAACCGTACCAGGCCACATGCCCTCAACATTGGGAGGATGCTTTGGGGGTCTAAGACCCCTAAAGCACCTTGTCCCCATGTTGATGAGGACAAGGGCCTCTTCCCCACAACCGTGCCCGGTGGTTGTGGGGGTCTGCGGGCGGGGGGCTTATCGGAATCTGGAAGCCCCCTTTAACAAGGGGACCCCCAGATACCGGCCCCCCCCTGTGTGAAATGGTAAGGGGGTACAAAAGTACCCCTACCATTTCACCAAAAAAGTGGCAAAAATTGTAAAAATGACAGGAGACGGTCTTTGACAATTCCTTTATTAAAATCTTCTTTCTTCTTTCTTCATCCTTCGGTTTCTTCATCTTCTCCTTCCTTCATCTTCTTCCATCTTCTTCTTCCATTTTCTTCTTCCTCCGATCCGCTTCTTCTTGCGCTGGTCTTCTCGTCCTTCTCGTCCGGCATCTTCTTCCGTCGGCATTGGTGTCGGTGTCTCTGTCTCTTCTTGGGCCGCTCCACGCAATGGGAGGCTCCCGCTGTGTGAGGCTCCGCTCCGTCTGACAGGTCTTTTATAATGGAGGGCACCTGGTGACCCCGCCCCCTCTGACGCACAGGGACGTCATGTGGGGAATTCCATGATGGCTTTCCCCATGACGTCAGAGGGGGGCGGGGTCACCAGGTGCCCTCCGTTTTAAAAGACCTGTCAGATGGAGCGGAGCCTCACACAGCGGGGGCCTCCGATTGCGCGGAGCGGCCCAAGAAGACACCGACACCGACGCCGACGCCGACGGAAGAAGATGCCGGACGAGAAGGACGAGAAGACCAGCGCAAGAAGAAGCGGATCGGAGGAAGAAGAAAATGGAAGAAGAAGATGGAAGAAGATGAAGGAAGGAGAAGATGAAGAAACCCGAAGGATGAAGAAAGAAGAAAGAAGATTTTAATAAAGGAATTGTCAAAGACTGTCTCCTGTCATTTTTACCATTTTTGCCACTTTTTTGGTGAAATGGTAGGGGTACTTTTGTACCCCCTTACCATTTCACACAGGGGGGGGGCGGGATCTGGGGGTCCCCTTGTTAAAGGGGGCTTCCAGATTCCGATAAGCCCCCCGCCCGCAGACCCCCACAACCACTGGGCACGGTTGTGGGGAAGAGGCCCTTGTCCTCATCAACATGGGGACAAGGTGCTTTAGGGGTCTTAGACCCCCAAAGCATCCTCCCAATGTTGAGGGCATGTGGCCTGGTACGGTTCAGGCGAGAGGGGGGGCCGCTCTCGTCCCCCCTCTTTTCCTGCGGCCTGCCAGGTTGCGTGCTCGGATAAGGGTCTGGTATGGATTTTGAGGGGGACCCCATGCCATTTTTTTTGGCTAGGGTTCCCCTTAAAATCCATACCAGACCTCAAGGGTCTGGTATGGATTTTGAGGGGGACCCTACGCCATTTTTTTTTTTTTTTTTTTTGGGCTGGGGTTTCCCTTAATATCCATCCCAGACCTGAAGGGCCTGGTTATTGAATTTGGGGGGACCCCTACGCTTTTTTTTTCCATTTTTTTTATTTTTTATCAATGACTTTTTTTTATGAATGAGTTTCAATGAATGACTGTTCTCTGTGTTACGGGAGCCGTGAATTAACATTAGCCGCGAGTGATTTTAAATAGCTTTTTTACTTTCAAAAATGACACTTTGCGCAGAGACAGTTCTAAACACGGGAAACATGCGCCCCTTTACAGGCATACTATAGACACCCCCCAGGTACGAAATTTAAAGGAATATTACACTTTTATTGTTTCAATTTAAGCATTATTAAAATCACTGCTCCTGAAAAAACGGCCGTTTTACATCCCTAATACAGGTGGTGCAAACAAGACAGGGACTGTAGGTTTGTTCTTAAGTAGAATCTGTTTGTAATTTTGAACAGTTACATTTTTAAGTGTAGCTCCAGCCCAAAAAATCTATTTTTAAGCTTTTTGGAGAACATAGGGAAGGGTTATAACCCCTGTAACATTTGTTTGGCTGTCTGTGCACCTGTTAAGAACATTTCACCTCACTTTCCGTCCCAATGACATATGTTTTTGGAAAAGTGTTTTTTTTTATTGAAACAAGGATTGCTGATAAAGCATCAGTAGAGAGGAGATACTTTTTCCCAGATTAAATCTAACAGGATAGAATTTCCCTTCCTAGGGGTAGATTTCCTCTCACTTCCTGTTTTCTCCTTCCGTTTGCAAGTAGGAGTCGTTTGTAAGTTGGACCTGCCATATATACCTGCCAAATTTGCCCCATTAGATGTTGGTGTTGCCACAACACTGTAAGCCCTCACAGCTACTCTTGGTGGGCGTGGAATGCCCTGCTGTGAACTATTATATCAGGAATTGTAATTGCATGCCATTGTTGAACAGTGGTAGGAAAAATTGGGCCTTTGGTGGAGGTGCTGGTGCTACAACACTGTAAGCCCTCACAGTTACTCTTGGTGGGCGCAGGGATGGGCCCTGCTGTGAATTGTTAGATCAAGAATTGTAATTGTATGCACCTGTTGAACAGGGGCAGAAAAATTGAGCCTTTGGTGGTGGTGGTGGGGGTGGACAGTGTTGCCACAACACTGTAAGCCCTCACAGTTACTCTTGGTGGGCACAGGAATGGGCCCTGCTGTGAATTATTAGATCAAGAATTGTAGTTGCATGCACCTGTTGAACAGGGGCAGAAAAATTGGGCTTTTGGTGGTGGTGGTGGACGGTGTTTGCCACAACACTGTAAGCCCTCACAGTTACTCTTGGTGGGCGCAGGAATGGGCCCTGCTGTGAATTATTAGATCAAAATTTGTAATTACACGCCCCTGTTAAACAGGAGCTTAAAAATTGGGCCTTAGGCACTGGTGCTGGTGCCACAACACTACAACCCCTCACAGATACTGTACTTGGAGCACAGCAATTAGACCTGTTGCAAAGCATTGCATAAAAAATTGTAATTACACGCCCCTGTAAAAAATCAATAGTTCACACTGTCCCTGCCTATCAAACCTCTTTCCCTGAACGCCGGAACACACTACACAAGGCCGCCGGCGCAGCGGCCTTATATAGTGTGGGGCGTGTACTAAACCCCCTGAGCTATAATTGGCCACAGGCATCCTGCCTGTGGCCAATTATTGCTCTCCTCGCGGCTGGCGCTATGATTGGACAAGCATGCGGGGTCACAGTGCATGCTTGGCCAATCATCAGCCAGCAATGCACTGCGAATGGCGCAGTGCATTGTGGGCCATTCGCATCACACGAATTTGATGCGAACGGCCCGCAGAGTTCTGGACTTTACGAGCGGACGAACGGCCGATGTTCGATTCGAACATGGGCAGGCGGCTGCATGCGAGAGGCGGGTGAGAGGAGAGAAGCGAGCAGGCAGACAAGCAGAGATGACATCCTCTCTCCCTGCCCACTCCACATCACCACTCTTCCGCCCTCACAGCCAGGCCTCTTCAATGTGGGAGTGAGGTGCGGCAGGGAGCAAAGAGATGACATCTTCTCTCACTGCCCACCCTGCATCACTGCTCTCCTGCCCTCACTAAATGGACCAGTGCTGCCAACCTACCACCAATGCAGCGACAATGCACATTTGGTTTTACTGGCTGGCATGGCAAGTGACAATCCACATCAGTTGTTAAGTGACAATCCACATCTGGTGTCAGGTGACGTGCCAATTGACAATCTGCAAATTGTGGCAGGTGATGTGGCAATCTGCAAATAGTGGCAGGTGATGTGGAAAGGGACAATCTGCAGATGGTGGCAGGTGACATGGCAGTCTGCAAATAGTGGCAGGTGACGTGGCAAGTGACAATACACATCTGGTTGCAGGTGACGTGGCAAGTGACAAACCACATCAGGTGGCAAGTGACAATCCACATCTGGTGCCAGGTGACAATCCTCATCTGGTGGCAAGTGACATGGCAAGTGACAATCCACATCTAGTGGCAGGTGATGGTGGCAAATAACAAGCTGCATCTGGTGACATGCGATGGTGGCAAGTGACACGCTGCATCTGGTGACAGGCAACATGGCAAGTGACACACTGCATCTAGTGAAAGGTGACGTGGCAAGTGACATGATGCATCTGGTAGCAGGAGATGTGGCAAGTGACACGCCCAGGGCTCCCACTGATTCTGCATTATGGTAAGTTAAAACCACTTCTTTATATATTAGAATGTAACAATAGAAACAATGCACTTCAATCACCCTGACACCATATCAACCATGGTGCCATAATCATCCAGCGACCATCTGGTACCAGTTCCGGAACTGTTTGCAAACGAGTTTGCCCACTCAAGCTACTGCATATTGGCACAAGCATGCCTCTGGTCTGGGTAGAATCCTGACACCACCACTAAATCAATGACTTTGGGCTGAAGTCAGAGGTTCAGTGACTAGGTGAACTGGCCATTTAGTTCACTCAATCAGAGAACTGCAAACATGTAAAGTTTGGCTCAAACTCTACACTACATGACTGCAAACTTGAATCTCTTCCCTAGTGATAGACTTCAGATCCTGTGGGCCTATAAATCCTAAAAAATACTTAGTGGCTGAAAGTCAGAAATATTACCATTTGCTGACTATTCTGCTGAACTAACAAAAGTTCATAAAACTTTCAACCAGATCAGACAGCAACTGGTGCAAAATGTGTGAAATATGCCTGAAAGCAAAATATCCTAATTTACTCCACCTGATCAAGCAAAAAAAATTGTGGCTGAAATGGCAGATGATAAAAATGTCATCTTACTGCAATTAGATCAGATAAGAGATGATTTCTGATTACCGTGGCTTGCAGTATGTTTTATATTAAACATTACATTGTTGATTGTAAGTGTTCATGAAGAGTCCCAGTGGTGTATTGTGTCACTGCATATATATATATATATTAATACATACAGTACGTCAAGGTCTTTCCACGACATTGCCTTAGTGGAAGCTAAGCGGTTAGGCTTGATGCAGGGTGGATATTGTCTACAATGTATTATTATTATTTTTTATTTTTTTTGGTTGCTGAGGTTAAGCAGTTCAGTTATAAACTCAGGATAAAGGAGGATTGTGAAATAAATTGGAGCTTTGATGCTTTCTTTTTTCTATGGCACACTCCAAGCCCCAGGGATATGGACCATAATTCCATATTTACAACTTTTGTTCTGTGCACCTGCTTGCTTGGCTGTCATATGGCAAAAATGCGAAAGAATCCTATCTCTGCTGAGTTATGTGCTGTCTTCTGCAGTATTCCTAAATTTATTCTAGCAGAATATTCCTCCAGCAGGCACGGTAATATGGTAACATCTATGATTTTATTGCTAAAGTAAAATGCTAAAATAGTTTGACTCCTAAACATAAAATGTGCTATGGTGGATGTGAGCTAATATAGCTCATGGTTGTCATTTCCTAAATACTTAACACCTTTTTTGAAGAAAAAACATCTTCTTGTTAAACCCTTTCACTGTGTAGAGCCTTTTTTTTTCTTAATTTTTTTTTTTGCATACTTTATAAAGCAGCTTTGCTGTTATCAGAAGGTGACTGATACTTTGATGAGCATGTAAAAGTGATTATTGCTAACAGAAAACCAGCAGCCAGAAGTATAATGCTGCGTACACACGGTCGGACTTTCCGGCAGAAAAAGTCTGACGGAATCTTTTCATCGGATATTCCGATCGTGTGTGGGCCTCATCTGACTTTTTTTTTTCGAAAATTCTGACAGGCCTATAAATAGAACATGTTTTAAATATTTCCGACGGAATAAATTCCTATCGGGAAAACCGCTTGTCTGTATGCTGTTCCGACAGACCAAAAACGACACATGCTCTGAAGAAAGTATGAGACGGCAGCTATTGGCTACTGGCTTATTGAACTTCCTTTTTCTAGTCCTGTCGTATGTGTTGTACGTCACTGCATTCTAGATGGTCGGATGGTGTGATTGTGTGTAGGCAAGACAGTTTCAGTGGAACCCCGTCGGAAAACAACATCAGATTTTATTCATATGGGAAAACTGGTCGTGTGTACGCGGCATAAGGCCCCTTTCACACAAGTGGACCAATCGGGTCCTCCTGTCAGTTTTTTAGGTGGACCCAATCAGACCCTCAATTCTTCTCTATAGAGCAGTGGGTGTAAATTAATTTTGTGTCTGTTGACACCTGCCGATATCTGATCTGAACAATCCATTAAACACAGATGGATGGGGATCCGTCCCCTATCCATTTGGCAGATAGGACGGCAATTGTGTGTAAACGGAGAGGCAACCGGCCAGCTTACTGTCCATAGAGGAGAGTGGGCTGTGTCTGTATCCACTCTGCATAAGCCGACATTAACCAGCCATCCACCTGCTCAGCAGGGATCAGCAGACAGATTCCCTGCTGAGCATGCAAACTCCTGCTGGAGTCCACCCTGTGTGGAAGGGGCCTAAATGAATGAATTAAATTAACAATCTCCCAGCTGCTATAACATTAAGCATACCATAGCAAGCATTTAAAATGCTTGCTTTTTCTGTGATTTTCCTTGCAATTTTTTTAAGTTGGTGACAGGGTATCTATAATTTTACTTTATTAATTTGCCATTAAAAAAATATATTTTACATACTGCTGTATTGTGCAAATAGAAGTAGCGAAAAATATTCTATCATCGCTAACAGTGCAAATTGTCTGATTTTATTTCTAACTGATACTCAATCTGTCTTGTATGTGTTACGATGATTAAAATGCTTTGTACAAATGTGAATTATTTCTTTGATCTCTACGCCATTCTATTCTAGATCCAGGGTGTCAGAAAGAGCAGACAGCAGGACTCACAAGAAATGACTGATGTTTATACAGAGACAGAACATCTCTCTCTTTAGATTTCTTCAAAAAAGTATTGGCGAAAGCAAGGGTCAAACTAGGACATAAATAGCTTTACTCTGTTGTTTTTCAGTTGCGTTGACCGGCCTTCAGGGCAGGGCGTTTGTCACTGTCTAGTTGTCAGTGTTCTAATCAAATGTTTTCTCATCAAGAAAATGCATTGGATTCCAGCAAATTTAAAGATAAAATAGGATATTTAAAGGCCACCCCATTACCTTTTTGTTCAGCACTGCTGTGTTTATTGGAAATTACTGCTAGCTCACTGATGGTTTTCATAAATTCACTTTTTGCATGCAAACAAAGGTTCCCTGTAATAGACGAGCTGTTATATTTATCTCTACGGTGGTCTATGTCCCCTACTTTCACTCAATTCCAGTGCTGCAGCCTCCGTCAGACTCTTCAACATTAGACACTTTTGGTAGAATCAGACCTCTGTGTCCCTGTCAGATGATTTGGTCTCATCCTTTAATACCGTATTCTATAGAGACATACACTATATTGTCAAAAGTATTGGGACACCTGCCTTTACACGCACATGAACTTTAACCCTTTTGCTGCCAGAGCCTTTTTTGCACACATGTTTAAAAAATAATTTTAGGTCTGAATATTACACAACACCCACACACATTATATATTTTCTGAAAGCAGACACACTAGAGAATAAAATAGTGGTAGTTGCAATTTTTTATGTCACACGATATTACCGCAAAGGTCTAGGAAACGCAACATTTCAGTAGAAAACACTCTAACCCGAATTTTAGGGCAAACAAACGCAATAAATTACCCAAATTTTTGGTAAGATATAAAAGACAAGGTTGCACAGAGTAAATACATTCTCAAATTGTCAAAGCTTAAATTTTTGTGCGCCCGTGAAATGGCGTCAAACTTTATTACCCTATATTCTCTATAGGCAATGCTTCAAAAGCCCCCTATAGGTATCAGTTTAGTGTTACAGAGGAGGTCTTGCGTTAGAATTATTGCTCTCACTCCAACGTGCACGGAGATATGTAACATGTGTATCGCAATCAACGTTTTGTGTGTGGGGCCTCCATTTTATTGGGAGGGGTTTATATGCTTGGATGTAATTTTTTTTTTTTTACTTTTTTTTTTCATCACATCACAAAAAGTCCCCATATCGTGTTAAGGTCAGAACCCTGTGCAGGCTAGTCATGTTCCTCCACCCCAAATGTGCTCATTCATGTCTTTATGGACCTTGCTTTGTGCACTGGTCCAAATCATTTGGTGGAGGGGGGATTATGATGTGGGGTTGTTTTTCAGGGGTTGGGCTTAGCCTCTTAGTCCCAGTGAAGGGAACTCTTATGCCTCGTACACACGTACGGACTTTTGCCGGCGGACCTAAGTCCAGCGGACAATCCGCTGGACTTTCCGGCTAGGTCCGCTGGACTTTCCGAGGGTGTGGACTTGCCCACACACGCACGGACTTGTCCAGCGGATAATCCGCCGGCCAAAAGTCCGCGGGACTTTTGAAAATGAACGGACTTGCCCACACACGGAGCAGTCCGTTCATTTCGAACGTAACTTCAGGTTACGTAGCTAGCGTAGGCAGTAAATGCCGCCGCGCTAGCTCCGCAAGCTGGCATGGATTTAAAGGGAATCCCCACGCCGAAAAAAACGGCGTGGGGGTTCCCCCCAAATCCATGTCAGACCCTCATCCGAGCACGCAGCCTGGCAGGCCAGGAAAGGGGTGGGGACGAACGAGCGCCCCCCCCCCCTCCTGAGCCGTACCCGGCCGCGTGCCCTCAACATGGGGGGTGCCCTGGGGAAAGGGGGGCCGTGCGGCCCCCCCACCCCCCAAAGCACCTTGTCCCCATGTTGATGAGGACAAGGGCCTCTTCCCGACAACCCTGGCCGTTGGTTGTCGGGGTCTGCGGGCGGGGGCTTATCGGAATCTGGGAACCCCCTTTAATAAGGGGGCCCCCAGATACCGGCCCCCCACCCTATGTGAATGAGTATGGGGTACGATGTACCCCTACCCATTCACCTAAGGTGTAAAATGTAAAGTAAAAAAAAACACACACACTTTTGAAAAAATAGTTTATTGCACTGCTCCGGGGGTCTTCTTCCGTCTTGGGGGTCTTCTCGCCGGACTCCCCCGCCATTTACCAAGCTCTTTTACCGAGCGAGGGGAGTCCGGCTACCTTCTTCGTCGTCGTCGCCGTCTGGGGGTCTCCGGGACTGTGACAACACAAGGGGGGGGGGTCACCATGTGACATGTGCATGTGACCCTGTCCCCCATGTCCCTATATAAGTCCGAGCGCAGATCGGCACAGGCATTCCGGGCAGAGAGAGCGACGGGTCAACATCGGAAGAAGAAGAAGAACAAGAAGGACAAGAAGAAGGACAAGGCGCCGGCGGCGCGGAAGACGACGACCGCCGCAAGAACAGAAGAGACCCCGGAAGACCCCCGAAGGCGGATCGAGACCCCCAGACGACGGCGGCGACGACGAAGAAGGTAGTCGGACACCTCCCCTCGTGAAAGAGCTAGGTAAAAGAGCAGAAGAGAGGGGAGGAGTCCGGCGAGAAGACCCCCAAGACGGAAGAAGACCCCCGAAGGCGGATCGAGACCCCCAGACGGCGACGACGACGAAGAAGGTAGCCGGACTCCCCTCGCTCGGTAAAAGAGCTTGGTAAATGGCGGGGGAGTCCGGCGAGAAGACCCCCAAGACGGAAGAAGACCCCCGGAGCAGTGCAATAAACTATTTTTTCAAAAGTGTGTGTGTTTTTTTTTACTTTACATTTTACACCTTAGGTGAATGGGTAGGGGTACATCGTACCCCATACTCATTCACATAGGGTGGGGGGCCGGTATCTGGGGGCCCCCTTATTAAAGGGGGTTCCCAGATTCCGATAAGCCCCCGCCCGCAGACCCCGACAACCAACGGCCAGGGTTGTCGGGAAGAGGCCCTTGTCCTCATCAACATGGGGACAAGGTGCTTTGGGGTGGGGGGGGCCGCACGGCCCCCCTTTCCCCAGGGCACCCCCCATGTTGAGGGCACGCGGCCTGGTACGGCTCAGGAGGGGGGGGGGGCGCTCGTTCGTCCCCACCCCTTTCCTGGCCTGCCAGGCTGCGTGCTCGGATGAGGGTCTGACATGGATTTGGGGGGAACCCCCACGCCGTTTTTTCGGCGTGGGGATTCCCTTTAAATCCATGCCAGGTCACGGAGCTAGCGCGGCGGCAGTAACTGCCTACGCTAGCTACGTAACCTGAAGTCACGTGCTAAATGAACGGACTTGCCGATGAGCGGCAAGTCCGTTCATTTCAAAAGTCCCGCGGACTTGCCCACTAACGGCGGGATTGTCCGCTGGACTTCCAAGTCCAGCGGATAATTTGAGAACAAAACCTGAAACTTTAGTCCGCCGTACTTTGGCGCCAAAAAGTCCGCCGGCGCCCACACACGAGGGGATTATCCTCTGGACTTCAGTCCAGAGGATAATCCCGCGGGATTGTCCCTTCGTGTGTACGCGGCCTTAAAGTGATTGTAAGGGTTTGTTAAAAAAAAAAAAAAACATGTCATACTTACCTCCACTGTGCAGCTCGTTTTGCACAGAGTGTCCCCGAACCTGCTCTCCTGGGGTCCCTCTGCAACTCTCGCAGGTCCTCCTCACATCAGATAACCCCCCTGGGAGAAGTGCTCTCCCAGAGAGGATGCATTAAGGTGAAAAAACACGTAGGTTTACAACCCCTTCAAGGCGTCAGAATACCAAGACATTTTGGACAATTTAATGCTTCCAACTTTGTGGGAACAGTTTGGGGATGGCCCCTTCCTGTTTCAACATGACTGCACACCAGTACACAAAGCAAGGTCCGTAATAACATGGATGAGCAAGTTTGGGGTGGAGGAACTTGACTGGCCTGCAGAGAGTCCTAACCTCAACCTGAAAGAACACCTTTGGGATGAATTAGAGCGGAGACTGCGAGTCAGGCCTCCTCATCCAACATCAGTGCCTGACCTCACAAATGTGCTTCTAGAAGAATGGTCAAACATACACATAGACACACTCCTAAACCTTCTGGACAGCCTTCCCAGAAGAGTTAAAGCTGTTATAGCTGCAAAGGGTGGGCCAACTCAATATTGAACCCTACGGACTAAGACTGAGATGCCATTAAAGCTCATGCGCATGTAAAGGTAGGTATCCCAATACTTTTGACAATATAGTGCATCAGTCAATGGATGGAACCATAACATGCATTGGGGAAAAGTTTGAAGAAGGCTGTAGCACTCGAATGGAGCATACATGGGAGACATAGGCCACTTGAGAGGTTAGTACAGTGATGGCAAACCTTGGCACCCCAGATGTTTTGGAACTACGTTTTCCATGATGCTCAGCTATACTGCAGAGTGCATAAGCATCATGGGAAATGTAGTTCCAAAACATCTGGGGTACCAAGGTTCGCCATCACTGGGTTAGTATAACAGTGCTTCTAATGCAGAGAACCTCTATTTAGATTTTTTATATGACTGAGTTGCTTAAGTTTAGTCTGTCCATGTTTAGATAATTGTAATTCAAAATTTACTTTGTGTGTAAATATCTTGAATAATTATCTTTAATCTCCAAGCATGTGGTAGTGCTAAAAAAGCTACATAATTTTCTGCTATAATGATGAAAATTTAAGAGACAAGAACTGCAATTTTCACTACCAATACTGTACTTGCTAATATTAGCCGAAATAACCTGATTAAAGTGATTGTCTCAGTTTTCTTCTACACAGTCAGAGTAGCCAATCAGTGGCTAGGCTTGTGCACAGATCTTGCTCTGAGGCTGGTTTGTCCAATCGGTAAGAAGAGGGGGTGAATACTGCGCTGTATATATTTATGTTGAGGAAGCTGCTAGCATTGCCGAAAGATTATCGGTGGAAAGAGATTGGTATATGTATGAATGCAGCGCTTAGAAAAGAACTAGTACTTTAACCACCTGATTACTTTGCACTTAAACCCCCCTCGTGACCAGACCAATTTTCAGCTTTTGGCGCTGACGCACTTGGAATGACAATTGCGCGGTCATACGACACTGTACCCAAATGAAATTGTTATCATTTTTTCCCCACAAATAGAGCTTTCTTTTGGTGGTATTTGATCACCTCTGCGTTTTTTATTTTTTGCGCAATAAACAAAAGAAGAGCGACAAATTTAAAAAAAAAAAAAAAAAATTTTTTACTTTTTGCTATACTAAATATCCCCAAAAAATATATAAAAAAACATTTTTTTTCCTCAGTTTAGGCCGAAACGTATTCTTCTACATATTTTTGGTAAAAAAAAAATCGCAATTAGCGATTATTGATTAGTTTGCGCAAAAGTTATAGCGTTTACAAAATAGGGGATAGTTTTATAGCATTTTTATTAATATTTTTTTTTTACTAGTAATGGCGGTGATCAGCGATTTTTATTGTGACTGCGACATTATGGCGGACACATCGGACATTTTTGACACATTTTTGACACCATTGTCATTTATACAGCAATCAATGCTATTTAAATGCATTGAATGCTGTATAAATGACACTGGCAGTGAAGTGTTAACCTCTAGGGGGCGGGGAGGGGTTAATTATGTTCCCTGGGAGTGTTTCTTACTGTGGGGGGAGGGGACTCACAAGGGGAGGAGACCGATCGATGTTTCTCTGTACAGAGAACACCATCGGTCTCCTCTCCTCTGACAGGACCGTTGATCTGTGTGTTTACACACACAGATCCACGGTCCCGCTGTGTTACCGGGCAATCGCGGGTGCCCAGCGGACATCGCGGCCGCTGGGCACGCGCATCGGGTGCCCAGTGACACGGCGATAGCGCGAGCGCGCTCCCGGCGGCGCGCGCGCGCTCCCTGGAGTGCACAGAAGGGGAGGACGTCATATGACGTGCTCCCGGCACAACAGATCCGCGCTGTAGCCGTCATTTGGCTATAGCGCGGATCTCAGCTAGTTAAAGAAAAGGTACTACTGTGGTGTAATTAGGTGTGATATCTTATGTAAGGGATATTCAAAGGAAAGAGGGAGGGTAATTCAAAGTCTGGCGTAATACCAACCTCTAATACCTTAAAATATGTATGAATCTAAAGCATAAAACCTTATAAAAGACATAAAATTGGAATTGCATAAAAAAGTTATTATACAATAAAATATCAATGAAGAAAAACTAAAAGATAAAAGGTAAAAAAACACATGTGGTTAAAACTAGTATATTAATACCAAGTGATTTGATTCCGTGATGAATATATCGTGACAGATAAAAATATAATATGAAAATATAAATGAATATTAGTGACAATATAAACTCAACGACAGTTGAGGCAATAGGTGCTGGGTGAGAAAACTATACACTTGAGTGTATAGTGGTGAAGTCCATAAAAGTGGTTAGTGATCAGGTGGATGGCACTGTTGCAACAGATGACTCAGTTCAGTGTGATGGGTGAGGTGATAGTTGTCTGATGGCCCTCGAGCCTAATGGAATGAGGCTTACCAGATGAATTGGACTTGGAAAGGCATATGCCTCACAAGTCGCAAAGGCTTAACGTTTGGGGACTGGCAGATCTCTGCTCCGCACGATGACTCCAAAAACTCTTTCAGGTGCCACATGGATCAGTGGTCAGCAGGAAGGTGGGTATCAGGTGGGGAATGGGCATCAACGTATTAAGTGGTCATGATAAAAGAAAAACTTGCATAGCATAATACCGTTTGGAAACGTTTTTAATAGTGTAAAAACAGAATAAAAACACACATTTAGAAGGTTAAAAACAGGCCTGTTTATAAATTAGAGTTGGTGTGGTGCTACTTGCATATAAGCCTTTAAAATTATCAGAGAAAAAGATATTGGAGATTCGGGACTGTCTATGGTACATGCAAAAAAGAAACAATTTCATAGGAATAAGATAAAAAATGCTTGTTTTATTAACATATAGAAAAAAGAAAAAGAAATATTAGACTCCATGTACAACAGTATATGGGTCATAGGGTTCAAAGGTACTACATACAATTCCTAATAGAACACCTATATGATCATACACTCAAAATACACAGGTCATGATACTTGTCCAATCGCTCGACATGTTTCGCCTAGATAGGCTTCATCAGGAGACAAGGATAAGGTATATTAGCAGGCAGACGGAAATTTTGGAAATATTTTCGTATTCTATGGTATGTATACAGAACAATATATTAGTTGAGATATACAAAGCAGTTTATAATCATTAAACATTGTATATGCTGCATGAATGTGCGGTAGCAGTAACGTCTGTGTGAAGTCAATATACGCATGCATGATCCCCTACCTCCAATGTCATAGGGGTCAATACATGACCAGACTTCCAAGTGTTGGTCCTGATGGTCCCACTGCAGCGCCTCCCAAATAGGGATTTGCACAGGGCTGTACCCAACGGTCACCGCCAAAGATAATGGCTGGGGAGTTGTAACAACTCCCCAGCCATTATCTTTGGCGGTGACCGTTGGGTACAGCCCTGTGCAAATCCCTATTTGGGAGGCGCTGCAGTGGGACCATCAGGACCAACACTTGGAAGTCTGGTCATGTATTGACCCCTATGACATTGGAGGTAGGGGATCATGCATGCGTATATTGACTTCACACAGACGTTACTGCTACCGCACATTCATGCAGCATATACAATGTTTAATGATTATAAACTGCTTTGTATATCTCAACTAATATATTGTTTTGTATACATACCATAGAATACGAAAATATTTCCAAAATTTCCGTCTGCCTGCAAATATACCTTATCCTTGTCTCCTGATGAAGCCTATCTAGGCGAAACATGTCGAGCGATTGGACAAGTATCATGACCTGTGTATTTTGAGTGTATGATCATATAGGTGTTCTATTAGGAATTGTATGTAGTACCTTTGAACCCTATGACCCATATACTGTTGTACATGGAGTCTAATATTTCTTTTTCTTTTTTCTATATGTTAATAAAACAAGCATTTTTTATCTTATTCCTATGAAATTGTTTCTTTTTTGCATGTACCATAGACAGTCCCGAATCTCCAATATCTTTTTCTCTGAATATTAATCTGGGATGATTGTACAATACTTATGAAAAATCCTAGGAGAACACTCCAGTCTAGCGAGCTTTGAAAACTTTAAAATTATCACTTTTAGTTATTCATGTTGTTTCCCCATAGACTTTAACAGTCTTTTTTGCCTGTTTGCATGTTCTGCTGCAAACCAAACCGGGGGATGTTCGCCTCATCACTAGTCACCAGTTAGATGAACTGAAGATGGTGGACACCCAATGCGTTTTGAGATTTATTCTCTTACTCTTCTTCAGGGATGTATATAAACCAAATGAGAGACTATATTCTACAATAAAAACAAATTATTAGACACAGTCTAATGCCTCGTTTCCACTGAGCAGATCGGTTCGGTGCGGTACACTATTTTCAGTGTTTCCATTATGAAAGCGGCCCATACAACCGAACCATACCGCACCATTTAGGGTCCTGCTTCAGATGTGGGGCCATAGAAAATGGAACGGTTCGGTTAGGGTAAAGCTACGATACATTCCACTGATTGGCGGACAGAAAAATGTCTGCCAATCAGTGTGAGGCCACGCTAGGCATTTTTCTAAACTCCGTATGGACCCTGGTGGTCTGACATGCAGTGGAAATGCTCACCTGAATAGGCCGGACCATTCTAACCCTTCCAAACTGTACCGACCCAAACCGATCCGCTCAGTGGAAACGAGGGATTAGAGTGTTTTTTAATCACCTTATTTGTCTCTGTATTAGTGAAACATTACCTCTTTCCATGTAATCTAACATTTTTGGGAATAACCATGATTAAGGCTGGGTTCACACTATTGCGAATAGAATGTGGGTTTCACCACATCCAATTTGCATGTCAGGAGATTGTGACTGGCTCTCAATGGAGCCCGTTCACACATCTCCGAAGCGAATTGCACAGGAGTCCTGTGCTTCTTCTGGTCCCTTTCAAGTCCGAATTCAGCCAAAATCGGACCTGAAACAGTGAACAGGGATGCATCGGACCCCTGCTGTGTGCCGCTCCATACAGCAGTGTGAACCCAGCCTTAAAGGCTAAGTTCACCTTTTTTTTTCTACATTTCAGCTCCCCTATGCACCAATATAGCATTCATGTACTTTTTTTGCAAAAAATATCAAAGCTTTCCATAAAATCTACAGACACGTACCTTACTGTCCTCCAGCCATGATTCCAAATGTATCTATTGCTTCTGTCTTTTGTCCTTACAGACTGTAGGTCATGACACAGGAAGGAGTTGACCAGCTGACCTCATTAGCACACACCCTGCATCATCCACCCTCCCATTCCTATGTGCACGTTTTTTTTTAATGAAATGCAATCAATCAGTGATCACCCTTCTCACTAAATACACAATCAGATTGCATAGTGTAGCACTTTATACAAGTACATAGAAGGGAGTGGATGGAAACACTCAGCTGTCAAGCCCCGTTCACGTCTCTGTATAGCGGGAACTCGCTAGACTGTGCACACCACAGTATTTACATGTACTGTTTGTGCAGTAAAAGCACTTTAAAACAAGTCCACAATTCATTTTATTGTTTGTTTCTATTATAGGACTGGCAGGCTACGATTGTTTGCTCTCATATAAGAAAGCTAATTGCCACTGTTGGAAAATTTGAAAATTAATTTCTCCACAATGCCAGCTAAAGACATTTTTTCTATGAGAGCAAATATTGGTAGCCTGTCAATCCTATAATGTAAACACAGCAAGTGCCCTTCCATTTCTGGTGCTAAATGGGATAGGCAAATGGAGAGTAGCTTTGACCTGCCACTAGTTTTAAAAAAAGTATCCAAAACCATTACTAATTTTCAGGATCTGAATCTGAACCTGCAACCTCTGTGGTGTCTGGCTGTGGTTCTTCTCACTGCGCCATCGGGGATTCCTTGAAAAACTTTGCTTTGTGTCTTTTTTTCAACCTTTAACCCTTTGTTCCTCCCATGAATTTCCTGATTTAAGCCATGTATCTGCATTTCCTGTTTGCCAAATTACTGTGCTCTCTCCAGCTGATATCTTGCTCCTTGCATACCTGTAACATGTTATTGACTCTTGGCTTGTTCATAAATTATGTTTCTGTCTGATCCCATTCAGCGACTACTTGTTACGGACCTTTGGCTTGTTTACTGACTATGCTTCTGCTTGATCTCTACCTGTTACATCTGGTACTGCACCCGCACTTTCTCACCTCCTGGTTAGGTGATCCTGAGGACTGCGGCCTTCTAATAGCATGCTGCATAACCCATCTTCATCATAAGGAGTTCTGGTGAATACTGGCTAGTACTTAAAGGTTGCACCTCAGGAGAACCAAAGTCATCTGCTAGAAGGATCAGCTGGTATATTTCCTGCTGACTACTTGTTAACCTCTGCTACATCCATTGGCCTCCAAGCCTGATCCTAGACAATGACACAAATTAATTTTTAGTTAATTTGTGACAATGACACAAATTAAGTGAAGTGATACATGCACAGGACCATTATAGGTACTGAGCTGACGGTTACCGGAGTCTTCGATCCCAGTCCGTTCCGGGCAATAAACCCACTGTCGGATAAGGTAAAGAATATGCCAATTTGTTTGGTTTCGGAACCCAAACCCCCCAACACCCCTAAAGGGAACACACTGTGCCGGAGGGGGTGAGTTCAGGACTTCACCGACATTGTGCTTTCCTTCTAAATATGAAAAATGGGAGAACCTCCGGGCATTTAGATATGAGCTACGAACTAAAGGGATATCAACTCTTAACCCGACCCTTAGCCCCTGAACTGGTCAAGTTCACTTCTAGATCAACTTAGACATTGAGATATTAGTGATAATTAACAGGTCTAAAGTGGACCAACGAGAGGAGAAGGAAAGGAAAGAGGAAAGACTAGAGAGAGAGAAAAACAATGGAGGGAAGAAGAGTGAAGAGAGATTAGGAGCACCACTACTCTGACAGCATTTCATGTTGACTTTGTAGGGGGACCGAAGGGTATGCCCATCAGTCGAGCCCACGGTTCCCAGGTAGCTTCAAATTTGTTGGTTGTATCTTGTACCGAGCTGGAGAGCTTTTCCTGTGACATTATCCAGGATCTTTTCCTTTCCTCTTTGCCATTATGAGAGAGACACCAGGCTTTTTCCAAGCCCTGGCAATCGTGAGTTTAGCCCCTAAGAGCACAAAATGTACTAATTTACCAGAGGATTTGGAGATTCGTGGGATCGAGGCATTTAGGAGGGCCACCATAGGAGTCCTGGGAATTCGGGTGCCCACTAACTTATCAATTATGTTGAAAACTTTTTTCCAGAAAGGACAAATTTTAGGGCACTCCCACCAAATGTGCAACATTGTGCCTGTAAGTCGACAGCCCCTGAAACATAGAGGGCTAACTGTAGGAAACATTGAAGCCAGTCTGGAAGGAGTATAGTACCATCTGGAGATCACTTTTAGGCTGGCTTCCATTAGAGTGGTGTTAAGGATTCCTTTAAAAGATTTTAAACAAGTTGACTGCCATTTCTCCAGAGTCCCTTGGAATTGAAGGTCAGATTCCCAGGCCTCCATGAAGGACGTTTTAGAGGTAGAAGTAAACGATGAATTGATTATTGAGACCCCCCCTCTGGTCCATGGCTTGACCGCACCACAGTTCATAATCCGTAAATTTTGGAGGGAGGGGTTGTCTTTACATAGGGAGTGTAAGAAGTGGAATATTTGGTGAAACCTATATTGTTCAGAGTGGGGGAGATCAAGCTTTTTGATACAGTGCTTTAGGGTGAAAGGGCCGGCAGCTGTGTAAAAATGCCCTATCCTATAGAGTCCTTTATCCAGCCACCATTTGAAGGCTAAGACATTTTTCCCAGGGGGAAAATTTGGGTTATTGTATATATGAGTCAGGGGTTTATAGGCTGATACCAGAGTCGGTGACGGACGCAAGGAGTCCCAGAGGGCAAAGGAGTAAGACAGGGTAGGGGCAAGGATCGGGGGTCTATTTTCCAAAGCAGAAAATCTAGAGTGAAATTAGGGACAGCTTGTTTTTCTATTTGGACCCAGTCAGGCTTTTCGAATCTAGAGTAGACTATTGACAGTTGGGCCAGCCTAGCCGCCTGGTAATATTTGTATAGATGGGGCAGTACCAGGCCTCCCTTTTTTCTGTGTGTGTACAGGGACCTTTGGGGAAATCTGTAACCTTGACCCATGTAAACTTCAGAATCCTGCCTTGGAAAGCTTTGATATGGTCCTTCCAGATGGGGATGGGAAGAGAGCGAAAGAGATATAATAATCTCGGGAGTAGCATAATTTTAATCAAATTTATACTCCCCAGCCAAGAGATGTTATGTTGGGACCAGGTGTTTAGGTCCGTCTCTAGCTTACAGTACATGGGAGGGTAGTTATGGCTATTTAGGTTTTCAATCCTAGCTGTCAAATTAATTCCCAAATATCTAATTTGAATTTGAAGGACTTTTGTAGAAGAGCCACAGTATCGGTTTGTAGGGATACATTTAGTGCCTGAGATTTAGAGTAGTTGACTTGCAGGCCTGATATTTTTGCAAAGGTGTCCAAGGTTTGGCATAGGTTGGGGAGAGAGGTTATTGGAGAGGTAAGGAAGAGCATAACGTCATCCGTGAAGAGGCCGCACTTGTGATTTTGGGATCCGCGGGACACGCCATTAATATTATAGCTATAGCGAGAGTTTCTATCGCAAACGCAAAAATAAGTGGCGAGAGTGGACATCCTTGTCTAGTCCCCTTTCTTATTGTTATAGGCTTGGAATAGTAGCCTTGGAGCCTTATATGGGCTGAGTGGTTGGAATAGAGTGCCTGCTTTAGGCCCATGAATAGTTGGCTGAAGCCCCACCGCTCCAATATGGCAAAAATGTAGGGCCAGGAGACTGAGTCGAAGGCTTTTTGAAAGGTCCAACGACAAGAGAATTCCTGACTGTTTGGGGCCCCCCTCCCAATTAGATTGGAGGATGGACATTACATCTATTGCCCTCCTTATCTGACCCGAACCTTGCCTGCCTGCATGAAACCCACTTGATCCTTGTTGATATATATGTTGATGAAGGAGGCAATATGGTGAGTTGATCAAGTGGGTTTCCTTTCGTTTTTATGTTAAAGAATTTGGTTAGATATGGGGCTAAGGTGGTAGAGAATGTTTTATAATAGGGATTCGACAGGCCATCAGGACCAGGGTTTTTTATCACTCCTAGCATCTCACCTTCTGTGAATGGGGCTTCTAGGCTTTGTGTTCTGTTGTGAGTTTTGCAATGGAGAGGCTATCTAGTTATGAGCTTAATGTAGAGTCAGTGGGGGGTGTATTTGGAGAGTAAAGTTTTTCATAAAACTCATGAAAAGTGTCCAGGATCTTGGAGGGGTCAGCCGTGGTACACTGGCCTGGAATTCTTATTTTTGCCAGTATATATGACTTGATTCGTGGTGTTAATTTAGCTGCCAGTATGTAGCCTATCCTGTCCCCTTGAACCGTTGTTTCTCCGCCTTAGCTGTCAGAGCTAGGCTCAGCTCCAGTCTGGCTTTGTCAAGTTGTGGTACCATGGAAGGGGAGGGGTTTGATTTGTGAAGCGCCCAAAATTTTGTGTACTCGGCCTCTAACCTCTTAATGTCTGCTTCTCTTTCCCTTTTAATCTTAGATGCCATGCTAATGATCTCCCCTCTAATAAAAGTCTTGTGGGCTGCCCATAACATTACGAATTCTTACAAAACTGCACTTGGCAAAACCATCACTGCCACACTACAGACAACAAAAGATGCATCTATCCAACAGGTTTTGGACTTTCCTTATCATTGGAAATTGGAAAGGACACACCACTAGGGATTAGCCGAACACCCCTGGGTTCGGTTCGCACCAGAACCTGCGATTGGACTGGAAGTTTGCGTGAACGTTAGAACCCTATTAGTTACAATGGACATGAACGTTCAAAATCTAAATTGCTAATTATAATGGCCAATATACATGTTATTGTCATAAAAAAGGTTTGGGGACCCGGTTCCTGCCCCAGGGGACATGTATCAATGCAAAAAGAAGTTTTAAAAATGCTTCCTTTTTCTGGAACAGTCATTTTAATGATGCATGAAGTGAAAAAAAAAGTGAAATATTCCCTTAAATATGGTACCTGGGGGGTGTCTAAAGTATGCCTGTGAAGTGGCATGTGTTTCCCGTGTTTAGAACTGTCCCTGCACAAAAAGACATTTGTAAAGAAAAAAAAGAAGCCATTTAAAACTGCTTGCGGCTTTAATGTCATGTCTTGTCCTGGCAATATGGATGAAAATCTTTGAGAAAAATGGCATGGCTACCCCACCCCGCCCCCCCCACCCCAGCCCATTACCAGCCCCTTTGGGTCTTGTATGGATATTAAGGGGAACCCTGCACCCAAAATAAAACCATATACCTACAACCCTATATACTCTGAACAGCAGTATACAGGTGGTGCAAACAAGACAGGGACTGTAGGTTTGTTCTTAAGTAGAATCTGTTTGTAATTTTGAACAGGTAAATTTTTAAGTGTAGCTCCAGCCCAAAAAATCTATTTTTAAGCTTTTTGGAGAACATAGGGAAGGGTTATAACCCCTGTAACATTTGTTTTGCTGTCTGTGCACCTGTTAAGAACATTTCACCTCACTTTCCGTCCCAATGACATATGTTTTTGGAAAAGTGTTTTTTTTATTGAAACAAGGATTGGTGATAAAGCATCAGTAGAGAGGATACTTTTTTCCCAGATTAAATCTAACAGGATAGAATTTCCCTTCCTAGGGGTAGATTTCCTCTCACTTCCTGTTTTCTCCTTCCGTTTGCAAGTAGGAGTCGTTTGTAAGTTGGATGTTTCAAAGTAGGGACCTGCCGTATATACTCTGCAGAAATTTGCCCCATTAGATGTTGGTGTTGCCACAACACTGTAAGCCCTCACAGCTACTCTTGGTGGGCGTGGAATGCCCTGCTGTGAACTATTATATCAGGAATTGTAATTGCATGCCATTGTTGAACAGTGGTAGGAAAAATTGGGCCTTTGGTGGTGGTGCTGGTGCTACAACACTGTAAGCCCTCACAGTTACTCTTGGTGGGCGCAAAGATGGGCCCTGCTGTGAATTATTAGATCAAGAATTGTAATTGCATGCCCCTGTTAAACAGGGGCAGAAAAATTGGGCCTTTGGTGGCGGTGGACGGTGTTGCCACAACACTGTAAGCCCTCACAGTTACTCTTGGTGGGCGCAGGAATGGGCCCTGCTGTAAATTGTTAGATCAAGAATTGTAATTGCATGCACCTGTTGAACAGGGGCAGAAAAATTGGGCCTTTGGTGGTGGTGGTGGACGGTGTTGCCACAACACTGTAAGCCCTCACAGTTACTCTTGGTGGGTGCAGGAATGGGCCCTGCTGTGAATTATTAGATCAAGATTTGTAATTACACGCCCCTGTTAAACAGGAGCTTAAAAATTGGGCCTTAGGCACTGGTGCTGGTGCCACAACACTGCAACCCCTCACAGATACTGTACTTGGAGCACAGCAATGAGACCTGTTGCAAAGCATTGCATAAAAAATTGTAATTACACGCCCCTGTAAAAAATCAATAGTTCACACTGTCCCTGCCTATCAATCCTCTTTTCCTGAACGCCGCAACACACTACACAAGGCCGCCGGCGCAGCGGCCTTATATAGTGTGGGGCGTGTACTAAACCCCCTAAACTATAATTGGCCACAGGCATCCTGCCTGTGGCCAAGTATTGCTCTCCTCGCAGCTGGTGCTATGATTGGCCAAGCATGCGGGGTCACAGTGCATGCTTGGCCAATCATCAGCCAGCAATGCACTGCGACTGGCGCAGTGCATTGTGGGCCGTTCGCATCACATGAATTTGATGCGAATGGCCCGCAGAGTTCTGGACTTTACGAACGGACGAACGGCCGATGTTCGATTCGAACATGGGCAGGCGGCTGCATGAGAGAGGCGGGTGAGAGGAGAGAAGCGAGCAGGCAGACAAGCAGAGATGACATCCTCTCTCCCTGCCCACTCCACATCACCGCTTTTCCGCCCTCACAGCCAGGCCTCTTCAATGTGGGAGTGAGGTGCGGCAGGGAGCAAAGAGATGACATCATCTCTCACTGCCCACCCTGAATCATCGCTCTCCTGCTCTCACTAAATGGACCAGTGCTGCCAACCTACCACCAATGCAGCGACAATGCACATTTGGTTTAATGGCTGGCATGGCAAGTGACAATCCACATCAGTTGTTAAGTGATAATCCACATCTGGTGCCAGGCGACGTGACAAGTGACAACCCACATCTGGTGTCAGGTGACATGCCAATTGACAATCCGCAAATTGTGGCAGGTGATGTGGCAATCTGCAAATGGTGGCAGGTGACATGGCAATCTGAAAATAGTGGCAGGTGACGTGGCAAGTGAACATACACATCTGGTTGCAGGTGACGTGGCAAGTGACAAACCACATCAGGTGGCAAGTGACAATCCACATCTGGTGCCAGGTGACAATCCTCATCTGGTGGCAAGTGACATGGCAAGTGCCAATCCACATCTAGTGGCAGGTGATGGTGGCAAATAACAAGCTGCATCTGGTGACATGCGATGGTGGCAAGTGACACGCTGCATCTGGTGACAGGCAACATGGCAAGTGACACACTGCATCTAGTGAAAGGTGACGTGGCAAGTGACACAATGCATCTGGTGGCAGGAGATGTGGCAAGTGACACGCCCAGGGCTCCCACTGATTCTGCATTATGGTAAGTTGAACCACTTCTTTATATATTAGAATGTAACAATAGAAACAATGCACTTCAATCACCCTGACACCATATCAACCATGGTGCCATAATCATCCAGCGACCATCTGGTACCAGTTCCGGAACTGTTTGCAAACGAGTTTGCCCACTCAAGCTACTGTATATTGGCACATGCATGCCTCTGGTCTGGGTAGCGTCCTGACACCACCACTAAATTAATGACTTTGGGCTGAAGTCAGAGGTTCAGTGACTAGGTGAACTGGCCATTTGGTTCACTCATTCAGAGAACTGCAAACATGTAAAGTTTGGCTCAAACTCTACACTACATGACTGCAAACTTGAATCTCTTCCCTAGTGATAGACTTCAGATCCTGTGGGCCTATAAATCCTAAAAAAAATACTTAGTGGCTGAAAGTCAGAAATATTACCATTTGCTGACTATTCTGCTGAACTAAACAAAAGTTCATAAAACTTTCAACCAGATCAGACAGCAACTGGTGCAAAATGTGTGAACTATGCCTGAAAGAAAAATATCCTAATTTACTCCACCTGATCAAGCAACAAAAAATTGTGGCTGAAATGGCAGATGATAAAAATGTCATCTTACTGCAATTAGATCAGATAAGAGATGATTTCTGATTACCGTGGCTTGCAGTATGTTTTATATTAAACATTACATTGTTGATTGTAAGTGTTCATGAAGAGTCCCAGTGGTGTATTGTGTCACTGCATATATATATATATATTAATACATACAGTACGTCAAGGTCTTTCCACGACATTGCCTTAGTGGAAGCTAAGCGGTTAGGCTTGATGCAGGGTGGATATTGTCTACAATGTATTATTATTATTTTTTATTTTTTTTGGTTGCTGAGGTTAAGCAGTTCAGTTATAAACTCAGGATAAAGGAGGATTGTGAAATAAATTGGAGCTTTGATGCTTTCTTTTTTCTATGGCACACTCCAAGCCCCAGGGATATGGACCATAATTCCATATTTACAACTTTTGTTCTGTGCACCTGCTTGCTTGGCTGTCATATGGCAAAAATGCGAAAGAATCCTATCTCTGCTGAGTTATGTGCTGTCTTCTGCAGTATTCCTAAATTTATTCTAGCAGAATATTCCTCCAGCAGGCACGGTAATATGGTAACATCTATGATTTTATTGCTAAAGTAAAATGCTAAAATAGTTTGACTCCTAAACATAAAATGTGCTATGGTGGATGTGAGCTAATATAGCTCATGGTTGTCATTTCCTAAATACTTAACACCTTTTTTGAAGAAAAAACATCTTCTTGTTAAACCCTTTCACTGTGTAGAGCCTTTTTTTTCTTAATTTTTTTTTTTGCATACTTTATAAAGCAGCTTTGCTGTTATCAGAAGGTGACTGATACTTTGATGAGCATGTAAAAGTGATTATTGCTAACAGAAAACCAGCAGCCAGAAGTATAATGCTGCGTACACACGGTCGGACTTTCCGGCAGAAAAAGTCTGACGGAATCTTTTCATCGGATATTCCGATCGTGTGTGGGCCTCATCTGACTTTTTTTTTTCGAAAATTCTGACAGGCCTATAAATAGAACATGTTTTAAATATTTCCGACGGAATAAATTCCTATCGGGAAAACCGCTTGTCTGTATGCTGTTCCGACAGACCAAAAACGACACATGCTCTGAAGAAAGTATGAGACGGCAGCTATTGGCTACTGGCTTATTGAACTTCCTTTTTCTAGTCCTGTCGTATGTGTTGTACGTCACTGCATTCTAGATGGTCGGATGGTGTGATTGTGTGTAGGCAAGACAGTTTCAGTGGAACCCCGTCGGAAAACAACATCAGATTTTATTCATATGGGAAAACTGGTCGTGTGTACGCGGCATAAGGCCCCTTTCACACAAGTGGACCAATCGGGTCCTCCTGTCAGTTTTTTAGGTGGACCCAATCAGACCCTCAATTCTTCTCTATAGAGCAGTGGGTGTAAATTAATTTTGTGTCTGTTGACACCTGCCGATATCTGATCTGAACAATCCATTAAACACAGATGGATGGGGATCCGTCCCCTATCCATTTGGCAGATAGGACGGCAATTGTGTGTAAATTGTGTGTAAACGGAGAGGCAACCGGCCAGCTTACTGTCCATAGAGGAGAGTGGGCTGTGTCTGTATCCACTCTGCATAAGCCGACATTAACCAGCCATCCACCTGCTCAGCAGGGATCAGCAGACAGATTCCCTGCTGAGCATGCAAACTCCTGCTGGAGTCCACCCTGTGTGGAAGGGGCCTAAATGAATGAATTAAATTAACAATCTCCCAGCTGCTATAACATTAAGCATACCATAGCAAGCATTTAAAATGCTTGCTTTTTCTGTGATTTTCCTTGCAATTTTTTTAAGTTGGTGACAGGGTATCTATAATTTTACTTTATTAATTTGCCATTAAAAAAATATATTTTACATACTGCTGTATTGTGCAAATAGAAGTAGCGAAAAATATTCTATCATCGCTAACAGTGCAAATTGTCTGATTTTATTTCTAACTGATACTCAATCAGTCTTGTATGTGTTACGATGATTAAAATGCTTTGTACAAATGTGAATTATTTCTTTGATCTCTACGCCATTCTATTCTAGATCCAGGGTGTCAGAAAGAGCAGACAGCAGGACTCACAAGAAATGACTGATGTTTATACAGAGACAGAACATCTCTCTCTTTAGATTTCTTCAAAAAAGTATTGGCGAAAGCAAGGGTCAAACTAGGACATAAATAGCTTTACTCTGTTGTTTTTCAGTTGCGTTGACCGGCCTTCAGGGCAGGGCGTTTGTCACTGTCTAGTTGTCAGTGTTCTAATCAAATGTTTTCTCATCAAGAAAATGCATTGGATTCCAGCAAATTTAAAGATAAAATAGGATATTTAAAGGCCACCCCATTACCTTTTTGTTCAGCACTGCTGTGTTTATTGGAAATTACTGCTAGCTCACTGATGGTTTTCATTAATTCACTTTTTGCATGCAAACAAAGGTTCCCTGTAATAGACGAGCTGTTATATTTATCTCTACGGTGGTCTATGTCCCCTACTTTCACTCAATTCCAGTGCTGCAGCCTCCGTCAGACTCTTCAACATTAGACACTTTTGGTAGAATCAGACCTCTGTGTCCCTGTCAGATGATTTGGTCTCAAACTTTACTACCTTATTCTATAGAGACATACACTATATTGCCAAAAGTATTGGGACACCTGCCTTTACACGCACATGAACTTTAACCCTTTTGCTGCCAGATCCTTTTTTGCACACATGTTTAAAAAATAATTTTAGGTCTGAATATTACACAACACCCACACACATTATATATTTTCTGAAAGCAGACACACTAGAGAATAAAATAGTGGTAGTTGCAATTTTTTATGTCACACGATATTACCGCAAAGGTCTAGGAAACGCAACATTTCAGTAGAAAACACTCTAACCCGAATTTTAGGGCAAACAAACGCAATAAATTACCCACATTTTTGGTAAGATATAAAAGACAAGGTTGCACAGAGTAAATACATTCTCAAATTGTCAAAGCTTAAATTTTTGTGCGCCCGTGAAATGGCGTCAAACTTTATTACCCTATATTCTCTATAGGCAATGCTTCAAAAGCCCCCTATAGGTATCAGTTTAGTGTTACAGAGGAGGTCTTGTGTTAGAATTATTGCTCTCACTCCAACGTGCACGGAGATATGTAACATGTGTATCGCAATCAACGTTTTGTGTGTGGGGCCTCCATTTTATTGGGGGGGGGGGTTTATATGCTTGGATGTAATTTTTTTTTTTTTACTTTTTTTTTTTCATCACATCACAAAAAGTCCCCATATCGGGTTAAGGTCAGAACCCTGTGCAGGCTAGTCATGTTCCTCCACCCCAAATGTGCTCATTCATGTCTTTATGGACCTTGCTTTGTGCACTGGTCCAAATCATTTGGTGGAGGGGGGATTATGATGTGGGGTTGTTTTTCAGGGGTTGGGCTTGGCCTCTTAGTCCCAGTGAAGGGAACTCTTAAAGTGATTGTAAGGGTTTGTTAAAAAAAAAAAAAAAAAAAACATGTCATACTTACCTCCACTGTGCAGCTCGTTTTGCACAGAGTGTCCCCGAACCTGCTCTCCTGGGGTCCCTCTGCAACTCTCGCAGGTCCTCCTCACATCAGATAACCCCCCTGGGAGAAGTGCTCTCCCAGAGAGGATGCATTAAGGTGAAAAAACACGTAGGTTTACAACCCCTTCAAGGCGTTAGAATACCAAGACATTTTGGACAATTTAATGCTTCCAACTTTGTGGGAACAGTTTGGGGATGGCCCCTTCCTGTTTCAACATGACTGCACACCAGTACACAAAGCAAGGTCCGTAATAACATGGATGAGCAAGTTTGGGGTGGAGGAACTTGACTGGCCTGCAGAGAGTCCTAACCTCAACCTGAAAGAACACCTTTGGGATGAATTAGAGCGGAGACTGCGAGTCAGGCCTCCTCATCCAACATCAGTGCCTGACCTCACAAATGTGCTTCTAGAAGAATGGTCAAACATACACATAGACACACTCCTAAACCTTCTGGACAGCCTTCCCAGAAGAGTTAAAGCTGTTATAGCTGCAAAGGGTGGGCCAACTCAATATTGAACCCTACGGACTAAGACTGATATGCCATTAAAGCTCATGCGCATGTAAAGGTAGGTATCCCAATACTTTTGACAATATAGTGCATCAGTCAATGGATGGAACCATAACATGCATTGGGGAAAAGTTTGATGAAGGCTGTAGCACTCGAATGGAGCATACATGGGAGACATAGGCCACTTGAGAGGTTAGTACAGTGATGGCAAACCTTGGCACCCCAGATGTTTTGGAACTACGTTTTCCATGATGCTCAGCTATACTGCAGAGTGCATAAGCATCATGGGAAATGTAGTTCCAAAACATCTGGGGTACCAAGGTTCGCCATCAGTGGGTTAGTATAACAGTGCTTCTAATGCAGATAACCTCTATTTAGATTTTTTATATGACTGAGTTGCTTTAGGTTTAGTCTGTCCATGTTTAGATAATTGTAATTCAAAATTTACTTTGTGTGTAAATATCTTGAATAATTATCTTTAATCTCCAAGCATGTGGTAGTGCTAAAAAAGCTACATAATTTTCTGCTATAATAATGAAAATTGAAGAGACAAGAACTGCAATTTTCACTACCAATACTGTACTTGCTAATATTAGCCGAAATAACCTGATTAAAGTGATTGTCTCAGTTTTCTTCTACACAGTCAGAGTAGCCAATCAGTGGCTAGGCTTGTGCACAGATCTTGCTCTGAGGCTGGTTTGTCCAATCGGTAAGAAGAGGGGGTGAATACTGCGCTGTATATATTTATGTTGAGGAAGCTGCTAGCATTGCCGAAAGATTATTGGTGGAAAGAGATTGGTATATGTATGAATGCAGCGCTTAGAAAAGGACTAGTACTTTAACCACCTGATTACTTTGCACTTAAACCCCCCTCGTGACCAGACCAATTTTCAGCTTTTGGCGCTGACGCACTTGGAATGACAATTGCGTGGTCATACGAAACTGTACCCAAATGAAATTGTTATCATTTTTTCCCCACAAATAGAGCTTTCTTTTGGTGGTATTTGATCACCTCTGCGTTTTTTATTTTTTGCGCAATAAACAAAAGAAGAGCGACAAATTTAAAAAAAAAAACAATATTTTTTACTTTTTGCTATACTAAATATCCCCAAAAAAATATATAAAAAAACATTTTTTTTCCTCAGTTTAGGCCGAAACGTATTCTTCTACATATTTTTGGTAAAAAAAAATCGCAATTAGCGATTATTGATTAGTTTGCGCAAAAGTTATAGCGTTTACAAAATAGGGGATAGTTTTATAGCATTTTTATTAATATTTTTTTTTTTACTAGTAATGGCGGTGATCAGCGATTTTTATTGTGACTGCGACATTATGGCGGACACATCGGACATTTTTGACACATTTTTGACACCATTGTCATTTATACAGCAATCAATGCTATTTAAATGCATTGATTGCTGTATAAATGACACTGGCAGTGAAGGGGTTAACCTCTAGGGGGCGGGGAGGGGTTAATTATGTTCCCTGGGAGTGTTTCTTACTGTGGGGGGAGGGGACTCACAAGGGGAGGAGACCGATCGGTGTTTCTCTGTACAGAGAACACCATCGGTCTCCTCTCCTCTGACAGGACCGTTGATCTGTGTGTTTACACACACAGATCCACGGTCCCGCTGTGTTACCGGGCAATCGCGGGTGCCCAGCGGACATCGCGGCCGCTGGGCACGCGCATCGGGTGCCCAGTGACACGGCGAGAGCGCGCGCGCGCTCCCGGGGGTGCGGGCGCGCTCCCTGGAGTGCACAGAAGGGGAGGACGCCATATGACGTGCTCCCGGAAAAACAGATCCGCGCTGTAGCCGTCATTTGGCTATAGCGCGGATCTCAGCTAGTTAAAGAAAAGGTACTACTGTGGTGTAATTAGGTGTGATATCTTATGTAAGGGATATGCAAAGGAAAGAGGGAGGGTAATTCAAAGTCTGGCATAATACCAACCTCTAATACCTTAAAATATGTATGAATCTAAAGCATAAAACCTTATAAAAGACATAAAATTGGAATTGCATAAAAAAGTTATTATACAATAAAATATCAATGAAGAAAAACTAAAAGATAAAAGGTAAAAAAACACATGTGGTTAAAACTAGTATATTAATACCAAGTGATTTGATTCCGTGATGAATATATCGTGACAGATAAAAATATAATATGAAAATATAAATGAATATTAGTGACAATATAAACTCAACGACGGTTGAGGCAATAGGTGCTGGGTGAGAAAACTATACACTTGAGTGTATAGTGGTGAAGTCCATAAAAGTGGTTAGTGATCAGGTGGATGGCACTGTTGCAACAGATGACTCAGTTCAGTGTGATGGGTGAGGTGATAGTTGTCTGATGGCCCTCGAGCCTAATGGAATGAGGCTTACCAGATGAATTGGACTTGGAAAGGCATATGCCTCACAAGTCGCAAAGGCTTAACGTTTGGGGACTGGCAGATCTCTGCTCCGCACGATGACTCCAAAAACTCTTTCAGGTGCCACATGGATCAGTGGTCAGCAGGGAGGTGGGTATCAGGTGGGGAATGGGCATCAACGTATTAAGTGGTCATGATAAAAGAAAAACTTGCATAGCATAATACCGTTTGGAAACGTTTTTAATAGTGTAAAAACAGATTAAAAACACTCACATTTAGAAGGTTAAAAACAGGCCTGTTTATAAATTAGAGTTGGCGTGGTGCTGTCCTTGTAGTCCACCCGACGCATTTCGTCCGCATAGACGTCGTCTGGGGTATGGACTACATGCACCAGCAGCACGCTTTTATAGGGAGTGTGACCCCAAAGTGAAAAAATCTAGTGTGTAGACCGGAAATGACGTCCGTCTGGCGAAAATAATGTTGGCTTTTTCTTATAATAAGATGGGGTAATGATGGGGATGAATCATATTGCTTGCTATATTTATTGATTCCCATATTGGGTGTTTTTGTGTGTTCAAAGCTGCAGTATAGGTGCTTTGCTGGCTCTGAGCTGTAGTGACAGCGTCATTGCGTCACTACCGCTCTGTCCACGTGACTGCCTGTTAAACCAGGCCTCACTGTGGATCTGGTAGAGCGGCAGTGCATGGACGCTCTGCTGTAATGATAAGTGAACCAGGCCAATGGTTTGTCCAATCCTCTTTCTAAAAAGGACCCCAGTGTTGCTGCATGGTAGGTAATACACTGAGTATTTCATAATTTTCAGTGTAAAGAGCAGGGGAAGGCAATGGTTGTGAAACTGTTATCAGGATTAATATTTGCCTTCACAAGCATCTCTCAGAATGAGTAACCATGAATTTTGATGACTTGTGGAAAAAACTAAATTTATTTCTCTTACTTTCTCTACTTTCTCTAAAAAAAATGAATTTGATTAGACTTTCACGAAAATGTTCTGTCAGTTCCCCACATATATGATAATATCTTCCTAATGCCTGCAGATGTCAGTGATGTCATTAGCATTCATACAAATATCTAATTTATGAAAATAGATGTAATTGATGCAAATCTAGAGTCACTAGAGACTTAACCCATTTATAAAACAAAGTGTATGTACAAGCTGGATTTTTACCATGTAAATGGATATTTGTGTTGAATATAAATATTCATACATTGATTATATATATATTACTGGAAAGTTAATCATATTCACATGCTACAAATGATACTTAGAAATAAATCGATTTAGACACAGTCTGCTTCATCACCAAAGTTTCATATTTTGATTTGAATGAATGGTTAGAACCCCCCCCCCCCCCCCCCCCCCCCCCCCTTCATCCTTGCCTAGCTACCCTGCATATAGGTTGTTATCCGTAGCAAGGGGACTGTGCATTGGAACCTATTACTGTGTCAATAAATTAATGTAAATAATCAATCAGAGTTGGGGGGAATGGAGAGTGTACTTTATATCTCGTGTTCTCATGACTAACACAAAAAATAAATGGTGAAAATTTGCTGAGAAAGAGGAACAAGAGAAAGAACAAAGAACTGGAGCTCAGTAAATTGGGTTCTAAGAGTAGAGTAGTTTTTTTTTTTTCAATATTCATTTATCTCTGATTAACACTAGGAAATACCACTCTGAGGATACAGTATATCTAGGGATTCCAAAATTCACTCTGTACTTGTCAAAACAAGAAATTGTGAACTGATTATTCTGTCTGAAGTAGATTTTGCATGCTACTGCTATCCTTGGGGTGCCCAAAGGTGCCCATAATCCAGTGGGCCCCAATCAGTTGGATCACCTATATTCAAACAAGTTTGTGTCTCTTCCACCCCCCACAAGGCAAAGATATCATGATCTCAAAGGCAATTTTCCAAATAATTGGAAAGCATGTCACACTTTTTACCTTACCTAAACAATCTCTTTTTTTATCACATTAATCCATATAGGATGTGTTATGGTAAGACATTGGTTTGAGTGAATAAGATTATACAGCAGCACACAAATAACTTGAAAATATCTGCTCAAAATAGATTGCTTTTCCTAAGTAATACATATAATAGCACATACAGTTTCATTTGTTGATTGCAATTAATACATATCAAGCAAAGCATACAAAAGTCAAGATTTAGACAAAACAGACTCCACTAAATGTACTTAAAGCAGAACTCCAAACAAAGATATAATTAAATACAAGAAACAAGAAAACCAACTTTATTTGCAACATTCCCATTCAATACAGAACTGTTCCCTGCAGCACTGTTTTTTCTGCCACAAAATGTCCTAATTCTGATGGTCAGAATAAAAAATAAAAAAATCACTAAATTTGGTGGGTAGAAGAAAAAATCCAAAGGGGGGAGGGGAACAATTTTTAAGAATTTTAACAGAAAACAGAAGTGAATGGGTGGACTTTATTGGTACCAAAGGACTCCTAATATGTCATTGTTCCACTAACAAATTTTGGAATTTTATACAGCATGTAGTCCTTGGATAAAGATAAAATCGACTCATTCACTTTTGTTTTCTGACACAGGCTTCTTACCACGTGATTAGCTGTGACCAATCACAGCTGATCATAGCATGAACCTGAAGTGCCGGTAAACAGCATTCATCGGTTCGTGCTGACAGGGAGAGCCAATTGGCGTCTCTCCCTGTCAGGGGGGGGGGGGTCTGTGCTGATAATCAGCATATTGATTATTAGCACAGCCCCATCAGATGTGCTACCACAGCTGCCAGTCAGTGCACATAAGCTGATAGTCAGTGCTCCATAAAAAATATCAGTGCCAATTAGTGCCCACCACAGTGCCAGTCAGTGCCCATCACAGTGCCAATCAGTGCTCAGCAGTAAAACATGTCAGCACCTCATTAGTACCTCATCATCAGTGCTCCCCATCAGTGACACCTGTCAGTGCCAATCAGTACCGCCTATCAGTGCCAATCAGTGCCGCCTGTCAGTGCCCATCACAGCTGCCAGTCAGTGCCCATCAGTGCCACCTATCAGTGCTGCCTATCAGTGCCCATCAGTGGTGCATATCTGTGCTGCCTATTGGTGCCCATCAGTGCTGCATATCAGTGCCATCTATCAGTGCCCATCAATTCTACATATCAGTGCCTCCTCATTAGTGCCCATCAGTGCTACTTTATCAGTGCCAACCCATTAGTGCTGCCTCATCAGTGCCTATCAGTGATGCCTCATCAGTGGCTGCCAGTGAAGGAGAAAACAAATTTTTATAACCGAAACAAAGAAAAACATTTTTTTTCCCAAAATTGTGGTCTTTTTTATTTTTTTAGCAAAAAATAAAAACCGTAGAAGTCAATCAAACACCACCAAAAGTAAGCTCTATTTGTGGGAAGAAAATGATAAAAATGTTGTATGGGTACAGTGTAGCATGACCGCGCAATTGTCATTCAAAGTGCTACAGTGCTGAAAGCTGAAAATTGTCCTGGGTGGGAAGGGACGAAAGTGCCTGGTATTGAAGTGGTTAAATACTCTTAAAAAGCAGTAAAAGTGTCTTGAGCTCATGATTTGTCAGATTTCTGTGTCTGATGCCACCTTTCTAACATGAAAGCAATGGGCACAAAAATATCTGTCCATCCTTCAACAAGGTATACATATCACAAGTTATCCACCACAGTTATCCAATAGCCATAGTGGTATATGTTTGGCAACTTGAGACATAATGACATTTTCATTTGCAGTAATAAGGGCCTCTCATTGCCAAAAGCTCTTTTAATTTCCACTAAGAAGGTCAAAGACAGCCCAATTATGTTACATAGCTGGGGCACTTCATGGCAAATGGTCTTATGCAAGTGAAGCATCTGCCTTGTTACTGTATTTTTAGTATTAAGGATCTGGAGCACTGTAAGGATCGCCCTCCTGAGAGCAACCCCTGAAGATACTGGCTTGCTCCACTTGGTCATAGAGGAAGCAAACTGCAGTTGTCCTGCACAATGGGGGTGGTGAGAAGGGATGAATATAATTTTCTGACCAAAGTAGTATTCAGACCAAACTTTGGCTGTTGCTTTTCAGAGAATGCTCAAATTAAATGGGGCGTTTTATTGCCCACTGAGCTGAACCTCTGCTGCAGCAGGAAGTGGCAGATTTAGCAGTGGTTTTACTGCCACTGCTAAAAGTGACAGCTTCTCACCCAGGATATTGTTAGGAATCTAGCAGCTGTTTACTTCCTAGCAACCAGTGATGCATCCTCACCTGGCCATTCAACTTTCAGCTGGGAATTCCTGGATGACAACGGAATGTAAACAAAGGGACGGGGATGATGGTTAACATCTCTGACCAAATATGGCTATGACCATATTTGGTCACTCGCCATGGCCATTTGGTCAATGATATCATCAATGACATCAGACGCCATCCACACATTCTCCCCCCATCCCTGACCAATCTGGCTGCTTGCTTAAATGAGGGTTTGGTATGATTTTTTTTATGGGGTGCACTTATTTGCATGGGGTACCACCTTAAATTCCATACCATAACTTCAAAGCCCCCCCCCCCCAAAAAAAAAGACCATATAAGACATATAATCTTCTCCAATGCTATATACTGTAAAGCAGGGTTCTCAAACTGGCGGCCCTCCAGGTGTTGGGAAACTACAAGTCCCATAAGGCATTGCAAGGCTGACAGTTACAAGTATGACTCCCACAGGCAGAGACATAATGGGACTTGTAGTTTCGCAACAGCTGGAGGGCCGCCTGTTTGAGACCCCTGCTGTAAAGTTTACCCCTGGTATTGCCTAGCTCCCTACACGCTATGTTTAACAATTCCTTGCCTTGGAAAGAGTCAGAATTGATTATAAAGATTTAGCTCCCATTGACTTCAGTAGAGCTAAGATTAACATTCAGAACTTCATCACAGTTTGACAAATATCCAACGAACCAAACTCATTAACATTTTGTGCTTCCCTAATTATGAGTGACTAGTCAAGAGATAAGTGAATGGAAAAGTAACAGGGGAAGTGTTCAAAGCTGTGTTACCTTGAATACTAAGACTCCTCAGTTGTCTAGAGCAACATTTTTAAGTTAAAGTGTCCAGCAGTATAGCCCTATGAGAGGGAATAAGAAGTTTAGAAAGACATGTAGAAGACCAAGGACTGTGTTCTAGATGGAAACATACAGGTATCCTGTGCTCTCCCCACTTCCCATTCTTCATGCACTAGTGAAATAAAACTAAAGTTACTGACACCCATCATTCTGAATATCCTCACTAGTGAGCTGAGGATCAATATTTAGTCACATCCATTCAGTATCATTACCAATAGCACCACATTTTGGAGCATAATGTGGGGCCTGATGTGCATTACCAGTAGCAATCACATGTCTGATTTGAAATTCCATTTAAAATTGTCTTTCATTCGGTGAACTGTCATTTGTATTGCAGAGGCATTTTCAGAAGTGTTTGTAGCCTTTTGATTAATTTTGTGAGAGTATTACTGGTGGCCAGTAATGGAAGAGTTAACTGCATTGAGACATTTGCCCTGTTATCAGTAGGAAGTACTTCCATGAACCTGAGTCCGGTGATAGGAACTCTTTGGGAGGAGATGCTACCCAGAGTTGTATAAGAAGAACTGGACCCCATGAGCTGTTGAATTGTGATTGAGAAAGAGACTACCTGATCCTGAGACAATAATGTCTGAGATGAATGTGCCTGTGACCTTAATGGCAAGCAAGTGAGTTTGGGACACAATCTAGTGACTAGTAAGCTGAAGATCAACTTTCAGCCATATCTTTTGAGTCTCAGAGTCTTTTGACCCAAAGCTTAGTGAATGTGGTGAACTTTCCTTTTACTGAATCATGTGCAAGGAAGATAAAAAACAAACAGCATTTTTTCTTGCGCAAGATTGGATGATGGAAATCAGCATAGCTTCACCTTATTTATTAAGCCCTGGGGCAAATTCCCATGCAAAGAAAACAGACTATTTGCATTTAGTAAATCAACAATAATGAGTCTGTTAAGGGAACTGCAAACATGAATACGCTGTTAAAATCGCTGTTGAAATCTTAACACTGGTAATACAATGCCATTATAGTGTGGAGATAATAGCTAGACATGTGCACACTGAAATATTTTGTTTCAGAATTTCGTTTGTCCGAAAAATACATTTATTTAGTTACTCCTGAAATTAGTTTTTATTTATTTTGTTTCGTTAAAAAATGCATTCATCCGAAAATCCAAAATAATTAAGGTCAAATCTGTAATTGAAGGCTTATGGTGTCCGTCGAATGCTCTAAGAAGATTCGACGGAGCAGCTAAACTATACGATGCCGCAATCGTACATTTCCGGTTGAATGTTCCGGAAATGTAGCTATAGTATTATTCCAATGGTGTATGACACTAGTAATAATTATATTTATTAATTATTATTACTAGTCAACCAACATTAGAATTCTTCTATAGCCTATGGGCAGAGCATTTGACCATAAATGTCCACTCGAGGCAACTGCTTCGTCGAATCTTCATGTCAAATCTTTTCTCTCTATGTAGAATAATCTTGGACTAATAGAGTTAGGTTAGGCACATTCAACCTTTTTTGCTATTGTCTCTATTATGTCGAATCTTTTCTCTCCATGTCGAATCTTTTCTCTCTATGTTGAATAATCTTGAACTAATAGAGCTAAGGTTAGGCACATTCTACCACAGGTTCGATGGACATAGATTGCTATTGCCAATGTCATGTCGAATCTCCTATCTATATCAAACTGTTGCAACGAAAATAAAGCATTTGTTTATGTCGGATCTTTCGGTTTTCGGATTCTGCAGATTCGTTATCGTTTGTTAAAACGATAACGAAAATACCCGAAATTCGGACGAAAATGCATTTGGATGAAAATTAATGCACATGTCTAATAATAACTACTCTGTGGTTCAACACATATTGTCCAAGGATAGTCTTACAAAATAGTCAGGTTTGCATTTTGAATATGAAATGACAAAATATTGAATCTGTAGGGGGAAAAAAATAAATAAAATGCTTTTGGGTTATAATTACTTGTTACATTTTATGCAAACAATACTAACTGTGCAATAGATTTTCCTAATGCGCACGGTATAAGCTACCTAGAGTATTATGGTTGTATACTTGTTACTTAGTTGTAAAAATGATTGGTACACGAAATTAAAAGGATCCACCCATGATATTGCAATATGGTATGCAGCTTTATGACAACAGTTGACAGCTCATGTACTTAAAAGTTTAGAAATTTGCTTCAGGAGATGATGTTATTATCTATACTGTCTCCTCTGGAACTGGAGATTAGTAGTCAGGCCTCATTGCTCTGGTGACTGAGGAGGTGGTTTGTTTAGCTTGATTTAAGACATTATTTCCATACTTTGTGGAGGGACAGGTTTCTTCTTTAAACATAATTATTTCATCTAAGGGATTTGTTATGATAGTGATGATCTATATTCTGTTTTTTTGTTTTTCATTATAGAGAAGACCCTATCAATGTCAGCATTGCTATGTGGCAGAACTGAAAAGTGCTTAAAAATTGCCAAAGCAGTGCAAAATGTAGAGGTACCATATACATAGTTACATAGTAGGTGAGGTCGAAAAAAGACACAAGTCCATCAAGTCCAACCTATGTGTGTGATTATATGTCAGTATCACCTTGTATATCCCTGTATGTTGTGGTCGTTCAGGTGCTTATCTAATAGTTTATTGAAACTACCGATGCTCCCCGCTGAGACCACCGCATGTGGAAGGGAATTTCACATCCTTGCTACTCTTACAGTAAAGAAGCCTCTACGTAGTTTAAGGTTAAACCTCTTTTCTTCTAAATTTAATGAGTGGCCACGAGTCTTGTTAAACTCCCTTCAGCGAAAAAGTTTTAGCCCAATTGTGGGGTCACCAGTACGGTATTTGTAAATTGAAATCATATCCCCTCTCAAGCGTCTCTTCTCCAGAGAGAATAAGTTCAGTGCTCGCAACCTTTCCTCCTTCTCCTACCTTTGTTGCCCTTCTTTGTACTCGCGCCATTTCCAGTACATCCTTCCTGAGGACTGGTGCCCAGAACTGGACAGCATACTCCAGGTGCGGCCGGACCAGAGTCTTGTAGAGCGGGAGAATTATCGGTTTATCTCTGGAATTAATCCCCTTTTTAATGCATGCTAATATTCTGTTTGCTTTGTTAGCAAGAGCTTGGCATTGCATGCCATTGCTGAGCCTATCATCTACTAGGACCCCCAGGTCCTTTTTCATCCTGGATTCCCCCAGAGGTTCTCCCCCAGTGTATAGATTGCATTCATATTTTTGCCACCCAAATACATTATTTTACATTTTTCTACATTGAACCTCATTTGCCATGTAGTTGCCCACCCCATTAATTTGTTCAGATCTTTTTGCAAGGTTTCCACATCCTGCGGAGAAGTTATTGCCCTGCTTAGCTTAGTATCGTCTGCAAATACAGAGATTGAACTGTTTACCCCATCCTCCAGGTCGTTTATGAACAAATTAAACCGGATTGGTCCCAGCACAGAACCCTGGGGGACCCCACTACCCACCCCTGACCATTCCGAGTACTCCCCATTTATCACCACCCTCTGAACTCGCCCTTATAGCCAGTTTTCAATCCATGTCTCCAGCCTTTCATACAGCCTTTTCCTATGGTCCATGCCAACTGACCTTATTTTGTACGGTAAATGTTTATGGGGAACTGTGTCAAATGCTTTTGCAAAATCCACATACACCATGTCTACAGGCCTTCCTTTATCAAGATGGCAACTCACCTCCTCATAGAAGGTTAATAGATTGGTTTGGCAAGAATGAATCTTCATGAATCCATGCTTACTGCTAATGATACCGTTCTCATTACTAAAATCTTGTATCATCCTTATCATCCCCTCATAGAATTGACATACTATTGGTGTTAGGCTAACTGGTCTGTAATTTCCAGGGATGCATTTTGGGCCCTTTTTAAATATTGGTGCTACATTGGCTTTTCTTCAATCAGCTGGTACCATTCCAGTCAGTAGACTGTCAGTAAAAATTAGGAACAATGGTCTGGCAATTACTTGACTGAGTTCCCTAAGTACTCTCGGGTGCAAGCCATCTGATCCCGGTGATTTATTAAAGTTAAGTTTCCCAAGTCTAATGCCCTGTACACACAGCCATAAATTCCGACGGAAAAGGTCCGATTGGATTATGTTGTCAGAAAATCCAATCGTGTGTGGAAATTCCGACGGAAAAAATTTGAGAGCAGGATCTAAAATTTTCCGACTAAAAAAATCCGAACTGACTTTTTCCGATCATTTGTAGAGAATTCCGACGGACAAAGTGCCACGCATGCTCAGATCAAATTACGAGACCAGAGCTATTGGCTACTAGCCTCTACGTAATTCCGTCATATGCAACGAACATCACCACGTTCCAAACGATCGGATTTTCCGACAACTTTGTCCGACCGTGTGTATGCAACACCAGTTTCAAACAAAATCCGTTGGAAAAAATCAGACGGATTTTGTGGTCGGAATGTCCGACCGTGTGTACAATGCATAATTTTAATTCTGTACTCTGTTAAGCGTGGAGGTGCATCCTGTGATGTGTCATGAGGATAAACACTGCAGTTTTGGTTACTGAAGCCCCCAGATTCTCTCGTGAAGACTGAGGAGAAGAATAAATTCAATACCTTTGCCATCTCCCCATCCATTGTAACCAGATGTCCTTCCTCATTCTTTATGGTGCCAATATGGTCAGTCCTCCCTTTTTTTACTGTTTACATACTTAAAGAATTTCTTGGGATTTTTTTGCTCTCCTCCGCTAGGTGTCTTTCATGTTCTGTCTCCGCAGGGCTGAGTTTCCTGGAAAAGAAGGCAATGGGATGTAACAGCGACTTGGTTCCCTGGCATTGTGACAAGATGGAACCTACGGCATTCTCTGAGGCATCTACCTCGAGGACATAAGGAGATGCAGGATCCGGGTGTCGCAGGATAGGTGCAGTAGTAAATAAAGTCTTTAACTGATCAAATGCTGTTTGCGCTGCAGGAGTCCACTGGAAATGGGTATTCTGTTTCGTTAGATGGGTGACCGGAGAAATGATGGCAGAGAAATTCTTAATAAACTTGCGGTAAAAGTTGGCAAACCCGATGAATCTCTGTGTGCTTTTTCTGTCCGTAGGAGTGGGCCACTCAAGGATGGCGCTAACTTTCTGGGGATCCATGGAGATACCTGATGTAGAAATAATGAACCCCAGGAACTGGATCGTCTCCTTCTCGAATTTGCATTTCTCGGCCTTTGCGAATAGTCCATGATCTCTTAATCGGCCGAGAACTCTTTTGACGTGCTCACGGTGTGTTGCAAGGGAAGGGGAGAAGATGAGGATGTCATCTAGATATACAATCAGGAACAGGTCAAGGAAGTCTCTGAAAATGTCATTAATAAAATGCTGAAACGTGGCCGGAGCATTACATAACCCAAACCTAGTGCGGAAAGCCGCCTTCCACTCGTCTCCTTTGCGGATCCGCACTAAGTTGTAGGCCCCTCGCAGGTCCAACTTGATGAAGATAATGGAAGTCTTGAAGCGTTGGAATAACTCTGGAACCAGGGGTAAAGGGTATCTGTTCTTAACTGTAATTTTATTTAATTTCCGGTAATCGACACAGGGTATGATCCTTCTTCTCCACAAAGAAGATTCCAGGGCCCGCAGGACATGTAGAAGGCCGAATGAAACCCTTCTCCAAGTTGTCATCGATGTACTGCCGTAAAGTCTTGAGTTCTACTACAGAAAGAGGGAAGATGCGCCCGAAGGGTACTTCAGCACCTGACAAAAGTTCTATTGGGCAGTCATACGAGCGGTGAGGAGGCAGGGTGTCTGCTTTCTGCTTATCAAAAACGTCCAGGAATTTGTGGTAGGCTGTAGGTATGAGCTGTGATACGGAAGGGTCTGTATGTATACCCAGCAGAGGTGTAGGTTTCCGGGAAACAGGACATAGGCAGGATTGCCGGCAGTAGGTGGATGGAAAAGCCACTTCTCCGGTTGCCCAGTTTATCTGTGGATTGTGCGCTTGCAGCCAGGGTATGCCCGAGATGATGGGAAACAGAGGAGAAGAAATAATGTCCATGCGTAGGAGTTCCTGATGACCCTGGTCAGATATAGCCAGCAACGGTTGAGTCTCGTGTGTAATAGGCCTGGACCTGAGGCGGGATCCATTGGCCAGATGGATGGCTAACTGGTGTGCCTTTGCTTGCAGGGGAATTTGGTGGAGTAATGCAAAGTCTTTATCCATAAAGCAACTGCAGGCACCGGAGTCTACTATGGCAGGTACCAGGACGTTTCCACCAGGGAACTGGAGTGAAAGGGACAGAGTAACATGAGTAGGCCCTTTTCCTGCTGAGCAGTTGGCAAGATACGGAACAGGAATGGATCTGATCTTTGCGGGCCGCACCGGGCAGTTCTGGAGATAATGTCCCGCCATTCCACAGTATAGGCATAAGTCTTTCTGCCGCCTTTGCAGCCTCTCTTCGCTAGACAGTGGAGAGCGAAAAAGTCCCAGTTGCATAGGCCTTGCCTGCATGTTTGTTGTCACAGCAGTAGTGTCAGCCTTTTCTTTTTCCCTTTCTCTGAACCTACGATTGAGTTTAATAGCAAGGTTAATGAGGTTGTCAAGCAAGCTGGGGATCCCAACTCGAGCAAGTTAATCTTTAAGGGCTTCAGACAGACCAAGGCGGAACTGATGCCGCAAGGCTGCTTCCTTTCCATCCTGTATCAGAGGCCCACAGGTGGAATTCTGCAGTATAGTCCTCGGCGGGTCGATGACCCTGTCTCAAGGTATGGAGGGCTGATTCTGCCGTAGCTGTGTGCTGAGGGTCCTCATAGAGCTGGGCCATTGCTTTGAATAAGGAGGCAAGGGAGTCCAGAATCGTGCTATTTTGTTTCAGGAGCTGATGGGCCCATGACTGTGAGTCTCCCAGAAGCAGGGATATGGTAAACCCCACCTTGGTGGACTCCAGAGATAAAGCTCTTTGTTGCAGGGAGAAATAGAGTTCACAAGAGTTTTTAAAGGCACGGAACTTGTGCCGATCGCCTGAAAACCGCTCTGGTGCTGGAACTCGAGGTTCGGGTGCTGGCATGGCTCCTGCGAATGCAGAAAATGTCTGTCCGGATGTGGGGCAGCCAGGTGCAGTAGCAGGTTTTGAGATCGAAGAGTTGGAGACTGTGGATTGGATACGATCATCCAGTCGCAGATAACTTTCCTGCAGGGTGCTGACTGCCTGGGTCAAAGAGGCAAGTTGCTGGCATAGCGAGTCCATAGGGGAAGCCCCTCCCTCAATCTCCGACATCTGGCTGAGTGGTACTGTCACGTACCTAGCGGAGATCGAGCTGTAGAGGGGGCTTCTTTTGCACCTCCTGTCCAACACCCCTGGTAGTGATGACAGGGAGTGGAGGACACAGAGTGGCACGAGGGCCGATGTGACAGATGACTCTGGCTGTACTTTGGCAGGAACCAGGTGACTTAAGAGCACTGGGCCAGAACTGAAGACAGGAGCTCCGTGACGCTGAATCAGTAGCTGGAAGCGTAGCCAGGACGTAAGCCAAGGGTTCATCAGCAGCCGGCAGAGCAGGTACCGAGTCGTGAGGCAGAGGCAAAGACGGGACACAGGCTGGGTTCGGTACACAGGCGGGCAATGAGGCACAGGAACATCAGGCAGAAGCGGGGTCAGTCACAAGCCGGGGTCACAAGGAGGCAGGCAGAGGTCAAGAGGTAGTTCAGGCAAGTCGGGTCGGGATACAGGAAACTGGTTCAGATCGGGTAAGCAAGCACTAGCTAAAAAGACCACTCAGCAAGTTGTGCATGTCACTGGTAGGATTAAATAGGCGGATTGGCGCCAATGTGCGCACGTGCGCGCACACGTACACCAATGCGCGCACCTATGTGCACATGCGCACAAATGTCCTTTCTTGAGCATCTCCTGAACTGTCCACGCCTGCGCACCACTGTGCGCTTGTTGTCTGGGTTTTCCTTACAATCACTAATGCCCCCAATACTACCCACTGGAATATGTTCCACTCTGGACCCTCCCTCCCATCGCCTAGTTTAAAAACCACTCTCAAGCCCCATACACACGGTCGGATTTTCCCATGGATTCTGTCCTATCGGACAATGTTGTGTAGGCACCATCGGACAGTGTACGTCGGATTGTCCGACGGACAAAGTCCTATCTCCTGCTGGATAGATTTTTCGACAACAAAGTCCGATCACACCAAATCCGATCGTGTGTATCAAATTCCTGACGGACAAAGTGCCACGCATGCTCAGATCACATTACAAGACCCAAAGCTATTGGCTACTAGCCTCTACGTAGTCCCGTCGTACGCAACAAACGTCACCACGTTCAGAATGATCAGATTTTTCCGACAACTTTGTCCGACCGTGTGTACGCAAAACCAACATGGGACAAAGTACGACGGACATGATCCGACGGACCTGGTCCTCGGATAATCCGCGCGTGTGTATGGGGCTTAACTTTTACCCTCCTGATTTAGGTGCAGTCCAACCTTTCTATAGTACTGGTTATCGACTGAGAAGTCAGCCCAGTCCTCCAGGAACCCAAACCTCTCCTTACTACACCAGCTCTTCAGCCACTTGTTTACTTCCCTAATCTCCCTCTGCCTTTCTGGTGTGGCTCGATGTACCGGTAGTATTCCTAAGAATACTACCTTGGAGGTCCTTTTTCTCAATTTAGCTCCCAAGTCCCTAAAATCGTTCTTTAGGACACTCCATCTGCCTCTGACTTTGTCATTGGTGCCAACGTGCACCATGATAGCTGGGTCTTCCCCAGCCCCTCCCAGTAATCTGTCCACAAGATCCGTGATGTGCTGAACCTGAGTGCCTGGTAAACAACATACAGTTTGGCGCTTCAGGTCTTTGTTACAGATTGGCCTCTCTGTCCTTCTAAGAATTGAGTCCCCTACTACCAGAATCTGTCTTTCCTTTCCCTTCGCTTCCCCCCACTCTCACTGGAGGAGTTCTTCCCCTGGCAGCTAGGAGAGTCCCTCAGCTCCAGCAGTACTGGTCCCTGACTGGTTTCACCAATGTCACTCAATGGAGCGTACTTATTCGGATGCTCCAGCCCTGGATCGGCCTCCCTGGCACTTCCCCCTCTACCCTTCCTGACTGTCACCCATCTACTCTTTCCTAGTGCCTGCACCTCTTTGTCTCCACCTGCCTTTGTGCTGGTCCCTGCCGACACCTGCCGTGTATGTTCCTTGCTCTCCTTTAGTATGGAGGGACTTCTCAGTGCTGACAATTGCTTCCCAAGATTCAGAACCTGGGCTTCCAGGGAAATGTGCTTACATTTTGCACAGCAGTATTCACCCTCGATTGGATGGTCAAGGAACGCATACATGCTGCAAGATGTACAACGAGTTGCCTCTCCACACCCGCCTGACATCGTACCTATTAATTTAATGAGGATTGGGGATTATACCCTGTCCAAATTACCTAACAACTAGCTTCCTGACGCTAATACTCAACAAGACAATACACAGGCACTCAACAAGACAATACACAGGCACTCAACAAGACAATAAATAGGCATTCAACAAGACAATGCACAGGCACTCAACAAGACAATACAGAGGCACTGAACAAGACAATACACAAGCACTCAACAAGACAATACACAGGTACTCACAGACCTACATGCACCCGCAAACGTACGTGCACCCGCAGACCTGCGTGCAGACCTACGTGCACCCGCAGACTGGCGTGCAGACCTACGTGCACTCTTAGACCGGCGTGCAGACCTATGTGCACTCACAGACCGGCGTGCAGACCTATGTGCACTCACAGACCGGCGTGCAGACCTACGTACACTCGCAGACCTACGTGCAGACCTACGTGAATCCACAGACCTACGCGCAGTCGCATACCTATGTGCACTCTCAGACCTACGTGCACTTGCAAACCTACATGCACTCACAGACTGGCGTGCACTCGCAGACCAATGTGTAGACCTACGTACACTTGCAGACTGGCGTGCAGACCTACATGCACTCGCAGACCGGCGTGCGGACCTACGTGCACTCGCAGACCGGCGTGCAGACCGGTGTGCAGGCAGGCCTACGTGCACTTGCAGACCTACGTGCACCCACATACCTACGTGCACCTGCAGACCTACGTGCAGACCTACGTGCACTCGCAGACCTACCATATGCTACCATAACATCTGACTTTTTATGCTTTCAATACCATCACACTCTTTTTAATTTGTTGTCTTCTAGGGTTTTTTAATTCATGAAATTCCTCTATTATGTATCAACTTCTTCAGATAAAAACCATAGGGAAAGCCTTTTAAAGGCTGCACAACTGCAGTTGCTATGGAACATTGAGTATAACAGCCATATGACTGAAAACTGGATAATGTAATGGCTTTTTATTCCTAGTGTGGTGCTCAAAAAGAGTTATGCTGTGTCAGGATCACACATTAAAGTAGATCTATAGGCACTTTTGTATTTTATTTTGGAAAGAGTAAGGGATCTGTAAGATTTTTTATTTCTTTTTTGCCATCTGTGTCCCATTGCGGAGATTTCCCTTCCTCTCCCAAGAGGAAGTGAGAGGTAATCCCTGAAAATTGGGGACCCCCCAGGACACCAGAACTAGTGCCCCCATTGGAAGATTTCCCTTATATTACTTTTCTGGGGACAACCCACAGTTTTGGGATTTTTTTTTACTTTCATTTTGATTGATAATCGTAAATATGACAAACAGAGAGGGTGAGTCTACTTAATGAGGACATAGACAGCAATGAAAACTGACAGGTGTTCTAATCCTCATCCACTCTATCCAAGACTAAAAAAAAAAGCAAAAGCCTTTAGTTATACATTAAATAGTTTATCCTTCTAAGTATGTTCCACTATGTGACTCCACATATGATTTTAAAAGAATCTGATCCAAATTCTTTTAACAGCTTTCTCAATTGAAAACCAAAATATTGCTACATGATTTAGTAGTTTGTGTTTTTCTGTGAGTTCACAAATAGCCTTCAGCCATGTGCCATTTGTTTAGTACTTTTAGAAGAAATCATTAAAACTATAGTTACAGTGTAGCCTGTAATCCACTCACTATATGGAAAGCCAATTTTCAACATTTAAAGAGTAAGTCCAATTTGTTTAGAAAAAAAAAAAAAACAATGCACTCTGGGGATTTTAACAAACTTTATAGGAGAATCCTACCTGTTTCTGTTCTTAAAGTGATTGTAAAGTCGTATCTTTTTATATTTAATAAAAATAACAAAATGTTATTGCAGTGTTCTGTTGCAGTGGTTTTGCACAGAGCAGCCCAGATCCTCCTCTTCTCGGGTCCCTCGCTGCTGCTCCTTGCCCCTCCCACCTGCCGAGTGCCCCCACAGCAAGCAGCTTGCTATGTGGGCACCCAAGCCGAGTCACAGCTCCATGTGTTCATTCAGATACAGAGCTGCGGCCCGGCCCTGTCCCCTCTCTTTTCTGATTGGCTGACTGATTTTGATTGACAGCAGCGGGAGCCAATGGCGCCGCTGCTGTGTCTCAGCCAATCAGGAGGGAGAGTCTCAGAAGACTGAGACATTTGTGGACATCGCTGGACAGAGATAGGGCTCAGGTAAGTATTAGGTGTCTGAGAGGGGCTGCTGCACACAGAAGGAATTTTATCTTAATGCATAGAATTTTGTAATTACATAGTAGTTGAGGTTGAAAAAAAGTCCATCCAGTTCAACCTGTGTGCGTGCGTCTATGTCAATAGTACATTGTATATCCATGTATGTTGTGATTGTTACGGTACCCATCTAATAGTTTTTTCAACTGTCGACACTCTCTGCTGATACCACTGTTTTAGAATTCCACATCCTTAATGCTCAACATAGAGAACATCCAACTAGTGCATTAGGGGTCCTGCATTAGTGCATTAGGACCCACCCCCTTGGACTTATTAGGCAGAAAAAAGTATTGAAATATAGAAGTATATAAAAGGCAACTCTGTGCCACTTTTATTTAGATACAAAACAGTAAGTATTGCCAACCGGCAACGATCATTTAAAAGTATTATACAAAGTACACCAATAGAATTCATAATACACGAATATACATATATATCAAACCCAAGGCTAATAATCGAGGCACTGACAAAGTCAAACTGAGGTCAGTCCATGGAGATTTGAGATGTACATAGATTGTGGTCTTTTCCTGTATGTTGTAATGTAATGTAATGTTCTGATATACCTCTTTACTATTTCAGAGCCTTTTTTGTTACTGCTTCCAGATGAAGCAAGCCTATGACCCATGAAACACATTGAAAAAATAGCAAGCAATTTATACCCCACAGATTGATAGGGATTAAGGGGAAGAACATTATGTAATGTTTGCACCAGATGGCAGATGTATATGTACTAAGGGTGTGACATGTATTTGTGAATTTAAACAACATATGTTTTTAACATTTGCACAAATAAAAATGTGATACTTTTTCTTACACTGGCTTGTGATACCGTCAAAGCCCTAATAGTTTTGTATGGTTAGAATCACTTTTTTTTATGGTAAAGTAAATAATGGCGGTGGTCAGTAACTTATAGTGGGACCGTAGTAGTGCAGCGGAAATCTGACACTAACTGAGGATGGGGGGGGGGGGGGACTGACATCACCAGTAGCACTAATACAGTGATCAGTGCTAATAATATATACTGTCATTGTACTAATGACACTGGCTGGGAAGTGGTTAACTGTTTAGGGTGATCAAGGGGTTAACTGTGTGCATAACAATGTTTACTATGTAAATGTACTATGTACCAATGTTCATTGGTAGTCAAAATGTAATAATTAACTTTTTCTAGGAGCTTAATGATTTTAAGGTAATAGCACCTTCAACCACCAGGTGTCTCACATGTGTTAGGTGTTTATCTCTTTAAGTTAATATACTCTATTTTTTTAATGTGTATTAGTTTTTTATCTTAGTGAAAAGAATATATATATATTTAGTATTCAGAGATGCTAGTAACCAACATAATATAAAATACGCTTAGCATAATTTTGATTAATCCCTAATCCCTATTACAGAAAAGGGTTATATATATGTATATTTATAAATCTAGTCTATCTATGAAGGACACAGGTTATCTATATCAATCAATATCACACTGAATGATTATTTATATTGATACAAAATAAATTCTTATATAGTTATAATCACGATTATATGTTTTTCATAATAATAATTAATTTCTTAAGACACTTCTACTTATAAAATCACACTTTCATATATATTTTCTTTATAAAAAAAATTCTTATATCATCAGATACCAATTATAATATCTCTGTGATCTAAATATCATATATAATTTGAATGACTTATAATCACCATATAGGTACTTTTAAATATTTCTGACTGCACATATTTCAAATCTTTTCCTTCCTGTTAGACAATTTAGTCATATATTATTCAGAGATTTCAGTTTATGCGTGTCAGTTAGTGTAATATTAACACTGTCTCTCAGCCATTGTTTTGGGGAACAAGCCTGAGTCAACATCATGGCTTAACTAGGAAAGCAATATCATCCTCTGATACAATAGGACATATTCAAATTCTCATTGAGTTAAAGATTTTGTTTACCCCCACAGATAGAAACCCATCTTCTTTGTTTTCAAAATGGGACCTTATTGTTCCTGCAAGTCTGTTTCAACATGAATTATTGTTGCTTGCATCCCAGCTTTCCAATGGGTTGTATAAATTAGTCACCTAATTCTGATGGGAGGGGAAATGTTTTTATTTTTTTTGGGAGCAAAATGTATTATTTCTTCATAAATTCACAACAAAGCGTTTGCGATAACTGGCAATGAGTCTTTCACATTGCTGTGGTGCAGTTTTGGCCCACTCTTCTATGCAGAATTGTTTTAATTCAGCCACATTGGATGGTTTTCCAGCATGAACGGCCTGTGTAAGGTCATGATACAGCATCTCAATTGGATTTAAGTTCGACCTTTGTCTAGGCCACTCTGTTTGAACCATTTGGTGGTGGATTTGCTGTTGTGTTTCGGATCATTGTCCTGCTGCATAACCCAAATGCATTTGAGCTTGATGTCACAAACTGATGGCCGGATATTCTGCTTTAGGATTTTCTGGTAGAGTTCAGAATTTATGGTTCCATCAATTATGGTAAGTTGTCTAGGTCCTGAAGCTGCAAAGCAGCCCCAGACCATCATGCTACCACCACCATGTCTGACTGTTGGTATAATGTTCTAGTTATGAAATGCTGTATTCATTTTATGCCAGATGTAATTGATGCACACCTTCCAAAAAGTAAAATTTTTGTCTCATCAGAATATTTGCCTAAAAGTCTTGGGGATAATCAAGATGTTTTTTGGTAAATGTGAGATGAGCCTTTGTGTTCTTCTTGGTCAGCAGTGGCTTTGGTCTTGGAACTCTCCTTATTGTTGAATAATGAACACTGATCTTACCTGAGTCAAGTGAGGCCTGCAGTTCTTAAGATGTTTTTATGGGTTCTTTTATTACCTCCTGGATGAGTCGTCATCATGCTCTTGGAGTCATTTTTGTAGTCCAGTCACTCCTGGGAAGGGTCACCACTGTTCCAAGTTATTTCCATTTGTGGATAATGGCTCTCCCCATGGTTCACTGGAGTTCCAAAGCATTAGAAATGGCTGGGAAACCCTTCCTAGACCTATACATGTATAATACTTTGTTTATAATCTGTTCTTGATTTTTTTTAGATTGTGGCCTGTGATCCGTTAGCACGCTTCACTTTGTCAGACAGCTTCTATTTATGTGATTTCTTGGTTCAACAGGTCTGGCAGTAATCAGGCCTTGGTGTGGAAAGTGAAATTTAACTCAGCTCTCCAAAAAAATGTAGTTAATCACAGTTCATTCATGATTCGGCATTAGAGGGGGCAATTACTTTTTCACATAGGGCCAGGCAGGTTCGAACAGCTTTTCTCCCTTAATAAATTAAATAATAATTTAAAAACTGCATCTTGGATTTACTTGGGTTATATTTGTGTAATATTAAAATTTGTGTGATGATCTGAATCATTTAGGTGTGAGAAATATGCCAAAAAAAAACAATTAGGAATTTTTATCTAGGGAAATAACACCCCTACTTATTTCAATAAAAAAACAAAACCATAAACAGGTATTTTAGGCAAGCAAAAATGCAAATTGAAAACATCTGCCATAGTGCTATTCAACTACAGACTTTTGCTGATTTAGTGATAGTGTTATTCTAGAACTGCAGTGTTCCAATACTACTATTGGATGTACGGATGTCTTTATTCAGCCTTACAAATGATGGAACTATGTAACTACTAAATATGAAAAAATCTCAATATATGATGTGTAAGTTTACTGATAATGAAAATGTATACAGCAAGGACAGCTTATATTAACAAAAATATACAAAAAACAAAACTACTTGAGTGTATGTTTGCGTGATCGCGTGCACATCTGTGTGTTATACATATACCTTTTAAACAGTACATAATAAAAGCATGTCTATTGTGGATCTTTATACATCAGAATGTTGCACTACATGGAATGGAATTCGACACTTATTAAAGCAAGTTTGCCAGACATTTTTACAGTATTTCAAATGTCACCCGCAAACTATCAACTAAATCAGAATTTCAAACTAAAGAGACTATTTGATAAGATATGCACTTATTTTTAACTTTCAAAAGCCTTGGCTTTCAGGATTAGTGTTATTGCCCTTTAACTCATTGTTATCTTTATATGTTCCTTGCTGCAGGCTTACTGACAGCATCTCGTTTCTGCAGTGAAACTCTGTGACTTGGGCACACACTCTGAGCTTCTCCTCTTGTGGCTTCTTACTTAAAAGCTTCTTGGTCTGATTAAGAGCCTTTCGGCAAGATAGTTAGAAGTCCTACAGACGGTGACTTTGTAGTTAGCTGTTAAAAGCCCTCTGCAGAAGAATTGCAGTTATCAAAGACAAGCCTCCTCTTTGTGCCCCTGTGTATCCTTTCACAAGGCTTTTCTTTTTCTTTTTTTTTTTTTTTTGTGGAAATTTGAGAAGATTTCATTTGATGAACAAGTGAAGACAACATACAACTTATAACTGCAGTAGATCATACAGTTTTACAAGCTTACATGTTTATTCATTACTAGCTATAGCATATCCACCAGGGGCTAAATAGTTGGCTAAAGAGGGAACCCTTACTGAGAGAAATACAGGAGCTGACCTCCTTTAAAAAATTCTAGTTCCCTGGCTGCCTCTGGCTTCAGTACTTAACCAGGAATGAGCATACAGATTAGAAAGTCAGAGTTAAGTCAGGACATCTGATCGGCATACTTTTTCTACTTCAGCATCTTCAAAATGTATTAAAACCATTGGCTCTAAAAAGCCAAGCAAAAAGCATTTCAGGAAAGGTCACCATTTGCAGCCTCTCTAACTGTAGGCTCCCTTTACAGCATTGATCTACTCCCCCTTCTCGCAGAAAAAAGTTAGCAAGCAACCAGACTTTTTATTGCAGAAGAAACATACTGAAGATGATTTATGAAAGCATATGGAAACGATCACACAACAAACATTATCAATATTCACTGCAATTATCCAATCATGTGCAGATGAAATGAGTAAATAGAACTTTGCTTGTCACATGATTGACTAACTAAAGTACATATTCAATTAGCCTTTAGTAAATCAGCTTTACTTGTTTCTTCTGCAACAAAACTTTTTGAATGGCTGCTCACAAACCTATTTTTAGCTGCGCATGAAAACAGCATTAAGCAATGTGCACGAGAGCAGCGACTCCTGTTAACCGCTTCCCGACCGGCCACTGCATATATACGTCAGCAGAATGGCACGGGCAGGCAGAATCACGTACCTGTACATGATCGTGCATGTGCCTGCCAGTGGGTCGCGCGCGCGCCGCTAGCGGCGCGCTCGCGACCCGGTCGGGAGCTCCGTGACCCCGGCCGCGGGACCAGCGGACCCGATCGCCGCTGGTATCCCGCGATCGGGTTACGGAGCTGAAGAACGGGGAGAGGTCTATGTAAACAAACCTCTCCCCGCGCTTCCTACACTGACTGTCAGTGATCGGCGGTTCCCTGGCATCGGGAACGCCGATCAATGATGTCAGACGTACAGCCACGCCCCCCTACTGTAAAAAAAAACACAACACGTCACACTCACTCCTCCCCGCCCCCTAGTGGTTAACCCCCTAACTACAACTGTCATTTACATAGGAATCAGTGCTATTTAAATAGCAGTGATTGCTGTATAAATGACAAATGTCCCAAAAATGTGTCAAAAATGTCCGATGTGTCCGCCAAAATGTCGCAGTCACAATAAAAATCGCTGATCGCCGCCATTACTAATAAAAAAAAAAAATATTAATAAAAATGCTATAAAACTATCCCCTATTTTGTAAACGCTATAACTTTTGCGCAAACTAATCAATAATCGCTAATTGCGATTTTTTTTACCAAAAATATGTAGAAGAATACGTATCGGCCTAAACTGAGGAAAAAAAATGTTTTTTTATATATTTTTTGGGGATTTATTTATTATAGCAAAAAGTAAAAAATATTGCATTTTTTTCAAAATTGTCGCTCTATTTTTGTTTATAGCGCAAAAAATAAAAACCGCAGGGGCGATCAAATACCACCAAAAGAAAGCTCTATTTGTGGGAAAAAAAGGACGCCAATTTTGTTTTGGAGCCACGTCGCATGACCGCGCAATTGTTAGTTAAAGCGACGCAGTGCCGAATTGCAAAAAGGGGCCTGGTCCTTTGGCTGCCAATTGGTCTGGGGCTGAAGTGGTTAATGTCTCTCTCCTCATTAGGTGGGTTGATAGCAGCCATTGGCTCACGCTTCTGTCAATCAAATGTTGTGATGAAGCGGCGGGACCAAGCTGCCTGCTCTGTGTCAATAGACGCAAACAGGTTGGCTCATAAGTGAGCATGCACAGGTGCCCCCATGGAAGGAGGCTTTCCATGGGGGCACCCATGCATGCTCACTTACGAGCCAACCTTTTTGTGTCTATTGACACAGAGCAGGTGGCTTGGTCCCTCCCCCCGCTCCCTCATCACAAGCTGAAGAGGAGGGGCCTGGAGCACCATTGGGGGACACCAGTAAAAGAGGATCAGTGCTGCTCTGTGCAAAAGCATTGCACAGAGCAATTAAGTATGACATGTTTGTTATTTTAATTAAAAAAATAAGGTTGAATGTCACTTTCAGTCATCCTGGGCTGGCCAAAAATGGTCAAAAATGGTGAACCCAGAAGAATCTGGGGAAAAAGATGTTGGTGACAGTATGGTAGCTCATTGACATCTAATTGCTGTAGCAGAAGTGAATATTGGAGCCTTGAATGGAGCCTCCACTTAGTAAAGCACAATCACTGATTTTGAGCAGTATAGAAAACATTTTCGATAGAGTCAAAAAAACATGTACTGCTCGGTTACCTGAATTTTCAGTTTTGAGGAGCCTCACTATTGATTGTTTAATTGTAGGTCACTTGTAACATGTTTTATTCAGATTTTTTCTCACTGTGAAATTAACCATTGGTATTCAATACTTTCCTTTTACCAATCCGTATAGATGATATACTGCTTGGGTATAAATTGAAAAATATTCAGCAACCAGCAAAACCTGAAAATAAAAATGGGCAGCTCTGGGTGCTATCAATCTGTGTGTGAGGTACCGGCACCAACGATTTAATTTTAAATTTATATATATTTTATTGTTGTCGATGTGCAGCAGTTTAAAGCAATGTTCCCCTATTGGTAACCTTGTGTGAAAAATTAGTGATAAAAAGAGAAACCGCGCCACCTTCTTTAATGGTATTTTGCCCTATTTTTACCCCCCTTCTACGGTTCGATATAGTGCTATATAAAGTGCTCTGTGCTATGATTTAGTATCAAATTCTTGTTATAATAGTTCCCTAGTGAATATCAACAGACTATATAGAGTCAAAAAAACATTACAAACAATCCTATGTATGCCAAAAATTGTTAACTAATACTGGAAAGTGCTATTGTGCTTATTATTTATATACTACAGAGTATACATACACCGATAAGCGCAGATAGTAATGTCAATAGTTTCAAACATAAAAAAACTCAAACATGAAAGAAAGCATGAAAAAAAAGGTTCCAATTCTTGACACCACCGTGTTTTGAAGTGTTTCTATATTTTGGACATTGATTGTGCAGATACTTTAGTGAATCAAATAATGGAATACTTAAGCGCTAGTGAGGATTAAAATCAGAGGACCATTAATGTTTTAAGATGGCCAAATGATATAGCTGCAAACCCATAAAAAAGTGCTCCCACACGTGAGTGATATGTTAAAAGTACACAAATAAATGTGTGAGGAGTGCGCTTATATCAACCTTATAACAAAATTCAATAAACCTGTACAACACTTGGATTATGTGGTATATAAACCGTAATGTATATAAAACCTGTGTAGTGCGGTGATTTAAAATACGTTTTTAGATCCCAAAAGGTTGTTTGGATAGAGGGTTAAAATAATGGATATAAATCTGTCAATTTACTCCTGTAGATCCTGAAGCATCTGTTGATAATTATCCTTGATTGATTGAATGAGGCACTTAAATGATTGCTAATGAAAGGTATCAGTTACCTATTGCTCAATGTAGAGCTAGTGCCAATAAATGAACAATTATTTGAGTATGTAAAAATGAGGTTAATTAATATATAAATAACCGCTGTATTGATTTCAGCCGCCGATACTCAAATTAGTAAAGAGTATTCCTATGCATTTACCCAGTATCCTACCAGGCTGGATCAATCTTTAACATTACATGCAAAAAAGGATATTGAATGCAGGAAGTTGCTGCTCACAATAAGAATGGTGCACAAGTAAAAGAATAAAAAAGAAAAAGAAAAATAAACTGACACTTTCCTTTTTTCTGCTGACACCTCCAGGTGTTTTTCGTTTTCTGTCTTTTGCGCTGTGCTTACAGGCACCTCCAGTCAGTTTGCATATGGGGAGAGAAAGAAACATACACCATTGCGCAGTATTTCCTAGAAAGAAATGTGTGTGTGTGCTGAAACCAGTGAGCGGTATTCTACTCACATACACCCGGTAATGGTACAGCGGTAGCCGAATGCTTGTCAGGCTTTTACTACAGGGCTGGATGCCCTGCTCGTCCACACTCTGCGTTCTGCGGTGACGTCACTAGGAAGCGTTTAAGTTAGCATGTTCAAAATATCAAAGCTGGCTTTCCAAAGCACAGTGTATCCAGACATTTCGCACAAGTACACAATAAAGACCCATCAGAGATGCAGTTTTGGGCAATTGAGAAATATAAACCCAATTGGAGAGGTAGCCACAAAGTCAGAGAACTCAGCAAAAGTGAGTCAAGATGGATATATGAGATCAATAGCTTTGCGCCAGCAGGATTAAACATCGATTTTAATTTAAACTGCTTCATATCTGACTTTTAAAATACTTTTTAAAAAATACTTACCTTTTTAGTATTTTTAGTATTTTTACCCTCCATATTTATCCTGTATACGTGCATTTCCCTTTTATATATTTTATATATATTTTTATATACTTTTATAGTATCTTTTTATATTTATATTTCAAATACATTCTTGACATATCATGGTTTTACTGTACTGTAATGTACAAACCACAGCGCCCGTGGTAGCCCGCCTATATAAAGCATAGGAATCTGGTCCAAATCATATTAATATTCCCAGCTATACAGTTTTTCTCAAAATGGAGTGTTTTGAGTTATTATTCTACATCTCTATATATTCTCTCTGTTGTCCCGATTCAAGCACGCAGTACCGCTCATATTGCTTTCATATTACATCCCATTTTTATTCCTGCATTTTATCCCCCTTTTTTATTTTTATTTTTATTTTTATTTTTATTTTTTTATTTTTATTTCATTTTATTTTTATTTTTTTTATTATCAATTTTATATATTTTTATATTTCATTTTAATTTTAGTTCCATATTCATACCCATTCACATTTTAATTTTATCTTATTTTATTTTTATTTTTATTTTTATTTTATCTTTTTTCACATTTTTTCACACATTTTTTACATATATTTCTTTTAGTATTTTATATCTACACCATTTTTTCACATTTCCACATTCACATGGTCCACATACACATATAATCACTTGTTAAGTTTTAACTATATTTTAAAACACTTCATATATTATCTTCTAATAAAGTTCAGCACACACACACAGACCTATTTGTCGGCCAAAACTACTCTGCCTATTTCCACAGAGTCCTATCTGGCATACAACCAGTTAAGTGTAGGATCTCCGCAGCACCCGGTCACAGCGGTGTGCTGATTGTGGATGATGAGCACAAATTAGTTACTATGGCAACCCGCACGCCATGAGTTGCCCTATAAATATCCTCAGCTGTCACAGGGCTCATTATCCCTTGAAAACGTTACGTGACTGTAATGCAACGCGTCGGGAGGAGGAGCCTAGTGACGTCACCGCAGAACGCAGAGTGTGGACGAGCAGGGCATCCAGCCCTGTAGTAAAAGCCTGACAAGCATTTGGCTACCGCTGTACCATTACCGGGTGTATGTGAGTAGAATACCGCTCACTGGTTTCAGCACACACACACATTTCTTTCTAGGAAATACTGCGCAATGGTGTATGTTTCTTTCTCTCCCCATATGCAAACTGACTGGAAGTGCCTGTAAGCACAGCGCAAAAGACAGAAAACGAAAAACACCTGGAGGTGTCAGCAGAAAAAAGGAAAGTGTCAGTTTATTTTTATTTTTTATTCTTTTACTTGTGCACCATTCTTATTGTGAGCAGCAACTTCCTGCATTCAATATCCTTTTTTGCATGTAATGTTAAAGATTGATCCAGCCTGGTAGGATACTGGGTAGATGCATAGGAATACTCTTTACTAATTTGAGTATCGGCGGCTGAAATCAATACAGCGGTTATTTATATATTAATTAACCTCATTTTTACATACTCAAATAATTGTTCATTTATTGGCACTAGCTCTACATTGAGCAATAGGTAACTGATACCTTTCATTAGCAATCATTTAAGTGCCTCATTCAATCAATCAAGGATAATTATCAACAGATGCTTCAGGATCTACAGGAGTAAATTGACAGATTTATATCCATTATTTTAACCCTCTATCCAAACAACCTTTTGGGATCTAAAAACGTATTTTAAATCACCGCACTACACAGGTTTTATATTTATATACATCACGGTTTATATACCACATAATCCAAGTGTTGTACAGGTTTATTGAATTTTGTTATAAGGTTGATATAAGCGCACTCATCACACATTTAATTGTGTACTTTTAACACTTTAGTGAATCCACCACCTGTTATGCAATGGTCACTCACCACATCAAAGTGAGTTTGGGGCCTTTGGTTTGTTTCCGGATAACCACTCCTGCATATAAGCTGTTACAGCCTCCTATTTCCTGGGATGAGGGGTCATGTGTGCTCCACTCTCAGAGAAAATAATAATAAATGCCTCCCATGGTAAAGTAAGTTTTTTTAAAATGTATTAAACAATAAAAGAAAGCGTTTATTTGAACTCACATTTAATAGTGCCTTAAGCCGGCACTGAGCGTCTCCAGCCGTGTGTGTGTGAGACCCTGTCACTGGCGTCTCTGTGTCGTCCAGATTTGCGTGCGCTCCAAGCCTCGCTATCGTCGGAACCACCTGGACTGGAAGTGACGTCCACGGATTACCCAGCAGCCTCTACGCCTTTCGCAACTTAATTGTGCTTCATCAGGAAGCTCTGGGTACTCCTCTTTCAGGTTAAGTGCTACCCAGCATCATTTAAAACACTTCCTGTTTTCCACTTGCCTGTTTGCCGAACAAGCAAACAGGCAATGTTCAGACCGAACTTTAGCTCGGCCTGAACTATTCGCCCAACTTTGTTTATCAGACCAAGCCACTTCCTTCCATTGCTCCGTGGGCCAGTTCAGATGCTCACGTGCACATTGTAAGCCCTTTAAGCTGTGGACACTGGTCAGCATGAGCACTCTGACCGGTCTGAAGATAGACAGCCCCATATGCATCAAACTGTGATGAATTATGTGTTCTGACACCTTTCTATCAGAACCAGCATTGACTTTTTCAGAAAACTGAGCAACTGCAGACTGGGAACATCCCACAGGAGCTGAAGTTTTGGAAATGCTCCAACACAGCCGTCTAGCTATTACAATTTAGCCGTGGTCATTTCAACATTTTAAACAAATCAACTTCAGGGACAACACATTTACACTACTTGCTTCTTAATATATCTCACTCACTTTCAGATGCAATTGTTCAGATAAACAATGTAATTCACAAGAGGTCATAATGTTGTAGCTGATCAATGTGTGTGTATATTAATATATACAATGTATGCAAAATTTTCATTCCTATACATTTTTAATTTTTTACAAAAATACATTTCTAATTTTATTAAAGGCATTACTGAACAGGCTAATAGAGTTTATCAAATCCATGTTATATTATCAATCTTTGAAGTTGTTTGTATTTGAGTTAATTCACAAAGACTATCGCATGTGTAATCACTCCAGTGATAAGCTGGTGATAAGGGTTGATAGTTATCTATTGAGTAAAGAAGGAAAAGAGCCACTTGAGACAGTGATAAAATAACTTTTTGTCAGATTAAATAACAATTTATGAAAAAAATAGGGTGTTCAATAATGTAATGCCTAGTTCATGTGCAAACATAAAGTTTCTATGCATAAGCCATATTTATGTTTGAGAATTTAACATTTTCTGGAGAAAATTATCATGAGCAAAGTAAAAAACAACCCATCTATCTGTGTAAGTCTAACCAATATGGTTTATAGAGCTATGACCCCAGGATAGATGTAAGCTGCATGAGTTCATTTACAACAGTTCCCTCATCACTAATGATTTTGTAATACACTTGTAAAAAGTATAATCATGCCAATTAGTGTACACAGATGCTCTCATTTTGTTTGCGTTCTGTATGAAATGATCTCCCCTCATTCTAAGGTAAAGGGAGCTCAGCTTTCAAAACACTGTATCATACTTTACAGTGAAAAAATCATCTCAGAACATCCACATCGATCACTAAGTAAATCAGCAGTAACTGGCACATACAGGGGCCAGGGTAATATTTGGATGGCCCCCATACAGATTTACATCTTATCTTTCCGGTAAAAGCTCTGTTGCATAAGGTATTTTGCACCTCTAATAACAAGCTCCATTATGACTGGTGGCCTGTGGCTGTGACATGTACAGCACACATATTATACCTCTTGCTTACTGGTGGCCTCTGAAGTCCCACATTTCTCCTATTTTCAGCTACTATTTGAGGGGCTTTAAGGTTAAGCCAGGTGCTATTGTTAAAAAAAGCCAGGTGCAACTGAAGCTTTCAAATACTGCTTGGCTTCAACAATGATCTTTCCGGTAAAATCCCTGTTGCATAAGGTATTTTGCACCTCTAATAATAAGCTCCATTATGACTGGTGGCATGTGAGATGTACAGCACACATATTATACCTCTTGCTTACTTGATTTAAAGGAAAAGTACATCCAAAGCTTGTATTGTGTGGCTCACAGGAGTGCACTTAATTCTGCACTCCTGTGACCCATTTTCAGCAGACAGTAGGCTGAAGCCAGTCCAGGCTCAGGAAAGACCACAACCATATGATCAGGATCTGCCCACATGGCAGGACCGACACCCTGCTCAGTCTCACAGCGAGCCGCTGAAAGCCTGAGCCCGCCCCCTCCACAGCCCAGCACTTCAGTGAGAGTGGGGGGGAGGGGCAGAGCAGAGAGTCAGTGACTGACAGTCACCAGCTCTCTGCTCACGGAGCATGGAGAATTGAGCAACCTGCAGTGTTTGATGGCTCGGCCCTCAGAGTCAGAGCTGGCGGGGGCCAGATGCAGCATCAGACCGATGCCGCATGCACCTAAGTGCCCCCCCCCCAACAAAAAAAAACATACTTCTCTTTTAAGAATTGTTTTATGAAACAATTCTTGGATATTTGCACTTTTTTAGGTTTTAGTTGACATAGCCCTTTGTGCTCGGTTTCTAATCTATGCAAAAGGCTTTTTCCACAGTGGAAAAAAAATGCTGTAAATGACTAATGCTTTCAGATAAAGAAGCACTATAATAGTTTATTTTTACCAGTTAACAAAATGTAAAGTAAAAGAACAGAAGGGAAATCCAAATCAAATCAACCCCTCAACAGTGAAAACACATTTTTATTAATTTGCCAAAGCAATATTTTAATAAAAGACCTCCTTATTTCCCAGTGTCCAATAATGGTTTTTCCTAAGCCGGATAGGCATTCAACTACTGCCACTCTCCCTTTATGGATACCTGGTGTGTCCAAAAAAAAAGACCAGGATGAATGGGCAAATGCACATATTTTCCTGTACTGTCTCTCCTGGCTTTGTGCTCATGCATAGCCAAGGAGAGTCAGTAGTCCTACATATATACAGTATGCTACAACTCCAGGCACTTGTAGCTTACACAATACTTTCTTTCACTGTCAGTGGTTGATTGGAGTGGTGTGAAAGGAAGGTAGTAGGGATGGGCCCGGTGCTCGATGCGAACCCACGTTCGCATCGAGCACCGGGCGTTCGCTCGCTCGGCGAGCCCAGAACTATTTTGGCCGCTCGCATCACGTTCGTGTGATGCGAGCGGCCCCGCAATGCATTGCGGCCGGCGCGGCCGGCGCAGTGCATTGCTGGCTGATGATTGGCCAAGCATGCACTGTGACCCCGCATGCTTGGCCAATCACAGCCCCGGAAACTCGAAGAGCCATAATTGGCTACAGGCAGGACGCCTGTAGCCAATTACAGCTCAGGGGCTGTAGTACACGCCCCCCCCTATAAAAGGCCGCCACGCCGTCTGCGCCGGTCACATGCTGTTCCGGCGCAGATAGAGCAGGCTAGATCTGTGACACTCTGCTGGATTTAGTTAGATAGATTTACTGAGAGAGAGTTAGGTTGGATAGATTCATTTAGAAGGATTGAGTTAGAAAGAGGGGCTTGTAGTGTGTTCGTGGCAGGCAGGCAGCGCTCCTATATTTTGTTCCCAGAAGCACCTATAGGACTTGTAGTGTGTTCGTGGCAGGCAGGCAGAGCTCCTATATTTTGTTCCCAGAAGCACCTATAGGACTTGTAGTGTGTTCCTGGCAGGCAGGCAGAGCTCCTATATTTTGTTCCCAGAAGCACCTATAGGACTTGTAGTGTGTTCGTGGCAGGCAGGCAGAGCTCCTATATTTTGTTCCCAGAAGCACCTATAGGACTTGTAGTGTGTTCCTGGCAGGCAGGCAGAGCTCCTATATTTTGTTCCCAGAAGCACCTATAGGACTTGTAGTGTGTTCGTGGCAGGCAGGCAGAGCTCCTATATTTTGTTCCCAGAAGCACCTATAGGACTTGTAGTGTGTTCCTGGCAGGCAGGCAGAGCTCCTATATTTTTGTTCCCAGAAGCACCTATAGGACTTGTAGTGTGTTCGTGGCAGGCAGGCAGAGCTCCTATATTTTCTTCCCAGAAGCACCTATAGGACTTGTAGTGTGTTCCTGGCAGGCAGGCAGAGCTCCTATATTTTGTTCCCAGAAGCACCTATAGGACTTGTAGTGTGTTCGTGGCAGGCAGGCAGAGCTCCTATATTTTGTTCCCAGAAGCACCTATAGGACTTGAAGTGTGTTCCTGGCAGGCAGGCAGAGCTCCTATATTTTGTTCCCAGAAGCACCTATAGGACTTGAAGTGTGTTAGTCCCATCACACAGAGATCATATATTTTGTTCCCAGAAGCACCTATAGGACTTGAAGTGTGTTAGTCCCATCACACAGACCTATATTTTTTTCCCAGAAGCACCTATAGGACTTGAAGTGTGTTAGTCCAATCACACAGAGATCATATATTTTGTTCCCAGAAGCACCTATAGGACTTGAAGTGTGTTAGTCCCATCACACAGAGATCATATATTTTGTTCCCAGAAGCACCTATAGGACTTGAAGTGTGTTAGTCCCATCACACAGAGATCATATATTTTGTTCCCAGAAGCACCTATAGGACTTGAAGTGTGTTAGTCCCATCACACAGACCTATATTTTCTTCCCAGAAGCACCTATAGGACTTGAAGTGTGTTAGTCCAATCACACAGAGATCTTATATTTTGTTCCCAGAAGCACCTATAGGACTTGAAGTGTGTTAGTCCCATCACACAGAGATCTTATATTTTGTTCCCAGAAGCACCTATAGGACTTGAAGTGTGTTAGTCCCATCACACAGAGATCATATATTTTCTTCCCAGAAGCACCTATAGGACTTGAAGTGTGTTAGTCCCATCACACAGAGATCATATATTTTCTTCCCAGAAGCACCTATAGGACTTGAAGTGTGTTAGTCCAATCACACAGAGATCATATATTTTGTTCCCAAAAGCACCTATAGGACTTGAAGTGTGTTAGTCCCATCACACAGAGATCATATATTTTGTTCCCAGAAGCACCTATAGGACTTGAAGTGTGTTAGTCCCATCACACAGAGATCATATATTTTCTTCCCAGAAGCACCTATAGGACTTGAAGTGTGTTAGTCCAATCACACAGAGATCATATATTTTGTTCCCAGAAGCACCTATAGGACTTGAAGTGTGTTAGTCCATCACACAGAGATCATATATTTTGTTCCCAGAAGCACCTATAGGACTTGAAGTGTGTTAGTCCAATCACACAGAGATCATATATTTTGTTCCCAGAAGCACCTATAGGACTTGAAGTGTGTTAGTCCCATCACACAGACCTATATTTTTTTCCCAGAAGCACCTATAGGACTTGAAGTGTGTTAGTCCCATCACACAGAGATCATATATTTTGTTCCCAGAAGCACCTATAGGACTTGAAGTGTGTTAGTCCCATCACACAGATCTATATTTTCTTCCCAGAAGCACCTATAGGACTTGAAGTGTGTTAGTCCCATCACACAGAGATCATATATTTTGTTCCCAGAAGCACCTATAGGACTTGAAGTGTGTTAGTCCCATCACACAGACATATATTTTCTTCCCAGAAGCACCTATAGGACTTGAAGTGTGTTAGTCCAATCACACAGAGATCATATATTTTGTTCCCAGAAGCACCTATAGGACTTGAAGTGTGTTAGTCCCATCACACAGAGATCATATATTTTGTTCCCAGAAGCACCTATAGGACTTGAAGTGTGTTAGTCCCATCACACAGAGATCATATATTTTGTTCCCAGAAGCACCTATAGGACTTGAAGTGTGTTAGTCCCATCACACAGACCTATATTTTCTTCCCAGAAGCACCTATAGGACTTGAAGTGTGTTAGTCCAATCACACAGAGATCATATATTTTGTTCCCAGAAGCACCTATAGGACTTGAAGTGTGTTAGTCCCATCACACAGAGATCTATATTTTGTTCCCAGAAGCACCTATAGGACTTGAAGTGTGTTAGTCCCATCACACAGAGATCATATATTTTCTTCCCAGAAGCACCTATAGGACTTGAAGTGTGTTAGTCCCATCACACAGAGATCATATATTTTGTTCCCAGAAGCACCTATAGGACTTGAAGTGTGTTAGTCCAATCACACAGAGATCATATATTTTGTTCCCAGAAGCACCTATAGGACTTGAAGTGTGTTAGTCCCATCACACAGAGATCATATATTTTGTTCCCAGAAGCACCTATAGGACTTGAAGTGTGTTAGTCCCATCACACAGAGATCATATATTTTGTTCCCAGAAGCACCTATAGGACTTGAAGTGTGTTAGTCCCATCACACAGAGATCATATATTTTGTTCCCAGAAGCACCTATAGGACTTGAAGTGTGTTAGTCCCATCACACAGAGATCATATATTTTGTTCCCAGAAGCACCTATAGGACTTGAAGTGTGTTAGTCCCATCACACAGACCTATATTTTCTTCCCAGAGCACCTATAGGACTTGAAGTGTGTTAGTCCAATCACACAGAGATCATATATTTTGTTCCCAGAAGCACCTATAGGACTTGAAGTGTGTTAGTCCCATCACACAGAGATCATATATTTTGTTCCCAGAAGCACCTATAGGACTTGAAGTGTGTTAGTCCCATCACACAGAGATCATATATTTTGTTCCCAGAAGCACCTATAGGACTTGAAGTGTGTTAGTCCAATCACACAGAGATCATATATTTTGTTCCCAGAAGCACCTATAGGACTTGAAGTGTGTTAGTCCCATCACACAGAGATCATATATTTTGTTCCCAGAAGCACCTATAGGACTTGAAGTGTGTTAGTCCCATCACACAGAGATCCTATATTTTCTTCCCAGAGGCACCTATAGGACTTGAAGTGTGTTAGTCCCATCACACAGAGATCATATATTTTGTTCCCAGAAGCACCTATAGGACTTGAAGTGTGTTAGTCCCATCACACAGAGATCATATATTTTGTTCCCAGAAGCACCTATAGGACTTGAAGTGTGTTAGTCCCATCACACAGACCTATATATTTTCTTCCCAGAAGCACCTATAGGACTTGAAGTGTGTTAGTCCCATCACACAGAGATCATATATTTTCTTCCCAGAAGCACCTATAGGACTTGAAGTGTGTTAGTCCAATCACACAGAGATCATATATTTTGTTCCCAGAAGCACCTATAGGACTTGACGTGTGTTAGTCCCATCACACAGATCACAGATATTTTCTTCCCAGAAGCACCTATAGGACTTGAAGTGTGTTAGTCCAATTACACAGAGATCTTATATTTTGTTCCCAGAAGCACCTATAGGACTTGAAGTGTGTTAGTCCCATCACACAGAGCTCCTATATTTTCTTCTCAGCAGCACCCACAGGACTTCTAGTGTGTTAGTGGCATCACACAGAGCTCCTCTATTTGCTTTGCAGAAGCACCCACAGGACTTCTAGTGTGTTAGTGGCATCACACAGAGCTCCTCTATTTTCTTTGCAGAAGCACCCACAGGACTTCTAGTGTGTTAGTGGCATCACACAGAGCTCCTCTATTTTCTTTGCAGAAGCACCCATAGGACTTCTAGTGTGTTAGTGGCATCACACAGAGCTCCTATATTTTCTTCTCAGCAGCACCCACAGGACTTCTAGTGTGTTAGTGGCATCACACAGAGCTCCTCTATTTTCTTTGCAGAAGCACCCAGGACTTCTAGTGTGTTAGTGGCACACAGAGCTCCTCTAGTGTGTTAGTGGCATCACACAGAGCTCCTGATCTTTCTTTGCAGAAGCACCCATAGGACTTCTCGTGTGTTAGTGGCATCACACAGAGCTCCTATATTTTCTTCTCAGCAGCACCCACAGGACTTCTAGTGTGTTAGTGGCATCACACAGAGCTCCTCTATTTTCTTTGCAGAAGCACCCATAGGACTTCTCGTGTGTTAGTGGCATCACACAGAGCTCCTCTATTTTCTTTGCAGAAGCACCCATAGGACTTCTAGTGTGTTAGTGGCATCACACAGAGCTCCTCTTTTTTCTTTGCAGAAGCACCCATAGGACTTCTCGTGTGTTAGTGGCATCACACAGAGCTCCTATATTTTCTTCTCAGCAGCACCCACAGGACTTCTAGTGTGTTAGTGGCATCACACAGAGCTCCTCTATTTTCTTTGCAGAAGCACCCATAGGACTTCTAGTGTGTTAGTGGCATCACACAGAGCTCCTCTATTTTCTTTGCAGAAGCACCCATAGGACTTCTAGTGTGTTAGTGGCATCACACAGAGCTCCTCTATTTTCTTTGCAGAAGCACCCATAGGACTTCTCGTGTGTTAGTGGCATCACACAGAGCTCCTATATTTTCTTTGCAGAAGCACCCATAGGACTTCTCGTGTGTTAGTGGCATCACACAGAGCTCCTATATTTTCTTCTCAGCAGCACCCACAGGACTTCTAGTGTGTTAGTGGCATCACACAGAGCTCCTATATATTCTTCTCAGCAGCACCCACAGGACTACCGACTACAATGGCTGGAAGACCGCCAAGGGGAGGCAGAGCGTGCAGAGCCAAGAACACAGGGCAGGCAGGCTCTGTTTCTAGTGGACGTGGCCGTGGACGTGGACGTGGTCGTGCATCGTCATCAGCACGTGGCCATGGGACACGCGCGTCTTTGTTTTCGGCAGCTGGACATGTGGAGCCGCATCATGCTGAAGGCTTGGTAGAATGGATGACCAAGCCCTCCTCATCCTCCTCATCCTCTCTCACCCAGGCTCAGGGTACTGGCAGAGCATCATCAGCCACCCCTTCCCTAGACCCACCATGTCCTCCTGAGGAGTCCCCCGAACTCTTTGAGCACAGTGTTGGGTACATGCTCCAGGAGGATGCCCAACGATTCGAAGGCTCGGATGATGATACCCAGCTTGAGGAATCTGGCAGTACTGTTCCACCAGCTGCAGCTTACTGCCAGGTTTGCTCTAGTGGTGAAGAGGGAGGGGATGATGAGGTCACTGACTCCACGTGGGTGCCTGAAGGGAGAGAGGATGAGGAGGAGGACGAGGAGGAGGAGGATGCGGCGTCACATGTCCAACGAGGCAGGGTGCCCCCTGGAGGCCAGGTAGAGGCCAGCACGGCAACTGTACAACACCGCAGAGCTCCGCCTGTGCAGGGCGCTGCCTCTGCACGTTATCAGAAAAGTTCTTTGGTGTGGGCCTTTTTTGAGACGAGTGCAGCAGATCGCACCACTGCTATTTGCAATATTTGTCTCAAGCGTATCTCGCGTGGCCAAAACATCAGCCGCTTGGGCACCACAAGCATGACCAGACATATGGCGACCTGCCATGCAGCTCGTTGGCAGGCACACATAAAAGACCCACACCAAAGAACTAAGCGGACCTCTCCTTGCTCCTCCTCAGCTGGGATCTCCATCCCCACTACACCTTCAGTCCTCTCTGAAAGCTGCTCTGAGAGGACTGAAGGTATAGAATTAGGTGTGTCACAACCAAGTACTTGCAGTACACCAACGTCCGATTGCAGCAGGCAAATTTCCCTGCCCCAGCTGCTGGACCGTAGAAAGAAGTACACTCCCAGCCATCCACATGCCCAGCGGTTGAATGCTAGCCTGGCTAAATTGCTAGCACTTCAACTGCTGCCTTTTCAGTTGGTAGACTCGGCCCCCTTCCGTGAGTTTGTTCAATGTGCGGTTCCTCAGTGGCAGGTTCCCAAACGCCACTTTTTCTCACGGAAGGCGATTCCGTCTCTCTACCGGCATGTGGAGGGCAATGTCCATGCCTCGCTGGACAGGGCGGTCAGCGGTAAGGTGCATATTACCGCTGACTCATGGTCCAGCAGGCATGGACAGGGACGGTACCTTTCTTTCACGGCCCATTGGGTCACTCTATTGGCAGCTGGGAGGGATGCAGGACAAGGTGCAGTAGTGTTGGAGGTTGTTCCGCCACCACGCCTCCAAAACGCTACTACTGCTACTGGTTGTGACACACCTCTCTCCTCCACCCCCTCCTCTTCTTCTTCCTCCAGTGCTCTGTCCTTGGAACCAGCGGTGCTCCGTAGGCGTACAAGGGGCTACGCAAGTACGCAGGCAAAAAGATGCCATGCCGTGCTTGCGCTGGTGTGTTTGGGGGACAGGAGCCACACTGGGCCAGAGGTTCTGGCAGCTCTGCAGGGGCAGGCCGAGAGGTGGTTGACGCCACGTCAGCTTAAGCCAGGAATGGTCGTTTCTGACAATGGCACCAACCTCCTCTCCGCCCTGCGACAGGGGCAGCTCACCCATGTGCCCTGCATGGCTCACGTCCTCAACCTGGTGGTGCAGCGGTTCTTGGGCAGGTTCCCAGGCTTACAGGATGTCCTGAGGCAGGCCAGGAAAGTCTGTGTGCATTTCCGCCGATCTTATAATGCCAGTGCTCGGCTGACTGAGCTGCAAAAGGAGCTGAACCTGCCCAAGAACCGCCTAATATGTGACATGCCCACCAGGTGGAACTCAACGTTGGCCATGCTGCAGCGACTGCACACGCAGCAGAGGGCCATCAATGAGTACCTTTGCGACTACGGCACCAGGACAGGGTCAGGGGAGCTTGGTTTTTTTTCCCCACGTCAGTGGAGCATGATCAGGGATGCATGCACTGTCCTCTCACCATTTGAGGAGGCCACGAGGATGGTGAGCAGTGACAGTGCATGCATCAGTGACACTGTCCCTCTTGTCCACCTGTTGGAGCATACGCTGCGTGGGATAATGGACAGGGCACTTGAGGCAGAACAGAGGCAGGAAGAGGAGGACTTCCTTGCCTCTCAAGGCCCCCTTTATCCGGACAGTGTTCCTCCTGTCCCACCCATCACACAGGAAGAGGATGAGGAGGAGGAGGAGGAGGAGGAGGAGGAGGAGGGATTGTGTGAGCATGGAGGTGGAGCCTGGCACTCAGCATCAGCAGCAGCAGTCTTTTAGGGATGATGTACAGTCCCAACAAACCAGTGGACTTGTACGTGGCTGGGAGGAGGTGGCTGGCGATCATGTCATCCTCAGTGACCCAGAAGACTCCGGACCGAATGCCTCAGCTAACCTACGCTGCATGGCCTCCCTGATCCTGCAAAGCCTGCGGAAGGATCCTCGTGTTCTTCGGATCAAGGAGAGGGACCATTACTGGCTGGCCACTCTCCTTGATCCGCGGTACAAGGGTAAGGTTGCGGACCTTATCTTGCCGTCGCAGAGGGAGCAGAGGATGAGACATCTCAGGGAGGCCTTGCAGAAAGGTCTGTGCAACGCGTTCCCAGAAACTGGGAGGCTACAAACTCCTGGTCCTGGGCGACGAGTTGCTGAGGCTTCGGTCAGTGGCAGAAGGAGCGGTGGGGAAGGTGGACGTCTGACCGATGCGTTCAGACAATTTTTTAGTCCGCAGCCCCAAGGTATGATCGGTTCCAGCAACCATCGCCAGCGTCTGATATACATGGTGCAGGAATACCTTGGGGCAAGGTCAGACTTGGACACCTTTCCCACCGAAAATCCTCTGGCTTACTGGGTCCTGAGGATGGATCACTGGCCAGAGCTTGCACAGTATGCAATTGAGCTACTGGCCTGTCCTGCCTCCAGCGTTCTGTCCGAACGCACATTCAGTGCTGCTGGAGGATTTGTGACTGATCATAGGGTGCGCCTGTCCACCGCCTCGGTTGATCGACTGACCTTCATCAAAATGAATCAGTCTTGGATCACCACCAGCTACCAGGCACCTGAGGCGGATATAACCGAATAATTTTTAATGTCACATCACATCCCTTCAAGACTGCCTATGCTGATGCTGAGTGACTGTCCTCTTATGTTCACTGACTATCCTCTTCCTCCTCCTCAATGATCCATGCCACCACACCAGTGCCTAAGGCACAATTTTTCAGCCCCTGTTTAACAGGGGCGTGTACATACAATTTTTATAAAAAAAATGCTTCGCAACACTGTGCTCCAAGTACAGTATCTGTGAGGGGTTGCAGTGTTGTGGCACCAGCACCAGTGCCTAAGTCACAATTTTACAGCCCCTGTTTAACAGGGGCGTGTACTTACAATTTTTTAAAAAAATGCTTCGCAACACGTGTGACTGCTGTGCTCCAAGTACAGTATCTGTGAGGGGTTGCAGTGTTGTGGCACCAGCACCAGTGCCTAAGGCACAATTTTTCAGCCCCTGTTTAACAGGGGCGTGTACATACAATTTTTATAAAAAAAATGCTTCGCAACAATGTGCTCCAAGTACAGTATCTGTGAGGGGTTGCAGTGTTGTGGCACCAGCACCAGTGCCTAAGGCACAATTTTTCAGCCCCTGTTTAACAGGGGCGTGTACTTACAATTTTTTAAAAAAATGCTTCGCAACACGTGTGACTGCTGTGCTCCAAGTACAGTATCTGTGAGGGGTTGCAGTGTTGTGGCACCAGCACCAGTGCCTAAGGCACAATTTTTCAGCCCCTGTTTAACAGGGGCGGGTAATTACAAATCTTGATCTAATAGTTCACAGCAGGGCCCATTCCTGCGCCCACCAAGAGTAACTATGAGGGCCTACAGTCTTGTGGCAACACCGTCCACCACCACCGCCAAAGGCCCAATTTTTCTGCCCTGTTCATCAGGTGCTTGCAATTACAAATCTTGATCTAATAGTTCACAGCAGGGCCCATTCCTGCGCCCACCAAGAGTAACTATGAGGGCCTACAGTCTGGTGGCAACACCGTCCACCACCACCGCCAAAGGCCCAATTTTTCTGCCCTGTTCATCAGGTGCTTGCAATTACAAATCTTGATCTAATAACTCACAGCAGGGCCCATTCCTGCGCCCACCAAGAGTAACTGTGAGAGCTTACAGTCTTGTGGCAACACCGTCCACCACCACCACCACCACCCCCAATTTTTCTGCCCTGTTCAACAGGTGCATGCAATTACAAATCTTGATCTATTAACTCACAGCAGGGCCCATTCCTGTGCCCACCAGTCTTGTGGCTACACCAACATCTAATAGGGCAAATTTCTGCAGAGTATATACGCCAGGCCCCTACTTTCATACATCCAACTTACAAACGACTCCTACTTGCAAATGGAAAGAGAAAACAGGAAGTGAGAGGAAATCTACCCCTAGGAAGGGAAATTCTATCCTGTTAGATTTAATTTGGGAAAAAGGTATCTCCTCTCTACTGATACTTTATCACCAATCCTTGTTTCAATTAAAACCCCACTTTTCCAAAAACATTTGTCATTGGGACGGAAAGTGAGGTGACATGTTCTGAACAGATGTGCAAAGACAGCAAATGTTACAGGGGTGATAACCCCTCCCTATGTTCTCCAAAAAGCTTAAAAATAGATTTTTTTGGGATGGAGCTACACTTCATAATGTACCTGTTCAGATTCTACTTATGAACAAACCTAAAGCCGCAAGTGGTTTTAAATGGCTTCTTTTTTTCCTTTACAAATGACATTTTGTGCAAGGACAGTTCTAAACACGGGAAACACATGCCACTTCACAGGCATACTTTAGACACCCCCCAGGTACCATATTTAAAGGAAAATTTCACTTTTTTTTTTTATCACATTAACCACTTCCCGCCCGGTCAATAGTAAATTGACGTCCGGGAAGTGGCTTCGTTATCCTGACTGGGCGTCATATGACGTCCTTCAGGATAACAGCCGCCGCGCGCCCGTGGGGGCGCGCATCGCGGCGATCGGTGGAGCGGTGTGTCAGTCTGACACACCGCTACACTGATCTCGGTAAAGAGCCTCCGGCGGAGGCTCTTTACCACGTGATCAGCCGTGTCCAATCACGGCTGATCACGATGTACACAGGAAGAGCCGTTGATCGGCTTTTCCTCACTCGCGTCTGACAGACGCGAGTAGAGGGGAGCCGATCGGCGGCTCTCCTGACAGGGGGGGTATGCGCTGATTGTTTATCAGCGCAGCCCCCCCTCAGATGCCCACACTAGACCACTAGGGAAGCCCCCAGGACCACCAGGGAAGCCCCCAGGACCACCAGGGAAGCCCCCAGCATGTGGATGGCCAGGTACATCCCCCATGGCCATCCACATGTTAAAAAAAAAAATTAAAAATATGCCAATCAGTGCCCACAGATGGGCACTGATTGGCACATCATATTAATAAAAAAAAAAAAGTAAAAAAAAAAGGATTCCCAGCAATGCCACCCATAAGTGTATCAGTGCCACTCATCAGCGTCCATCAGTGCCACCTATCAGTGCCCATCCGTGCCCACCCATGCCCACCTATCAGTGCCCATCCATGCCACCTATCAGTGCCCATGCATGCCACCTATCAGTGCCCATCCATGCCACCTATCAGTGCCACCTATATGTGTGCATCAGTGCCACCCATAAGTACCCGTCAGTGCCGCCTATGAGTGCCCATCAGTGCCACCTGAGTGCCCATCAGTGCCGCATACCAGTGCCACCTATCAATGCCCATCAGTGCCACCTATCAGTGCCCATCAGTGCCGCCTATCAGTGCCCATCATCAGTGCCACCTCATCGGTGCCCCCTAATTGGTGCCACCTCATCGGTGCCCATCAGTGCCGCCTTATCAGTGCCCATTAGTGCCGCCTTATCAGTGCCCGTCATTGAAGAAGAAAACGCACTTATTTACAAAAAAAATTAACAGTGACAAAGAAAAACTTGTTTTTTTGCAAAATTTTCGGTCTTTTTTTGTTTGTTGCGCAAAAAATAAAAATCGCAGAGGTGATCAAATACCACCAAAAGAAAGCTCTATTTGTTGGAACAAAATGATAAAAAATTTGTTTGGGTACAGTGTAGCATGACCGCGCAATTGTCATTCAAATTGCGACATCGCTGAAAGCTGAAAATTGGCTTGGGCGGGAAGGTGTCTAAGTGTCTGGTATTGAAGTGGTTAAAATGACTGCTCCCGAAAAAACGTTAGTTTTTAAAAGTTCTTTTTGCATTGATATATGTCCCCTGGGGCAGGACCCGGGTCCCCAAACCTGTTTTATGACATTAACATGCATATTGGCCGTTGTAATTAGCACTTTTGATTTCGAACGTTCGCGTCCATTATAACGTATAGGGTTCGAAAATTCGCGCGAACTTTCGGTCGGTTCGAAGGTTCTGGTGCGAACCGAACCCGGGGGTGTTCGGCTCATCCCTATTGTGCAGTAAACTAACATCCTAAAAAGTAATACTGTCAAGAAAAAAAACTTTTCTGCTCCTTTATGAACTTAGTATATGCTAATTTAAATTCTTAAAAAAAAAACGTTAAACAGGCTTGTAATATTTATAAGTAAAAATATACATGCAAAATACATACATATGGCACATAACGATCAGAATTTTATGTTTCCTGGCATAAGCTTGTCACTTTAAAATATTCACATCCTTTAAATGTTGGCAGTAGTGACAAGATTATTTTCAGCTTGTCATTTTCATTTTAATAAACAGTTTAATGATAGTTTTCATTTTAATTGTAGAATATTATACAACATAGCCTGTGAATATTAAAGGACAGCTGTAATATGCATTGCCATTTGTTTCCCATTCAGAACACATGGTGTGTTGAAATACTGCCAAACAAAAAAAAAATAAAAAAATAATTGAGAATTAAAAAAAGCAGAAAAAGGCTGATCTTCAATTAACCATTCTGTTTCCAGTTTAGTACTCTGTTTCCACAGTATTTAAACTAACAACTACATACAAAGTTGAAATACATAAATATGTGTTATACCAGCAAAGCTTTGCATATTTATCCAGCTAGAATTGTGATCTACTCAGCATAGCCATGTTCCCTGTTTGATCTGATAGTAAAGAGCACAATGATAAGACCATACTTGTGCCCTCCTTTCCTGTAACCCTGTTCACATGTATGCTTTGCAAAGCTATAGAGCAGTGATAGTGAACCTTGGCACCCCAGATGTTTTGGAACTACATTTCCCATGAAGCTCATGCACTCTGTAGTGTAGTTGAGCATCATGGGAAATGTAGTTCCAAAACATCTGGTGTGCCAAGATTCGCCATCACTGCTATAGAGCCTTCATTGGCTCAGAGAGCTGCCCATCTTATTTCCATTCCAACAGCTTCTATGCAAGAAATTCTAAGAGCCTAATATAAAGACAGATTCAAGTGCACGTGCTATAATTATATAAGAAATACATATATTTTAAATGAATATATAACTGGATTCTAGGGAGTTTTTATATCTACCTGAAGTCCAACTTGATTACAGATACTCCTCGTTTAACAACTTAACTGTTGTGCGCATGTGCGGGATCCCGGAGGAAGTCGTGTTCTAGCCGGGCTCCTCACACTCCGACCCATTGAAGCTAACTATAGCGGCAGCAGCAGAGCTTGAACTCGGGAAACCGAGCGGCATAGACCCGGAACTGGGGATGAACAGGAGAGCCACAGGTCAGCCCAAAAAAAGGCAACTAAAACAGGCAAAGACCGGCGGACGGGCCGGGCCCTCGCCGACCCACACACAGCAGCCCAAGATGGCGCCCGCACGAGGGACAGCACGAGGCAGCACAGCCCAGAACGCTGAAACGGAGCAAGGTAGGGGAGACCCCCAGAGAGACATAGCTCCCGACCCCCAACACACTAATCCCCAAACTGAACCTGCAAAAACCAGGGACCCCTTTTCATCCCAATCATCCGGGGAATATGATGCCGAAACACAGGGTGATTCCCTATCACAGCCCCCATCACCGGTCATGTTCAGGGACATTCAAGAGCCTGCAGACTCCCCGATGTCCTCTATGGACAGAAATATGGCAGAAATGACAGATGCTATCTTCAGTCAGCCTAATCCAGGGACTCTAACACCCGACCCGCAGCCAGTACAATATGCAGGAGATACAGTGCTACTTGCACGCTTTTCCACAATGCTGCAGCAAGAACTGTCCAAAGCATGTGCCATAATAACTACAGACCTAAAGAAGGACATTCAAAGCATAGGCGAACGATTTGAGATGATCGAAAACAAATTAGAGGCCACAGTCAGAAAAGTTAACCAAAACTCGCACATGATTACAGATCTTCAGGATAGATTGGAAGAAGCAAATGCAAAGATCGAAGATTTAGAAAATAGATCACGCAGATACAATGTGCGCATCAGAGGCCTCCCCGAGACTCACACTGATCTTGAAACAGCTATGGCAGAACTTATGAAAGATTTAATCCCTGACATTAAGTCGCATCATATGGAGATCGATCGTATTCATAGGGCCCTTACAGCCCCTAGGCAGGACGGCCTACCAAGAGACATTATTGTCAAGCCACATTACTACCGTATTAAAGAAAAGCTGATGTTTGCAGCGCGCAACAGACAGGATCTCACTTTGCTGGGAGCACCCATTCAGCTATTTACAGATCTGGCCCCCTCGACGGTTCAAAAACGCAGGAACCTAAAGCCATTACTCCAACAGCTCATACACAAACAGATAAAGTACAGATGGTCATTCCCGTTTCGATTGTCATTTACTTTCAAAGGCAAATCATACTCTTTTGCAACATTCCAAGATGGAGAAGACCTATTGTTACACTTAGGAATCATCTCTCAAAATCGGGATACCTCCCCTTCCTCACGCCAAGAAAATCGTTCCCTTTCCCCGTTATGGCAAGATAGGAGAAATACAAGACAAGGAAGGGCCCCGCAAGAAACCTGAAGGAAGACGCAAGAACATTTGGTTGGAAAAGTTTCTGATTTTTGACTCTCCACGCGTAATTGGGGGATATTTACCCCCAAGGGGAGAAAGACATTCCCTACCTCTGCTGAGAAGACTCTAAGCTCTTCACGGCACAAGATGCGGACTAATTTTTATTTTTTCTAGTTTTATTTCTAATTTTTATTGCTATTACCTTCTTTTTATTTTTTGAGCAGCTAGCGACGGGAAGATCCCCCCGGGCTGGCTAAAGCTTAAAGTTCATGGGTGGTGGGGGGGGGGCCGGACACCGCAATCCCCAAAAGAGAGCCCCTGGGGGGCGTCGGGCCTGCGACTCTGGGGCGGGGGTGGCCTGATGGCGCCTGGCCGCCCCAGAGTCGCAGGCCCGGAATTGGGGAGGGCTGACCCACACCGGGCTTAATCATAGTTATGGTTGTAGTTATGGTTATAGTTATACACGCTACTATGTTACAAGCTGCCAGATGGCGGAAAAATTTAAATGGGTCGGGGTGGTTATCCATGCCACCCATCTGTGAGACAGTCCTTCTCGGATGAGGGGGATTCTCTTACACTACTTAAATCAGGCACTATGCCTGTTAAGGGTTAAACCCCGATACGTTACTAAGGAAATTATGTACATTACATATGCACCTTTGGGCCATAGGCCAAATGTTTTTATCTCTAATGTCGATCTAATCTTTGCTTCTGTTTCCTCCCTTCCCCTCCCCTTCCACATCCTACTGAGGGCTCCACGCGCCAATTCTGTGCTCTGGTCCTGGTCCAATACGAACAAGAGGTCAACGGTAACAAAAGACCCAAGGCCTAACATCAAGGCGCAAGGTAAGAGTGCTCTGCCTTTCCACGATGGCTAAACACTATCTGTCAGACTATTCCATAATCACACACAATGTACACGGTTTTAATTCCCCAACTAAAAGAACCAAAGCTTTCCAATACTACCATACCCAACGAGCTGACGTGGTCCTGCTGCAGGAAACCCATTTTACTAAAACATCGGCCCCAAGATATTTAAATAGTAGATATCAACAATTTTACTTAGCGTCAGGTTCTGACAAAAAAGGGGGTGTGGCTATCTGTTTCTCAAAACGAACCCCATTCACCCCTGACACTATCCTCAAAGACAAAGCGGGCAGATATATCATGGCAGTGGGTCGCCTACATGAACAAAAAGTGACATTTATTTCATACTATGCTCCCAATTCGGGTCAGACAGAATTTTTTAGCAAGATGCTGCAGACACTGATGCCTAGGGCACAGGGACGAATAATTATGGGGGGGGACAGCAATGTACCACTTGATAGGATAATGGATAAATCAAACCCCTCTAAGATATTCCTTAAAAAACCACCACTCAGTAGCAACAAAATTGCACGTCTCCTCCATCTCCATGACCTGATAGATGTCTGGAGGGAGAAGAACCCTACAGCCAGAGACTACACGCACTACTCTCAGGTTCACCGCACATACTCCCGAATTGACCACATTCTAGTACAGTCACCCCTAATACCCAATATAACCTCAGCCAAAATATTGAATACGCCTTGGTCCGACCATTCCCCTATTAAGATAGCTACAACAGGGCTGTGGTCTAAACCACGCCCCTCCCCATGGAGGTTGAACATAAGTTTATTAAATGACCCCGTAATATTTAGTGAAGTAGAAAAAGAACTGCAGGCATATTTTAGGACGAATAAGGCTTCCGACACATCTCCGGCAATAAACTGGGCAGCACATAAGGTGGCTATAAGGGGGAAATTGATACAGATAGCAGCTAGAGCTAAAAGGAACCGGGAACAAAACATTAAACAACTAGAATTAAAGCTTGAAGAACTCATAAAAGACCAACATACCAACCCACAGGTAGACAATAGACAAAAAATAGATGACATAAGGCTGGAACTGAATTTATGCCTGACCACTAAAGCGGAGAAATACATCTCTTGGTCGAAACACAAATACTACACTATGGGAGACAAGCCGACCACGCTACTGGCCAGGAAACTGGTACCTAGAACTTATACCCCGACCTTACCTAAGCTGAGGCTACCAAACGGTCACCCCACACAAAGCCCTGAACTGATCCTTCAAGAATTTCACAGGTTCTATTCCAATTTATATGCAGCACAAACTAAAATCTCACCGAGCCAGATAACAAGTTTTTTTCGGGATATACAATTGCCCCAACTTACACGAGATCATGCAGAATTGATGGACAGGGAATTCACAGAAGCAGAGGTTAAGATGGCTATAAAAGCCACACACCCTTCCAAAGCCCCGGGACCTGATGGGTTCCCAGGCCACTACTACAAAAAATACCAGGAGATACTTGTCCCTCACTTGTGCTCATATTTTAATGATCTTAGGCGTGAAGGCACGATCCCTCCCAACGAAAACTTCGCATACATACACGTATTGCCAAAACCAGGGAAAGATCACGGAGATTGCGCTAACTACCGCCCAATCTCCTTGATCAATACGGACCTGAAGGTAATGACTAAAATATTAGCATTCAGAATGAACTCCTTTTTATCCCGCTACATCCACCCGGACCAGGCAGGCTTTATTCCTAACCGTCAGGCCTCAGACCAGACTCGCAGGGTGATCAACCTTATCACGGCCATCCAAGCGGATTGGGACGCCAGGGGGAGCAGACAGGGTATGCTGCTGTCCCTGGACATCCAAAAGGCTTTCGATTCCCTATCATGGGACTATTTACTATTGGTACTAGGGCGATTCGGGTTCGGTGAGAGCTTTCTGACACTCCTCCAAAAATTGTATAATACTCCAGCAGCTTCACTGATGATCAGGGGCTACATGTCACGACCCCTGGACATCAGACGAGGAACAAGACAAGGTTGCCCACTCTCTCCACTACTTTTCGCGCTCGCCATAGAACCCCTAGCCATAAAAATTCGCTCTAATCCTGACATCAGGGGTATAATGGGAGGGGACAGGGAACATAAATGTCTGCTTTTCGCAGACGATCTGCTACTAACATTATCATCCCCGATTACTTCCCTCCCCAACCTATACGCCGTACTGCAACCATTCTCACAGATCTCAGGACTCCAAATAAATCATAATAAATCAAGAGCACTGAACCTTTCCCTATCGAACCCGGTCCAGAAAACAATCGAACAATCCCACCAATTTAAATGGGAACAAGAAGCCCTCCCATATTTGGGAATCCAGCTGACACCCTCTATACAAACACTCTATAGATATAACTACCCGCCCCTATATAAAAAACTAGCAGAAGACCTAGCGAGATGGCAGATACACCCACCATCGTGGTTTGGCAGACTACACTCTATAAAAATGAACGTGTTACCGAGACTGCTGTACCTATTTCGTACATTACCAATATCTCTAAACCGTACTGACTTACTCTCATTTCAAAAAAAAATCTCACAATTTATATGGGGGGATAGGAGGCCTAGGGTGAACAGGAAGACAATGTACACTCCGAAGTCAAAAGGCGGGTTAGGTCTACCGGACCTACAGAAATACTTTAATGCAGCCCAACTAGCCCAACTAGTGAGATTTCATTCTCATGCACCCCAAACAAGTTGGATGGCTATGGAATCCTACTCATGCCGCCCCACCCCGGTCTCACATCTAATGTGGCTAACAATGAAGGAAAGACCACTAATATTATGCCCCACCCTCTCATTTTCTCTGGAAATATGGGATAGGCTCACGAGAACACATAAATTCAGATCCCCCCATACTCCGCTGGCACCCCTTTTGGGGAATAGGGAGTTCACCCCGGGCCTCCTTTCACCCTCTTCCTTTGAATGGTGGACTAACAAGGGATTGATCAGGATCGCTGAATTTTGTGATCATAGAGGTATAATAACAGAAAGAGCGTTGATTGATAAGTACCAGATGCCACAGACGGAAAAATATAGACTAACCCAAATACAGCACTACCTACGCTCCCTAACAAAAAGGGGAGAACTATCATCGGTGACTCCCATGGAAAGCCTGTGCAAACAATTTGATAAGCTGAGGGGACACATATCAGCCATATACACGATGCTGACAGAAGTCACAGCAAAGTTAAACCACATGACTATGTGGGAACAGGACATCCAGGAGACACTGGAGTTAGACGAATGGCAATCGTTATCAATCAAGGCTTCTCGCTCTCTTATTAACACCTCAATTATAGAAGCCAACTACAAAGTTCTGCTAAGATGGTATATGGTACCGACCAGATTGGCCACTTTTGTTCCAGGAGCCTCCCCGAACTGTTTTAGGGGCTGCGGACAGCTGGGGACAGCCTACCACATTTGGTGGACGTGTCCAAAGGTTAGGAGATTCTGGATCAGGGTCTACAACTTTGTGTACACCCTCACCCAACAAAACCTCCCAAAAGCAGCTAGGAACGCATTAATGGGAGACACAGTATCTGGGGTCCCCCGATATAGTGGCAGGCTCCTTACCTTTATATTTATTTCAGCCAGAATCACTATAGCGAGAAATTGGAAATCCGCAAGCCTACCACTGGATCAATTCAAACGTAAATTGTCATGGATTATGGTAAATGAAAGGTTGACTGCGTTGATACAAGACAAAATGAAAGTCTTCCATAAAATATGGGACCCCTGGATCAGGTACCTGACAAATGACCCTAGGACCCTTCCGAATGAGGAAGGGACCTAACTACACTGGCGGCGTGGAGCCCCCCCCCCCTCCCCTTTTCTCCTCCCCTTCTTCTCTCCCCTCTCCTCCACTTTATTCCTAGATCTTGAATCTCCTTCTCCCCTCCTTTACCTCGACTTTTCTCGACCTCTACCTAGACTAACTGGGATAATTGTTTGCACTTTTTTGGGTCCAAGATCCTAATGTTTTATATAAAGAGACTATATATATTTTTTTTTGCTACCTATAACTCCTCTAGCACGGTCTAAGACTATGTAAAGTAATTATGCCGGGCAAAAACTTACTGTAAATCCTAGGACACCCGCTAGATGATATCTAGAGAGGCTGCTATATACAAAGATCGAATACCAGATAACCACCATGCGGCCAGCCAAGAGAGGAGGGAGTGAAGGAGAAAACTTAGACAAGAATTGTTATTGTTAATACGAAAGTTGTACTTTACTTTGTACCTTGTGAAAACTAATAAAAATTATTGCAAACTAACAACTTAACTGTTTAACGACCACTCAGACTTACGACCAGCTCTCCCCACCCGAACAACGCACTATACATCATTGTATTATACAGTACAGTACAGAATTTTCGTTCATTTGTGTCTGTACTTATGCAAATTAAGACAGCGTTATTGAGCTGGAGTTTTCTGTTTAGACCTTTTTGTCACAATACAATACAGTACAGTAGTCAAGAATGCTTAAAATATTGATTACTTGTGACTCATTTAACAACCAATTTGTTTAATGACCTGGTCGTTGGAAAGGAACCTGGTCATTAAGTGAGGAGTACCTGTAAAACCCATTGAAACTTTTAGTAATTATTTTTCTACCTTTTCCTCCTATTCTTTTTATGTTAGCTATCAAAACATAAATAAAATAACCTATAAAAGGCCTCATTGTAAATATTTTTATTAGGGATATTTGCAAACTTTTTTTTTTTGCATCTTTACCACTTTAAAGGTGTTTCTATTGTACCTTAAAACAAAATCCCTTGAACCTCTTGTTAAAGTGATACCAAAGCTAAAAATGTTTTTTACCTTAATGCATCCCTTAAGGCTACATATAAGGTAGCATGTAATTACCTTATGTGAAGATAACTGTTGTTTATTGTTTATTTCACTTTAGCATGTTTAGACTTGACATCTCGGCTAGATGTTGATGCCCCTTGATACCTGACCCCCAAGACAATTCAGGCAAGCCACAACCTACCAAATGGGAGCCTCTATCCCATTCCTAACAATGGAAGTTCAGACACTACCATAGTACTTTGCCACAGCCTCATTGTGCCCCTCTCTATTGTGCCTCAACTGACTCCATTTTTTTTTTTTTACATTTTTTAACAGCAGCTGATTTTTAACAGCTGCTCCATTCACTAAACTAAACTCTCTCTTCCCTACAAGTGCTAAACAGTTTTTTTCCCTCTTGGATTTAAACATATCTCTCTCCCTCATCAGCTGACCCCTCTAGGACAGCTGACACCCTCTAGGCCTTTTATTCCAAGAACCTCTGATTATCAGAGATACTTTTCTCCTGGAGTACCTCTAACCTCGCTCTGTCACTTGCTTCTTGTCGCTCACCTCATACCAACACCTCCAGCACCCCCTTCCTTGCCCCTCCATTTTACACTTAACCTAGCTTTTCATACCCATTTTTTATCCTTCTCCACTTATGCCCTGTACACACGGTCAGACTTTCCGATGGAAAATGTGCGATTGGTTTGTGTTGTCGGAAATTCTGATCGTGTGTGGGCTCCATCGGACTTTTTCCGTCGGAATTTCCGACACACAAAGTTTGAGATCTGAATATAAAATTTTCCGACAACAAAATCTGATCGTTTAAATTACGATCTTTTTGCGACAATTCCGACGCAAAATGTGCCACGCATGCTCAGAATAAATTATGAGACGAAAGCTATTAGCTATTGGCCTCTTTATAGTACCGTCGTACGTGTTATACTTCACCTCGTTCTGAACAATCAGATTTTCCAACAACTTTGTCTGTGTGTATGCAAGACAAGTTTGGGACAAAATCCGTTGGAAAAAATATGACGTATTTTGTCATCGGAATGTCCGACTGTGTGTACAGGGCATTTCTCCTATCTTCCCTTTTCCTCCTTTTTTTCCCCCTCTCTTTATTTTCCCCACCCCGCCCCACATTCCCTCTTTCACTGGGCCCCCCTGTGTAAGCACACCGGGTGCACCTGATCGCTTCTCTCTCCCTACCTTTAATTTCCCACCATGCCATCGACCTCCTGACCTTTCTCCATCTCCAACACTGTTTGGAAACTTATCTCGCTCAATGTCAAGAACTGCTTAACAGGCCACCAAATCAAGCAAGCTTACATTTTTTGCAGCAAACTATTCCATGAATTTAGTAACAAAAGTAGATGGTACTTAGCACATGCACTACAAGCAAAAAATGCTCTGCTGGGCCTAGTATTTCCTCGTTGGTGCGATCGGGTGCGCGGGTCCGAGTAGGTGCGCGAGCTACTGCGCATGCGCGGGAACGAGCGGGTGCGCGGGCACGGACGGGCGCGCGCATGGTCACTGGCGCCGAGCGGGCTATTTAAACCGGTCATCTCCACACAGTTCTTGCTTCCTGATCTACAACGTTCCGCTTGCCATTTCCTGAAACTTCTCTGTCTCTGTGTTTGTGACCCGGCTTGCCCCTTTACCTGTATGCTGTCTGCCTGCCTCGATCCCGGCTTGTCTACGACCATCCTCCTGCTCATCCCTCTGGCTTATCCGCATTGTGCCCTACAGTTACCAAACCCGGCTTGTCTGACCATTCTGTGCACCTGTCCCCTAGTGACCTGTTGCCTGCTGGTTCCTGTTGTCCGCTGCAAGCCAGTTCCTGTAACCTGTCTGCTGGTTCCTGTTGTCCGCTGCAAGCCAGTTCCTGTAACCTGTCTGCCGGTTCCTGTTGTCCGCTGCAAGCCCGTTCCTGTAACCTGTCTGCTGGTTCCTGTTGTCCGCTGCAAGCCTGTTCCTGTAACCTGTCTGCTGGTTCCTGTTGTCCGCTGCAAGCCAGTTCCTGTAACCTGTCTGCTGGTTCCTGTTGTCCGCTGCAAGCCAGTTCCTGTAACCTGTCTGCTGGTTCCTGTTGTCCGCTGCAAGCCAGTTCCTGTAACCTGTCTGCTGGTTCCTGTGTCCACTTACCTGCCTTACCTGCCAGTTCCTGTAACCTGTCTGCTGGTTCCTGTTGTCTGCTGCATGCTGGTTCCTGTGTCCACTTACCTGCCAGTTCCTGTGACCGGTTGTCTGCTGGTTCCTGTTGTCCGCTGTCTGCTGGCTCCTGTTGTCTGCTGTCCGCTGATTCCTGTCATCACCCTGTCCAGGGTTACTGATCTGCACACAGCCTTCTCTGCTACACCTGCCCTGCCTACAGCTGCTGATCCTGCCAGACACTCGTGCTCCCTTTGACTCCTGCACCCCCTGTCTCCACTATCAGGGGCTGCAAGTCTGGGTAGTAAGAGAGGTCTCCTCCGGCAATCCGGGCTCGCCACCAGGTACGTGACAGTATCAGGCAGCCATGACCGAGCCCGGGAGCCTCTCATATGGAAGGACTCTGTCAACATCTAGCAGGCCTGTCCCAAGCAGTCAAGAATCTCCAGGAAGGCTACACACGCCTTGAGGAACATGTCCTTGCCCAGGGACCACCTGTCGCCTCTGCCAACCTGCCTACCCCACCGGCAGTCGTAATGCTACCCCCGGAACCTCGAGTACCCGCACCTGAAAGGTTCTCCGGTGAGCGTAGCAGGTTCAGGACTTTCCGTAATGCCTGTGAGCTTTACTTTGCTCTTCAGCCACGAACATTCTCCTTGGAGGCCACCAAAGTAGGCTTTGTGATCTCTTTGCTCCAGAATGAACCCCAGCTCTGGGCCCACCGCCTTCTTGAGCAGAAGGCCGCTGAACTTACTGTCCTAAGTACCTTCTTTGAGGCAATGGCCCGAATTTATGAGGATCCACAGCTCTCTGCCACGGCAGAGACTGCTCTCCATGCACTACTACAGGGGCGCAGGCCCGCAGAGGACTATGTTGCTGAATTCAGGAGATGGAGTGCGGACACCAACTGGAACGATGCGGCCCTCCGCTGCCAGTTCCGTTTGGGGTTATCGGACCCCCTTAAAGATGAACTTGCTAGAGTGGGGGTTCCTCAAACCCTTGAGGAGCTCATTAATCAAGCCGTACAGATTGACAGGCGCCTACGTGAGCGACGGTCCGAGAGAGCCTCTGTTCCGCCACGACCCACTTAGATGCTGCCCAAGGTACCCCACTTCTCCAGGGGGCCACCGCCGGCTCGATCTCCTGCCTCCACAGAAAGACCAGAACCCATGCAGTTGGGCGTGCTTCGTCCAACACTTACCCCCGAGGAGCGACAAAGACGCCGCCTGGACAATCTGTGCTTGTACTGCGGGGAGCCGGGACACTATGTGAGATCCTGCCCAGCTAAGATCCGTAAGTGGCGTCCTCCTCCAGTTGACCAGATTCTGGCTGTCACCGACACTTCTTCTCACCTTGCCCTTTCCATTTTCTTGCAGCTCCCCGGAAGGAACATTTCGGTCCCCCCCATTATTGATTCGGGAGCCTGCAGTTGTTTCATGGATTCCGCCTTTGCTACTACTCATTGCATTCCTCTGCGACCCAAGACCCGAGGACTGCAGATACACCTGGCCGACGGCTCGGCCATCTGGTCTGGCCCTGTTACCCAGGAAACCCAGCCTCTCTTGGCCAGCATAAATCACCTCCACCAGGAACTTCTGTGTCTGGACATTATTTCTTCCCCCCTGTTCCCAATCATTTTGGGTATGCCTTGGCTCCGCGCCCATAATCCCTGCATTGATTGGACTACCAAGGAGGTCACCTTTTCTTCTCCCTACTGCTCCCAGCACTGCCTCCCCAGGACCGCTACTCAGCCTACCACCCTAATGTGTCTGGACAGCGAAACCCGCCAATTGGTCCCCGAGGCCTATCATTCATTCATGGACGTTTTCAGCAAAAAGGGAGCCGAGACCCTTCCCCCTCATCGGGTGTACGATTGTCCCATTGAGCTTCTCCCCGGAGCCGAAGTACCCTTTGGGAGGATCTTTCCTTTGTCTGAACTGGAGCTCGCCGCTCTCAAAGAATACATTGATGACAACCTTAGAAAGGGCTTTATCCGTTCCTCTACATCTCCGGCCGGGGCTGGCATCTTCTTCGTGGAAAAAAAGGACCACACCCTTCGGCCATGTGTCGACTACAGGGAGCTAAACAAGGTGACCATTAAAAACCGCTATCCCCTACCGCTAGTTCCAGAATTGTTCCAGAGGCTGGGGGCAGCTGTCATCTTTACCAAGTTAGACCTCTTATAACTTGGTTCGCATCCGGGAAGGCGATGAATGGAAGACCGCCTTCCGTACACGATTCGGACATTTCGAATATCTTGTGATGCCCTTTGGACTTTGCAATGCCCCTGCCACATTCAAACATTTTATCAACGACATTTTTCGGGACTACTTGGATTTGTTCGTGATCATCTACTTAGACGACATTTTGATTTTTTCCTCTTCTATTGACAGCCACCGACAACACGTCAAGTGCGTGTTGGGACGACTGCGGCAGCATGGTCTGTACGCCAAACCCGAAAAATGCGAGTTTTAACAACAGAGCATACAGTTTTTGGGGCTCATCATATCTGTCGAAGGCATCAAGATGGACCCCCAGAAAATCTCCGCTATACTTGACTGGCCTGCCCCGGTGGATAAAAAAGGAGTACAGCGGTTTGTGGGGTTTTCAAATTTCTACCGGAAATTTATTAAGGGCTTCTCAGCCATCATTTCCCCGATCACGCAACTAACACGACAAGGGATTCGGTTCCAGTGGACGACCGAAGCCCAATCCGCCTTTGTTGCTCTTAAAAAGCTCTTCACCTCCGCTTCCGTGCTGAAACACCCTGATCCGGCTCTCCCATTTGTCTTAGAAGTTGACGCATCGGAAGTTGCTGTCGGGGCGATACTTTCCCAAAGACAAGGCCCCAAGGCCCTTCTGTTCCCTGTCGGATTCTTCTCCCGCAAGTTGACGCCTCATGAGCGGAACTATGATGTAGGTGACCGAGAGTTGCTGGCAATTAAGGCGGCATTGGAGGAATGGCGGTACCTTTTGGAAGGAGCGGCCCACCCAATCCTTATATATACCGACCACAAGAACCTGGAGTACTTAAAGGCCGCAAAGAGGTTAAAACCACGCCAGGCCAGGTGGGCGCTGTTCTTCTCTAGGTTCACTTTCCACGTCACCTATAGGCCGGGCTCCAAGAACACCAAGCCCGATGCCCTGTCACGAATGTTTACTGACCCTAAAGAGCCTACTTCACCTGACACCATCCTAGCCGCGGAAAATTTCCTTCTTCTCCAGGAAGACTTATTAAGCCGGATCAAGCAGGCGTCCAGGGAGAACCCCCCACCTGCCAAATCAGGAGCTTCAACCAAAGATGGCCTATTCTGGTCCAACGGCAAAATTTTCATCCCAGAAAGTCTCCGGGTCACCATACTTGGACTCTGCCATGACCATGTACTGGCTGGACATTTTGGCACCTCCAAAACCATAGACCTGGTCCAACGCACATTCTGGTGGCCTCAACTTGCAAAAGACTGCAAAAAGTATGTGGAATCATGTACTACTTGTACCCGCAACAAGAGCAGCAAAACCAAATCCTGGGGGCTACTCAAACCCCTACCGGCCCCGGAAAGGCCGTGGAAATTAATCACCATAGACTTCATCGTGGAACTCCCTCCCTCTGAAGGCCATACGGCCATCTTTGTGGTTGTGGACCGGCTGTCCAAGATGGCCCACTTCATCCCCATGAAGGGAACTCCTTCTGCACCAGAGACTGCCCAAGCATTCATTAAAGGAATTGTTAGACTCCATGGGGTCCCAGCTAACATCATCTCTGATAGGGGAGTTCAATTTACATCCCGGTTCTGGAGGGCTCTCTGCAATTCCCTTGGCATAGAACTATCCCTATCTTCTGCATACCACCCACAGACAAACGGGCAAACAGAAAGAACAAACCAAACTCTGGAGCAGTACCTGCGTTGTTTTTCGTCCTTCTCCCAGCAAGACTGGCTTTCTTTGTTACCATTGGCTGAATTTGCCTACAATAATTCCACTCACTCCACTACCAAGCAGACCCCGTTTTTTGTCAATTATGGTTACCATCCGTCATTTTTACCTAATTCAGTACCCGAATGTTCCGTTCCTGCTGTTCTTCAGACTGTGGATTTTTTTTTCTGCCAATAACAAGTTGTTACAGGAAACTATGACCCGGGCACAAAATCTCAACAAAGAGGTCTTTGACAGGGGCAGACAGGGGCAACTGGTCCTGGAACCTGGAGACAAAGTATGGTTATCCACAATCAATCTCCGGCTCGCTTGCCCATCTAGGAAGCTAGGCCCCAGATTCTTGGGACCCTTCGCAGTTAAGCGAAAGATCAATGAGGTGGCATATGAGCTGGAGATACCAGAATCACTTCGGGTGCACCCAGTTTTTCATGTCTCGCTCCTAAAACCAGCGGTTGCCAATTCTTTTCCTGGACGGTCTACAGATCCCCCAGCTCCAATAATGGTTAACGGGGAAGAAGAATTCGAGGTGGAGACAATAGTGGATTGCATTGCAGGAAGAGAAATAATCAGGTACAGTACCTCATCAAGTGGAAGGGGTACGGTACAGAGGAAAACTCATGGAAACCTGAAGCCAACTTGCACGCTAAGCACTTGATCCAGGCTTTCAAGAGATCACATCCTGAAAAACTGACCCAATTGGGCATCCGGTGGCTGCCCGTTGGGGGGGGGCAATGTAAGGAAAGCTCTGCTGGGCCTAGTAGTTCCTCGTTGGTGCGATCGGGTGCGCGGGTCCGAGTAGGTGCACGAGCTACTGCGCATACGCGGGAGCGAGCGGGTGCGCGTGCACGGGCACGGACGGGCGCGCGCACGGTCACTGGCGCCGAGCGGGCTATTTAAACCGGTCATCTCCACACAGTTCTTGCTGCCTGATCTACAACGTTCCGCTTGCCATTTCCTGAAACTTCTCTGCCTCTGTGTTTGTGACCCGGCTTGCCCCTCTACCTGTCTGCTGTCTGCCTGCCCCAATCCCGTCTTGTCTACGACCATCCTCCTGCTCATCCCTCTGGCTTATCCGCATTGTGCCCTACAGTTACCAAACCCGGCTTGTCTGACCATTCTGTGCACCTGTCCCCAAGTGACCTGTTGCAAGCCAGTTCCTGTAACTTGTCTGCTGGTTCCTGTTGTCCGCTGCAAGCCAGTTCCTGTAACCTGTCTGCTGGTTCCTGTTGTCCGCTGCAAGCCAGTTCCTGTAACCTGTCTGCTGGTTCCTGTTGTCCGCTGCAAGCCAGTTCCTGTAACCTGTCTGCTGGTTCCTGATGTCCACTGCAAGCCAGTTCCTGTAACCTGTCTGCTGGTTCCTGTTGTCCGCTGCAAGCCAGTTCCTGTAACCTGTCTGCTGGTTCCTGTTGTCCGCTGCAAGCCAGTTCCTGTAACCTGTCTGCTGGTTCCTGTTGTCTGCTGTCTGCTGGTTCCTGTTAACTGCTGTCTGCTGGTTCCTGTTGTCTGCTGCATGCTGGTTCCTGTGTCCACTTACCTGCCAGTTCCTGTGACCGCTTGTCTGCTGGTTCCTGTTGTCTGTCTGTCCTGTTCTGCCCCCTGTTCACTGCTCATCACCTGTCCAGGGTTACTGATCTGCACACAGCCTCCTCTGCAACACCTGCCCTGCCTACAGCTGCTGATCCTTGCCAGACACTCGTGCTCCCTTCGACTCCTGCACCCCCTGTCTCCACTATCAGGGGCTGCAAGTCTGGGTAGGAAGAGAGGTCTCCTACTGCAAACCGGGCTCGCCACCAGGTACGTGACAGAAACAAGCAGCGCCAACCTAAGTGCAGTAAATTGACACACGTTTTATTAATTGCAGAAATACACTCACTCTGTGTTGTATTAAAATGGGCACATCATGATCGGGAGGTCCGGATGGACAGTCTATTAAGCGATGGGGCTCCAGAGATGGTGATCCTTTTGTGCTGTGCAGTCCCGTCTGGCGGCGCCGGTGGATTCCAGTGTCCCAGGCATAGGTCAGCAGAGCGCTGTGGGGATTGTCGGTCTGTGGAGTCGCGATGTGATGATGCGTTCGGAGCATGCATGCTCCTTCATCAGGCATAGCAATCCTCCATCTTGCAAGTGGTAAAAAAGGGAAATAGCAGGATGGGTGGGCCAATGGGATCAGAGCACCACCCTATCAATAGTTCACTGAGCTGATTGACTCCGGGGAGCCAGGGTTATGGAGTCTATATTCGGTCATTAAGTTCAAATGAAATGCATTATGTTGTAAGGAAAGAAAAAGCTGTAAACAAAAGGATGAGGTAGATAAGAAAACACAAATGAGAAGGGGTAACATAGAACATGGATGTTGGGGACAAATTTTCTAAAAGACATATAAAAAAAAATATATATATATATATATATAAATAAAAATAAAATTGAAAAAATAAAAATAAATATATATATCTCATATAGAAGAACGTGCAATATGTGCATATATATATATACACACCCCTAAAAATTAATTATATAAGAACATATAGGAATATATATTTATATATATATATTATATATATATATATATATATATATATATATATATATATATATATATATATATATATATATATATATATATATATATATATATATATATATATATATATGAAATTTATCTATCAGAAAATGTATATAACAAAAAATTGTTTTGCCTTTTGTTAGAGTTATATAAAGCAAGTACTTACTTGGGCCATTTCTATGTGTAAAAATATATACGGAAATTCAGACTATACTGACCCTGTGAAGCAATATGATAAAAAAAAAATATAGATTAATAAAAATTTATAAATTAGTATTATAATATTGATATGGGAAAGAAAGGGGGGGGGGGTAAGGAAAAAACTTATATTGGGAATAAGATATATATGTACACTTTTATGCATAGATGTGGCTATTTACTCAAGAGAACTCTATAAGACTGAACTCATTTCTATATCTTCATACAGGCCCCCTGGTGCACGGGCATTAAGGGTGTATATCCAAAAAGTTTCCGATATGTAATCCTAGGTGCAGTGGAAATGGATGATTTTAACAAAGGATCTTCCAAAAGGATCCCCCAATGTTTACGGAAAATTCTTTCCGTTTTTTTATGCTGAGAATGAGTAATGAATCTAGTAGTATGGGGTTGGGAAGAGGCAGTGACTTGAATCTCTGATTCTGTACGTAGAGAAGGTTTACAACAGGCAGTGTCAGACTTTACATCCAGAAAGTTGACATATGCTTTTTCTATTAGAGCTGAGGGGTACCCTTTGTCCTCAAACTTTGTTTTCAACAAATTTCCCTGTCCGATGTAATCAGAATTATAAGTACAGTTTTGTTTTAAATGGTTGAATTGACTTTTTGGGATATTCGATATCCATCTCTGGTGATGACAGCTTTGATAATGTAAGTATGTATTGCCTGCTGTAGGCTTAATATCATTTTTTGCAAAGATGGTATTGTCAGTGTGACAAAGTTCAAGATCTAGAAAAGCCAAACTGTCTGGATTACACACAGATGATAAAGAAAGGCCTAAGTCGTTAGAGTTACAATAGGCCACAAAGTCATCTACAGGTGGTCTGGTTCTGTCCCATATGATGATAATATCATCTATATATCGACCTATATAAATTATGTATTCAGAAAAAGGGTTATCACTCCAGATGAAAAGATGTTCCCAAAGTCCCATTGTTAAATTTGCGGAACTGGGTGCAAAATTGGCACCCATGGCTGTCCCTTGAGTTTGCAAATTGAATTTATCATCAAATGAAAAATAATTATGAGTTAGGCAAAAATTTGTTGAATCTAAAATGAAATCTGCCTGCATGGATTTCATAATTGGGTCTAGGAATAAGAAAGGTGAGCACCATCATGTGTGAGATTATTTTTAGGGCGTTGAGAGGGAGTGGGTTTGCATAAACGTTTTATATCTGAATATACAACTTGATAGAAACTTTGTATGTAAGGGCCTTTGGTATGGCTAGGATTGAATATGGATTTTGGTCAAAAAGGAGTATGCTTTACTGGAGGTGAATCGCAAAGATATTGTGTAAAATAGGGAGCATCTGGAATGATAGCTTCTTTATCGACATTATAGAGTTCCTCCAAGATCGCTAAGCAAGGATTGTCTGGGTCATCATCAGGTGTGGATGGAAGTATAATATTGTCAATGGACTCTGAACTGTCAGCTAGATTGTTTTTATTGGCTTTTATCTTGAAAAAGCGTTTAACTGTCAGATTTCATACAAATTTGTTGATATCTACAAACAAAGTAAAAGGATAAAAAAATGGAAAATTCCTATCAGAATACTTACCGTAATTTTCCTTTCCTGATGGACTCCATGGCAGCAACGTGTGGGTTTAGTCCCCCCTCCATTACCCTATAGGACACTACTCCCATAAATCTTTGCTCCCTGCCCACGGCCGTGTTCGATAACTAGCCTACTCCAGCCATTTGGGAGGGAACTCCTGCTGCCATGGAGTCCATCAGGAAAGGAAAATTACGGTAAGTATTCTGATAGGAATTTTCCATTTTCCTGACAGACTCCATGGCAGCAACGTGTGGGAAATAACTCGCCAAAAACACACCCGGTTGGGCAAAATGCTGAACAAAAAAAAAAAAGATTTATTTAACGCTGTCAACTGACAGAACTTTCAAACCAAAATTAACAGAAGATAAGGATGCAGGTTCAACACAGTAATGGGTCATAAACGTATGTATTGAAGACCAAGAAGCTGCCCTGCAGATTACTTCCGGCGCCACGTGACGAGAGGCTGCCCATGATGTGGAAAGACTCCTGGTGGAATGTGCCGTCACTGCCTCAGGAGGAGCCAAGCCCTTCTCTCTGTAAGCCCACTGGATGGCTTGGACCACCCACGCAGCAATGGATCTAACAGAAGCTTTAGAGCCCTTATTCTTTCCATGAAACAGAACAAAGAGGGAGCCAGTCTCATGAAATGAAGCTGTAACATCCAGATGTTCTTTCAGCGTAGCTCCCATGTCAAGAGGATGTGGATCCGAACCTCCATCAGACATAAAGGTAGGTAGAGTGATCTCCTGGTTTTCATGGAAAACAGTGGTTACTTTGGGATTTGATCCCAGCAATGGAATGAGGACCACTCTATCCGGGAAGAAGGTGAGGAAAGGTTCCTTGGAGCCTAGCGACTGAATCTCTGAAATTCTCTTCGCCGACGTTATGGCCACCAGAAAAGAGGTTTTAAGTGTTAATTCCTTAACTGAAAGTGATTTGTTGAGTTGAGTAAAGAAATCCAACACCAGAGGGAGGTCCCATTTTGGAAACCTAGGTTTCCTCTGCGGCCTAAGCCTGATTGCTCCTTTGAAAAACTGTTGGACCAGAGGATGATTGGCCCATGTGACGCCAGAGAATGCTGAAATTGCAGATACTTGAACACACAGGGAACTAACAGAAAGGTAGATATCCAGTCCCGACTGTAGGAAGCTTAAAACGTCTTGAACTGCCAAGGTATTGCAGGAACTAGACCTGGAAGCCATGTGACTAGTAAATTTTGCCCAGATCCTTTCGTACACTCGATTGGTACTACCTCTTCTTGCACTAAGGAGAGTGGGAATAACTTCTATGGGACAGCCTAACGCTTCCAGCCTTCCCCTCTCAAAGACCAAGCCCTTAGGCGCAGGTGATCTGGACAGGGATGCAACCTCGAACCCTGGGACAGGAGGTCTTGTCTGGATGGTAACGGAATCGGATCCTTGACACTGAGGAGTGTCAGAAGCGGAAACCAAGGCCTGTTGGGCCAGTAGGGGATTATTGCAATTACCTCTGCTGTCTCCAACCTGAGTCTCTTGAGGAACTGTAGGATGATCGGGATTGGAGGAAAGGCATAAGCCTTGAGGAACCACCATTTCTCCGTCAGGGCATCTACCCTGTAGGCTTGAGGATCTCTGTACCTTGAATAGTACTTTGCTAGTTTTTTGTTGCAGGGGGAGGCAAACAAGTCGACCTCTGGGGAGATCCCCAGTGTTAGGATCCAACCGAATAGGGAGAGGAAGTCTGCCTGGACGTTCTGAACCCCTGGAACATATGTCGCTGTCAGATCCTTCAGATTCTTCTGGGCCCAAGACATGATCGGTTCCACTTCTTGGAGAAGGGAAAGACTTCGGGTACCCCCCTGCCTTCTGATGTAAGCCACTGCTGTGGTATTGTCTAATCTGAGTTGGACCGAGGCCCTTGAGATCAGGTGACGGAAAGCCAGAAGGGCCTGGAAGGCCGCCCTCAACTCCAGGACATTTGATACTGTCCTTCTGGAGGGTAGATCCCAAGTGCCTTGAGCAACTTCCACCAGGCAGTGGGCTCCCCATCCCCTGTTGCTGGCATCTGACGTTATAGTTACCAATGAGATGGGAAGGATGGAATGGCAGTTGCAAAGGTTCTCCCATTGTAGCCACCATAGAAGGGAGTTCTTCATGGATGAAGTAATCCGAATCGTCTGGGCTTTGTTGCCTGTCCATTGTTGAAGGAAGCCCTTCTGAAAAGGCCTCATCCTCCACTGCGCCCATCTCACCATCGGAATTGTTGCGACCATGGTGCCTATAATTCTCAGGCACTGGAGAGCATGAAAGTAGGAAACCGCAAGAGCCGGACGGATTCTGTCCCTTACCACTGAGATCTTTTCCTCCGGTAATGAGATGGTGCCTCTGACTGTATCGAACAGAGCCCCTAAGAACAGTAGGGACTGTGATGGGATCAGCTGGCTCTTCTCCAAATTCAGTATCCATCCGAACTCCTGTAGAGTGGAGATAACTTGCCTTCTGTGGATTACAAGCTGTTCTTTGTCTTGTGCCAATAGTAGAAGGTCGTCTAAATAGTGATGTAGACGAATTCCCTTGGTTCTCAGAAGAGCTACCACTGCCAACAGAGTTTTTGAAAATACACGCAGAGAAGTTGATAGCCCGAAGGGAAGGCACGTGAATTGAAAATGGAGCTTGTCTACTGAGAAGCGAAGGAATTGTTGATAGTTTTCGGCAATGGGAACGTGAAAATAGGCGTCTTTGAGATCTATGGAGATCATCCAATCTCCTGGTTGGACGGAATGTTGAATTGTGGACAGTGTTTCCATTTTGAACCTTTCCTTCTATATAAAGGTGTTTAGATGGGTCAGGTCTATGACTGGCCTCCAGGCCCTGCTTTTTTTCTGGACCAAAAAGAGGGGAGAGTAGATCCCTCTGCCTCGCTGGTCGGCCGGAACATGGATAACAGCGCCTTGAACCAATAAAGATTCTATGTAAGTCAGAAGGATTTGTCTTTTTTCTTCTGTAGCCGGAAGAGAAGTAGGAACCCACCTGAGCCTGGGGGTATCCCTGAAGGTCCAAGCATGACCCGAGGAGACCGTGTTGATGGTCCAAAAGTCTTGGATCGAGGCCGCCCAGACATGACGAAAGTGGAAAAGCCGAGCAAAGGATTTGGTCGGCTCCCTCTCTCCCTTGAAATCACTTTTCGCTGTCTTCTTAAAAGACGATTTTCTTGATTTCCAGGATCTGTAAAATTCCCAGCCAGGTCTATAACTGCGAGCTTCCCTGGCTCGTTCCTGGTACTGCCTTCTTGGAAAAGATCTTCTTTGACCTTGAGGTCGTCGGTCTTGGGGAAGGAACCCTGACTTCCCACCAGTGGCCCGGGTAATTACCTCGTCCAACTTGTTCCCGAACAGAGAGGACCCTTCAAAAGGGATTCGACACCAGACTTGTTTTGAGGCTGGATCAGCCAACCAGGGGCAAAGCCACATCGCCCATTTGGCAGTGAGAGACGAAAGCATTACCCGAGCCGCCAGGCGTATGATGTCAATAGAGGCTTCCCCAAGAAAAGCCGACGCAAGCCTCAATTCCTGAATAGGCGAGCATCTGGCCGTATCATCCGAGATGCCTCTTAGTGTCTCGTCTACACTATCGGTCCATACTTCCATTGCTTTAGACATAGCGGCCAAGGCAAGAGCTAGCTTACAGGCCATGCCTGCTGTTAGGTACACCCTCTTCAGGTCTGCATCAATCCGACGGTCTAACACATCCTTAAAGGATACTGTGTCCTCTAAGGGGAGCGTCACATGCTTCACCAGCCTCATGACAGCTGCATCAAATCAAGGGAGCAGACTCCAAGTGCTTCACTTCTTCCTCCTTAAAAGGATAGAGTTTCGAGATTTTGGAAAGCATGGAATTTTTCTTCTCCACCTTGCCCCACTCGTCTGTGACGATCTCGCCAAGTTAGTTCTGCAATAAAAGGAAAATGAATACGCTCCTTCTTTAATTGTTTAAATAATTTTCTTTGTTTGGGAGCAGCTTCTACTGGGTCTTCCCAATTAAGCGTTTCTCTAATAGCCTTAACCAAGGGTGGGAGCAGAGCGAAATCAAATCCCACAGGAGGGCTATCTTCATCCGAGTCACTATCGGATATGGCAACCGAAGGGTGGCTCTGAACCAAGGACTCCCAAGTATCCTGCAACTGAGTCTCCCTCACTGGAGAATGAGACTGCTCCGCCGGAGGCGCACAGGAATGGTCATCCATATTTCTGAGCGACTCCTTCACAACCCTTTCCACCAGGGATTTAAGTTGTTGCTCCGTATCTCCTCTTTCCTTAGAAGCTTTGGTAAAACAGAGATCGCATAAAGATTTTCCTGGAGGAACTTGACTTCTGCATCCCCAGCAGGAGTTAGTAGAGCGACTGGAGTGAGAACGTTCCTCACTACGGTGTCCTGATTTTGAGGAAGAACCGTAATGTTTTGATTTGGAAGAGGATTGCCGGTGCTGCGACTTGGAGGAGTCGCTTCCTCTGTGGGAGCTGCGATGTTGATCTGATCTGGAAGGGCTGAGGAAAAAACAGAAGACAAAGACACACACGAAACAAGACATCAGGCAATAGATAAACAACCAAACACACACCCTCCCCTAATTACCAGTTCATCAGGTAAAAGACACATTCCCAATACCTTTTTTGAGAGGGCTGGCCACAGACAGGCAGTGGGGAATCCATGTCCTCAGCGATATCCATCTGAACTGAGAGTGACAAGAGATCAATGCAAGGGACAGGAAAGACACCTCTAACCTGTCCCAGAAAAGCCACTTACCAGCAGCTGCAAACACAGGGCCTGGGGAAGTCACTGAGATAACCTGCAAGTATTCCCAAGGCTTGCAGGCTAAATCCCCAGTTTAAATAGCATGCTCTTGTGACGTCACCGCCGTCCTAGAGCGCATGCGCAAATAGCGGCAAATTGCTGTTATCGTGCATGCGCGAAACCAAGCCTCGATCTCGTACCGCGCTCGCGCATGCGCAGAGCAGCTGAAGATCAAAAGCAGAAGTAATACGGCGGCTTGAACGCAGGAGAAACCAGCCGCCATGCCTGAAAAACAACACACACATGCACAAAACAAACAAAAGGAAACCGCACAGGAGATAAACACGAAAACTGCTGCCATGAATAGAAAATCGATACTCTCACCACTATACCATGATCGACCAGGCTGAAGGTAAGACCAGACTTCTCCAGGGCAAAACGGGTCACCTGCTAGTAGCTGGCTATCCGACCAGTGCGCAGCCTGCCTGCCAGTGACCAGGACAAGGGCCTCTTCCTAGCGCCTCTTCCACTGCCCACTCCATACCCTGCTAATAGCTAGGGCTTAGCGGAGTTCATGCGACTATCCAGACTCAGAGTCGCAGATCGGCCAATCAGGATCGTGGGGAAAACCATCTTCAGGTAGAAAGACCACCACTAGGTCCTTCAGAGGAGGACAAAAAAAGAACACGGCTGTGGGCAGGGAGCAAAGATTTATGGGAGTAGTGTCCTATAGGGTAATGGAGGCAGAACTAAACCCACACGTTGCTGCCATGGAGTCTGTCAGGAAACCTTTTATTATTGTAAATGTGACAGACCTAGCCAGGACACGGGCTTTTTGAGAGGACTAACTACGAGCCTCCTGCCCACCGATCATGGGCCCTGGATTTTAAGGGGCACAGGGTGAAGGAGAACATTCAATGCTGTATATATGTATATATATATATAATGTGTGTGTCTCATGCTGTTGGGACATACACTCTGATGCTAGATGTTAATTGAGTTAGTTGATCCCATTGTCCTCTGCACAATGCAGGAGACGCTCCGTCTGTTACTGGTGGTCTCCTGCTATTGTGATGAGATGTCTTGTGGTGGTAATTATGTTAATTTATAATCAACTGTGTTTAGCTCGGTGACCACAAGTCTGGCCTGTAGTGAAATCCTGAGTCACATCGGCTGCTTAAAGGAATTAGCTAATTAGTTTATGTTAAGTTGTTACAAGTGTATTGTTAGAATAATATGAGCAGGAGGGGGGATCTCCTCTTCTACTGTATATAAATGTAATCTTTGTAATAAATCTTCAGTCCATGTTTGAGCAACTAAGCAAGTGTCGCCTCGTTTGGTGCTTGGGAGCGGTTGGAATATCTGATACCCGTATCCAGACTGGAAGGAAGTTATATATGACAAATACACTCAAGAGGAGTGTAGGGACGTTCCGTCACATTGTTGGCAAGCAGTGGGATGCTTCCTGCAGTCTGGGACATCCAAACCTCCACCTGGATACAAGGTCCGGATAGCAGGAGAGGAGGAGAGGTACAGATACCAGCCGCCATGGAAGAGGAATTCAGGAGGAGGTTGCGAGAGATGCAGCTACAGCACAGAGGACCAGTATCAGAGCAGGTCCTGCTGGGATGGTTTGATTCTATCCGCTGTGAACTCTGGAAGGAAGCGCTAGCCTGTGAGCGGCGTCACCAGGGAAAAGTTCTCCCCTCCATCCAGGAAAGGTACTGGTCGCAGTATGGATTGCGGGTGCTGTTTTTGGGAGAGAAACCGCACAAGGAGCAGACAGCTGAATTAAGCAGGCTGATCTGGGCAGAGATGAAGCTGGATGAAAGTTACAGAGCCCTCCGGTGGCATGTATCCCAAGCATGCCCTTGGATAGCAGATGACAGCCCAACGGAAGGCTTAAGCTACGGCGGCCTGGGACTGTTGTATGTGAAGCTGACAGGGGACTCTAACTTTGGGAGTGATTTGGAGTGGCGGTTGGATGAAATCATGGATTTCAGAAAAGGGCTACTGAACATCTCGGAAGTGCACTGGGCACTGGAAGATTTGGAGTTTCTGGCCGATCAGGAATGGGAGCTGGAAATTGCCTACAGACGGCTGCTAGACTCTGCTCAGCGCCAGGGCCGGGCTCCCTTTGCCTGGGACTATAAGGAAATACCAGTGGACAACTCTGGTCTGGCTGAAGAGTCGGCAATGTGGCAGAGTAACAGTGTGCTTTGCCAACCTGCCCCTACAACTATGGATGCGGAGGTCTTATGGCGGATGCAGCAAGTGCTGACTGACCTTGATGATCCTGTTTCTGCATGGGATGATCTTGGATGGAGGAATGTGCCTGTCCAGCAGCATGCCAGGGAATCGGCAGTGGAAAATCTGGAAATTGCCACCCCAGAAACTGAAGTGCTGACAACCGGCCAGAGCTCTGCCAACCTCTGCTCAGCACTGATAGCATCTTCTGGGTTCCATGGACAGGAGATGGTGAATCTTTATCCCCAGACACCAGTTGCAGAGACTGGGGATTTGATAGACTTTTCTGCTGAGGAAAAACAGCCTGATGAGCCTCCATCAGAAGAGCTGGTATTAGGGCCAAACTTCATTGAGCTCTGCCCAGCACCAACAGCAGTATCTGTGGAGTTCCAGGAAGCCGGGGCAGTTGGCCCCTCTCTCCGGCGACAAGCTGATGTAGTGAAGCTGCTACTCCCAGCTGAATCACTGGCAACAGGGCAGAGCACCGCTGGCCTCTGCCTAGCACCTACAGTGTCTCTACAGCTTCAAGAAGCTGGGGCGATCGGTCACACTGTCCAGCAGCAGACGGCGCCCCAGAATGATGACACCAACCCAGCTAAAGTGCTGGCAACCAGACAGAGGGTCCAAGACCTCTGCCCCACACTTGTGGCAGTTCTGGAGGCCCAGGGTGAGGAGGTGGTGGTCACTCCCGAGCAGCAGCTCAGGACCCAAGGAGAGGATGCAATCTGCACTTCACAAGGGCAGCTTGAGCTGATATCGGTGGATGGGACTTCAGTCCCCACCTGTATACCCCAGGGATGCTGGGCGGTCGGCCCAGATCCCCAACAGTATGATGGAGTGAGCCCAGTCACCCTGTCTTCTCTCCAGCGGCTGAAAAGACTCCAGGGAGAAGGGCCAGTCCAGGCCTCTCCCCAGCGGCGGATATGTTCTATGAGAGAGGCAGAGGTTGGCTGGGTGAGTGCTCTGTTTGAAACAATTTGTTTGGGGTACTGTGTGGGTACAGGCATTAGAGGACTGGAACTATGGACTAACTTCGGAGTCAACCCGTCTGGGGTCTCCTCCTGTGTTAGTCTCCTGCCGAAAGGGGAGAAATGTGACAGACCTAGCCAGGACACGGGCTTTTTGAGAGGACTAACTACGAGCCTCCTGCCCACCGATCATGGGCCCTGGATTTTAAGGGGCACAGGGTGAAGGAGAACATTCAATGCTGTATATATGTATATATATATATAATGTGTGTGTCTCATGCTGTTGGGACATACACTCTGATGCTAGATGTTAATTGAGTTAGTTGATCCCATTGTCCTCTGCACAATGCAGGAGACGCTCCGTCTGTTACTGGTGGTCTCCTGCTATTGTGATGAGATGTCTTGTGGTGGTAATTATGTTAATTTATAATCAACTGTGTTTAGCTCGGTGACCACAAGTCTGGCCTGTAGTGAAATCCTGAGTCACATCGGCTGCTTAAAGGAATTAGCTAATTAGTTTATGTTAAGTTGTTACAAGTGTATTGTTAGAATAATATGAGCAGGAGGGGGGATCTCCTCTTCTACTGTATATAAATGTAATCTTTGTAATAAATCTTCAGTCCATGTTTGAGCAACTAAGCAAGTGTCGCCTCGTTTGGTGCTTGGGAGCGGTTGGAATATCTGATACCCGTAACCAGACTGGAAGGAAGTTATATATGACAAATACACTCAAGAGGAGTGTAGGGACGTTCCGTCACAGTAATCATCCAGATCTCTTCTCATTTTTTGGAGTTTAACTTTTATTAGTCTATCTTCATCTATTTTAACCTTCCTTTTAAGATGTTTAACCATGTATTGGGGAGGTTTGGTGTCTGGCTGGTGAGGGTGATAATTTGTTGTTTAAGTTTTTCTGAAAGTGTAGAGGTTTTTTGATCTCGTTTGATAATAATGTTAATCCATTTTTGGGAACAAAATTCAGAGATGTGTTTCCATTCAGTTTGGAGATCAAGGGAGAGGAAAGAACATCAAGTTTTTATTCTAAGACCCCTCGGGGTGACCTTGGAGGAGAGGTAGTCTTGAAGAAAAAACTTATCCCATCTTTGGTGATTAAGTATTATAATAGTATCTTCGATTTTCCTAAAAAGTGTGCATAATTTCCCATAGAGGTTGTCTCTAACTTTAAATATGAGAATAATTCATCCAAATAAAGATATTTTGAGTGCTCCAGAGATAGGAGCATATCCATGTTGGGACAAAGACAAAAGACAAAGATACAAAAAAAGAGAGAGAGGGACAAGGAAAACAAAAAAAGGGGGGGGGGTTGCATACAGACAATCACATATACATAGAGAAAATGAGAACAATAAACAAAATCGTAATAGAACAATGTGGAGTGGATAAATTCATCTAGAACATAGTAATTGAAAAAAATTGAATTAATGAATAAAAAGACTGATGGAGTGCAAAAAGACAGCAAACTAATAATGGAAATGATAATAATAATATCCACAAGGTTTGTAGTGTGGGATAGAAATATCCAGATGGGGGGGGGGGGAAGCGGGCTGAAAAAGGGGGAAGATAGATAAATAAATACTATGCTTTCAGTAGTCACCACGCAGCAAAAGGTGATCCTTTTGTGCTGTGCAGTCCCGTCTGGTGGCGCCGGTGGATTCCATTGTCCCAGGCTTCAGGCAGCAGAGCGCTGCAAGGATCGTCGGTCTGTGGAGTCGTGATGTGATGATGCTACTGGTGGCGTGCATGCGTTTGGAGCATGCCTGCTCTTTCGTCAGGCATAGCAATCCTCCATTTTGGAAGTGGTAAAAAAGGGAAATAGCCCCCTGTCATTGATTTTCACACTAATGATGGGACCCCTGGCTCAAAAAATCTGATCCTCAAACTCATTTCAGGAATGAAAATTAAAGGCCAAGAATTTAAAATCACACTATTTGCGGATGACATAATTCTCACTTTGACTGATCTAGCCTCTTCCCTGGTAAAGGTATGGGAAATCTTAAATACCTTCAATGCATGTTCTTTTTACAAGGTAAATGATTCCAAATCCAATGTCCTTGGCTTTCATATTGCTAAAACTACCAAATTGCGTCTACAATCTTCAATGGGTATCCTCCTCAATGCCTTATTTAGGCATATCCTTGACATCTCCATCCTCAAACTTATATAGCTGCAACTACCTGCCATTTCTCCACACTTGCAGGAAAGATCTTCAAGAACTAAGCAAACATTATCTCTCCTGGGCTGGTAGAGCAGCAGCTTTTAAAATGATAACCCTTCCGAAACTCTTGTACCTATATAGAGCTCTACCAATACAGGTCCCCAAATCTTTTTTCTAAGCTATTAAAAGATTACTGAGCGCGTCTATATGGCAAGGTAAGAAACCTTGTTGATCTTATGCCACTATTGTAAAACACAAAATTGCAGGAGGTATGAGCTTCCCAGACACAAAAGATTACTACATGGCTGTAATACTGGATAATACTGTCAAATCAGACATTGGTTTACGCCTCTGTTTCACAAACAATGGCAATATATCGAGCCGTCATTTTGTACCTGAAGGCAATTTAAGCTCTCTTCTGCTAGCTGAGAAAACTCATGTAAAACCCAAAAAAACAGATCACCCAACGATAGCGGCCGCAGTTGAGGCATGGCACTTTCTATTCCAAAACACATCCCTAACAGAACACACCCAATCAGTATATCCCCCTGTGGAGGTATTCAACTTCTTACTCCCTGATCTGTCTCTTAAACACTGGTTAAACATTAAAAGCCTCCCACTGAAAGAACTAATACATAATGACCAACTCCTTCCATTCCAAACCCATAAAACTAGATACCTAATACCATCGCAAGCTGCATACACATAAACGTATAGCCTCCTACCTGAACAAAAATCCTGCCCCATCAGTCATAATTCCTACCAGGGCATGGTCCTTCTGGACTTCAAACTCCCCCAAAGCAAAAGGAAGACAAGTTCACTAAAACATCAACTTACAAAAGATGGGAAAGGGATCTACAGGCCTCTTTCTCAGATTCCCAATGGCGCGCAGCCATACATTACAACCACAAAGCATCCACCTGTATTAATTATTGGGAACTATCGCAAAAAATACACCATAGATGGTATCTTACTCCTGTACATATGTATAAATTCGCAAATCTTGACGATGACAGTTGTTGGAGAGGATGCTCCTCCAAGGGTTCGCTAATACACATTCTCTGAGATTGTCCACACATTCACACATTTTGGAGAAAAGTATTCTCTTTAATCTCAGATATCACTAAGATTATCACTTAACCTACTCCATCCCTAGCTATTCTCAGTATAGGACTACAATACTTCCCGTATAAATTCAGAACCATAACAATGCATATTCTATTTGCTGCTAGGTTACTCATAATGCACCAATGGAGAAGCTCTTTAATTCCAAATGTTTCTGATGTTAAACACCAAATAAACTTGATCAAAGATTATGAATACACTTCTGCCTTAAAACACAACACTCTTGCTAAATTTACCAACACCTGGAAGTTTTGGTTGAAATCCTAAGTGGGAGTAAGTAATGTACTTCCTTCCTTGGTTTCTCCTCTGAGTTCTACCTTGCTTGGACTAACAGACTGTACCCCACTGTTTACTTCTAGATGTATACATGTACACATGTTCTGTGTTTTACAACAATATGTGTCCTTCCTTGTATATGAAAAAAATGTAATAAAAATGATTTTGGAAAAAAATGTGAATATAAAAATCCCCACCAATAGCTCATTTTTCACACTGTTTTCCTCTTTCTTGTGTTACATACTTGTGAATCTCACTGTATCTCACTGGAGGTGACAGTTCCTTGATGTCTCCCCTTCCCTTGGCCTCTGTATTCAGAACATTTGTGGCTTGATTCCGTGGAGTGGGGGTGAGTACTAGCTTGGGGTGGGTCCTTTCCCTCTCTCCAACCTGTATAAATGACTGGCACTAAACCATTGTTGTTATGGGTTGTCTCAGACAATGTCCAGGGTTTAAACTTCCCTTTAAAGCATAGGAAATCGCTACAATGTTATCACTCTCAGAAGGCGGACGTAGCCTTTCTACAGGAAACAGATTTACTCGCCTTTTATAAACCATTTTTCTATAGTCATTATCCTTTATTTTATTTTGCTAATGTGATAGATAAAATCGTGGGGGGGGGTAGCTATTTTTTTCGCTAATCATACCTCTTTCACTTTGCTGGAAGAGATTGCAGATCCAGAGTGGAGATTCCTGTTGGTGAAGGGCCATGTTGGATTTGTGTTATTTTCCTTAATGTCATACTATGCTCCAAATCAGGGTAAGACGGCTTTTTTTGTGAGTATATTCCCATAACTGGGCCCACACCTGGCAGGTTCTATAGTATGCGGGGATGATTCAAATATAGCTTTGGATCAGTGCTTGGATAAGTCCAAACCCAATAATGTTCTTTATTGACGAGTTACCCTCTAAGGTGGGATTGTGTATTCAAAACCCCTTCATTACTATTGATATCTGGCAAGAAAAACATCCCACTACTTGGAACTACACCCACATCAAGACTATTCCAGGATAGATCTTATTTTTACCTCCTCTGCGCTGAATTCAATAACTCATAAGAGACGGCCTGGTCTGATCATTCCTTGATCCTGCTTGCTTTTATGTGTGCCCACCTTATTATTTGCCCAACACACTGGCGGCTTAAAGAATCAATCTTGAGTGATCAGATTAGGTGCAGAAAAATTTAAAGGTATATTCAGAAATGCTTCCAACTTAATGTTACTGCGGACCTATCCCTGTGATGGTTTGGGCCTATTAGAGGTAAACTTATTCAAATAGTGGTGCAGCTTAGGCGGGAACAGCGGGTAGACATTAATGTTGAATTACAATCTCTGTTGTGGGCCCATTAATTACACCGCTCTAAGGATCTTTGCGCTCCCATTGAGACAACTAGACTCCCCCTAAATTTATTGTTAGCAACTCAGCCAAAAAGAGTATCCAAAGGTTTTCTTCTAAATTTTATATGCAATGGGATAAAATACACAGGATCCAGAATAATTCTGTCGTAGTTCTGTAACTTTTACTCGGTCGACCAGGATGTAGATCGTTGAACGATATCATCTTTTTTGAATACCCTTAAGATTCCCCAGGCTGTCTTCTACTCACAGTGCATTGTTGGAGAAACCAATCTAATTGGATGAAATTTGCTCTATAATTAAGCAGGCTAAGAAGGCTTCAGCCCCAGGCTCTGACGGCTTCTCTGTAACTTATAAAACATTTGTAACTGTACTTTCATCACATTTGGCTAGTTGCTTTGATGCAGTGAGGGAAGGACAGGCACTGATCCCAGACATGAACTCTGCATTTATCTCAATTATTCCTAAGACCGGAGAGGATCCAGGAGAAGTGGAGAATTATATCTCCCTGATTAATAATGATCTAAAACTGCTCACGAAGGTTCTCTCAAATAGGCTTGCTTCTTCTATATAGTCATAAAAATCAAGTGGGCTTTGTCCCCAGCCAGCAGGGACTGGATCAGACAAGATGGCCGACTGATATAGTCTCATTTCTATGCACCCGTTGGGCAGGGGGCCCTTCACAAGAAGGCCTCTTGCTATCGATTGACCTCTGGAAATCTTTTTATTCGCTTTCTTGCTCCTATTTTTTGGAGGTCTTGGGCACTTATTTTCTTAATACTCTCAAAACATTGTATTCTTCCCCCTCTGTTAGCATTGGATTGGCAGGTCACTATTCTGAACCTATGGATGGGCCAAACACACCCCCCCACGTTCAGTTCACACCAGAACATGCGAACAGGCAAAAAATTTGTTTGAACACGCGAACACCATTAAAGTCTATGGGACACGAACATGAAAAATCAAAAGTGCTAATTTTAAAGGCTTATATGCATGGTATTGTCAAAAAAGTGTTTGGGGACCTGGGTCCTGCCCCAGTGGACATGTATCAATGCAAAAAAAAGGTTTTAAAACTGCCATTTATTTGGGAGCAGTGATTTTAATAATGCTTAAAGTGAAACAATAAAAGTGTAATATTCATTTAAATTTCGTACCTGGGGGGTGTCTATAGTATGCATGTAAAGTGGCACATGTTTCCCGTGTTTAGAACAGTCTGACAGCAAAATGACATTTCTAAAGGAAAAAAGTAATTTAAAACTACTCGTGCCTATAATGAATTGTCGGTCCGGCAATACCCATAAAAGTTCATTGATAAAAACGGCATGGGATTTCCCCATAGGGGAACCCCGAAGCAAATTTTTTTTTAAAAATGCGTGGGGGTCCCCCCAAATTCAATACCAGGCCCTTCAGGTCTGGTATGAATATTAAGGGGAACCCCGCGCCAATTTAAAAAAAAATGGTGTGGGGGTCCCTCTCAAAATACATACCAGACCCTTCAGGTATAGTATATATAATATAGTATAGTATGGTGAGTCTGATGGAATTTGAAACCAGTGATTTTTGGGGATGATCTTATGGCCTCTGCAAAGGGTTCAATTAACAGGTTAAAGATAAAGATAGATAGGGAATTAGGACAACCCTGTCTGGTGCCGTTGGAAATTAAGAAGCGACGAGAGTTATATACTCTGGCAGAGGGGACCAAAATAGGTCCATCACAGCCAAAATTTTGGAGACTTTTGAGCATATATTGCCAATGGATGCGGTCAAATGCCTTCTCCGCATCTAGGGATAGTAGCAGAGAAGGCACCCGACCGGCCCCAGCGTGCTGAATTATGTCGATGACTCTTCTAGTGGCATTTGACGCCTGGCGTCCAGAGACAAATCCTGTTTGGTCCGGTTCAATCAGAACTGGGAGAATGGGGTTTAATCTGTGGGCTAAGATTTTTGCATACAATTTAACATCAGTGCTTAATATGGAGATTGGCCTAAAATTGGTTGGGGAAGTAGGCTCCTTTCCAGGTTTCGGTATCATTACTATGTATGACTGTTGCATTTTGGGTGGAAAGGAGGCAGAGGACATGGCAGCCGCAAACACAGAGGAGAGATTTGGGCAGAGAACTGATTGGAATTGTTTGTAATAGTCATTTGATAGACCATACGGCCCTGGGGATTTACCCAATGGGAGAAAGTGAATAGCTTTGTTAATCTCTTGAGGTGTAATAGGTGCCTTGAGGATTTGCAATTAAGTGTTTGTAAGCATAGGCATATGAAGGGAGGCAAGGAAAGAATTGATAGATGCATATTGGGGTTAAGAAGTATTTGGGTCATTTAAGTTGTAAAGAGAGCTAGAGTATGAGGCAAAGGCATCGGCTATTTCTTTTGGGTTAATAATTTTATGGTTAGAATGATGGTCCAGTAAATGTGCAATGTTGGTCTGAGTTTTTCTATTCTTAAGCCGGTTTGCCAGGAATTTGAACGCCTTATTGCCAGTGGAGTAATGAGATAGCTTAAGAGCCTTGATGTGTTTATCATATTGCTCTATCAACAGAAGTCGGAGATTATTATGTAGTTTGGAAAGGGCTTGGTAAGAGGAGTGGGTGGGGTTAGAATTGTTACTAGCCTCTAGTATACAGATCTCCTAGTAATTTGTCAAGCTGCAACATCCTCTGCCTCTTTATGTGGGAACACAATTGAATAAAGATGCCTCTTATGAAGGCCTTATGGGCTCACCAGAAGGTGAACGGATTTGAACCCAATCCGCAATAAGTTCTCCTTTACTTTTATGTTGTGCAGATACAGGGGCTGATTTACCAAGCATTTGCGCCATGAGTTGCGGCGCACGCCGACGCGCAATGGCCGTTTTCGTATTCACAAAGCATTTGCGCCTGTAACACAGTGCAATTCCCCATTTACTATCATGTCTTCTTCCTTTCTTCATCCTTCGGTTTCTTCATCTTCTTCCTCCATCTTCTTCTTCCTCCATCTTCTTCTTCCTCCATCTTCTTCTTCCTCCATCTTCTTCTTCCTCCGATCCGCTTCTTCTTGCTCCGGTTCCATGCATCAGAGGGGGGCGGGGTCACTGGGTGGCCCCGGCCTCCGTTATATAACACCTGTCAGAAGAATCACACAGCGGGAGCCTCCCATTGCGGGAGGAAGATGCCGGACGAGAACACCGGAGCAAGAAGAAGCGGATCGGAGGAAGAAGATGAAGGAAGAAGAAGATGGAGGAAGAAGAAGATGGAGAAACTGAAGGATGAAGAAAGGAAGAAGGAAGTAGACCAGAAGAAAGAAGACTTTAATAAAAGGTATTGTCAAAGACCGTCTTCTGTCATTTTAACATTTTTGTCACTTTTTTGGTGAAATGGTAGGGGTACTTTTGTACCCCCTTACCATTTCACACAGGAGGGGAGGCCGGGAATCGGGGGGTCTCCTTGTTAAAAGGGGCTTCCAGATTCCGATAAGCCCCCCGCCCGCAGACCCCCACAACCACCGGGCAAGGGTTGTGGGGATGAGGCCCTTGTCCTCATCAACATGGGGACAAGGTGCTTTGGGGGGGACCCCAAAGCATCCTCCCAATGTTGAGGGCATGAGGCCTGGTACGGTTCAGGAGGGGGGGCGATCTCTCATCCCCCCTCTTTTCCTGCGGCCTGCCAGGTTGCATGCTCAGATAAGGGTCTGGTATGGATTTTGAGGGGGACCCACACGCCATTTTTTTTTCGGCGTTGGGTTCCTCTTAATATCCATGCCAGACCTGAAGGGCCTGGTAGGGACTTTGAGGGGGGCCCACGCCATTCTTTTTTTTTTGGTGCGGGGTTCCCCTTAATAGCCATACCAGACCTGAAGGGCCTAGTATGCTCTTGGAGGGGAACCCATGCTGTTTTTTTTTAATTAAAGTAGCCTGGCCTGGGGGCGACTTAAAGTCATGTTGTAAGTCGACCCAAGTCATGTTGTAAGTCGCCCCAAGTCGTGTTGTAAAGTCCGCCCCAAGTCGTGTTGTAAGTCACCCCCAAGTCCCTGTGTGAATGGACCGTTAGCGTGCGCTATTATCAATGGCATACTATTATCGCGGTGCCCCGGTATATTATGTGTTGCGCTTATGTGTGCGCCGGTTCATACGCTCACTTAATAATTTATCTGGCGCACCAATTATGGTATGAACCGGCGCAGCGCATTCATTTTAGTAAATCAGCCTCACAGTGTAGATGTGAGGGAAGGTTTTATGACTTAGAGTAGGGGTAGCGGATGCTTGAAAGTGAGTTTCTTGGATGCAGATTAGGCCACATCCTAGTTTGAAAGATTCTTTCCACAGAGATGCCTTTTTGGCAGGATGATTTAGTCCTCTCACATTAAAGGAAGTTACTTTGAATACCATTCAATGTAAAATATTTGTAAAGCTTTTGTTACATAAGGCAGTCCCAGAGGAGGTGAGATGTGCAGGGTGCATCATATGTCAGATCAGATTTTGGTAAAGGTTGTGTATCAGTATACCTGTCATGATGATCCTGCCAGAAACTTGAACCTTGGCCGTCCTGGCCTGCGGGCGCCACTGCGCATGCGCATGCGCACCGGCACGCGTGCACGGCCGCGCACGGGCGCGCGCACAGGTAGACAGGTGCGCGCTCTTGTTGGCGCCAGGTAGCCTATTTAAATCCAGCCAGAGCAGACGGTTCCCGCTGTCTGCTTTACAGCATTGTGGTGTCTGTAACCTGATACCTCTGACCTGTATTGACCCGGCCTGCCTGCCTGTGACTATCCATCTGTCTGCCTGCCCATGACCTTGGCTTGTTTGTGACCATCCTTGTACCTTGCTGCCAGCCTGATATCCGACCCGGCCTGTTCTGATGACCCAGCTTACCTGTACTGATCCAGTCTGCTCTGAGAACCAGTCTGCTTTGCTTATCCAGTTTACCTGTGCTGGTCCGGTCTGCTCTGAGGTCCTGTCTGCTTTGCTGAACCAGCTTACCTGTACTGATCCGCTCTGCTCTGAGGTCCTGTCTGCTTTGCTGAACCAGCTTACCTGTACTGATCCAGTCTGCTCTGAGGTCCTGTCTGCTTTGCTGAACCAGCTTACCTGTACTGATCCGGTCTGCTCTGCTATCCAGTCGGCTTTGCTGATCCAGTATGTCCATCCTGATCCAGCCTGCTCTGCTGTCCAGTCTGCTGTGCTGATCCAGTCTGTCCATCCTGACTCAGCCTGCTCTGCTATCCAGTCTGCCTTGCTGATCCAGTCTGTCCATCCTGATCCAGCCTGCTCTGCTATCCAGTCTGCCGTGCTGATCCAGTCTGTCCATGCTGATCCAGCCTGCTCTGCTATCCAGTCGGCTTTGCTGATCCAGTCTGTCCATCCTGATCCAGCCTGCTCTGCTGTCCAGTCTGCCGTGCTGATCCAGTCTGTCCATCCTGACCCAGCCTGCTCTGCTATCCAGTCTGCCTTGCTGATCCAGTCTGTCCATCCTGATCCAGCCTGCTCTGCTGTCCAGTCTGCCGTGCTGATCCAGTCTGTCCATTCTGATCCAGCCTGCTCTGCTATCAAGTCTGCTTTGCTGATCCAGTCTGTCCATCCTGATCCAGCCTGCTCTGCTATCCAGTCTGCTTGCTGTACCAGTCTACTCACCTTGTCCGCTGAGTTGACCCTGTGTCGCTCCACCGGTCTGTTGATCCTGCCAGGCACCCATGCTCCTCCTCACTCATGGGTCTCCTGTCACCCTACCAGGGAACCGGGAGTGGGAGACGCAAGGGAGGCCTCCCTCTGCAATTCGGGCTCGCACCACCAGGTACGTGACAATACCATTTGTGTACGTAACATATGGTCATCATGGAGGTCAGACCTGGAACAGACAATGAGTGGGAGAAAACGAGGCAGGAACTAAAAACAACACAAAAAGAGTAGAAAACTGTCAATAAAAAGGAGAACGATTCCAACTGGAATCTGATTGCAGAAATACTGCACATTACTCGTGGAGGGGAGTTTGTGGGTAATGTATCCATCTGACCGGGAAAGTCAGGTAGTATAGTAATTATGGACTAATAATTATAGGCAATCAGTTTGCATAGGTTTTCTGCTTAAGTTTGTGGGAGACAACCTGCCAAACATCTTCAGCATTTACTCTGGTGGGAGATGATTGAGATGTGGGTTCTTGGTCCAGGAGGATATCCCATGTTCTGAGTAATGTAAGGCCCTCAGTGAGTGTCGTTATCACTGATGTGCTGTCATTATGAGCGACGGTGAGCTTCGTTGGGTAGCCCCAGCGATAGGTAATATTGAGGTTGCGGAGTGCCTTTGTGATTGGCAGAAGCGACTTCCTTTTCTGTAGCGTGTGTTGGGATAAATCTGCACATATTGGAGGCGAGAAAATTGCGGAAGCTGGACATGAGCTGGTCTTTTATGTGGTAAAAGTGAACCCTCATGATGACATCACGTGGAATGTTATCAGGAAGATGAGAAGGTTTAGGTAGGCAGTGAATCCTATCAATCACTATCTCAGAAGCTGAATTAAATGGTAGAACTGTGCTGAGTAGGTTGCAGGCATATTGATTTAGCTGTGCATTTTGAACAGACTCAGGGAAGCTCCTTAGTTTAACATTATTCCACCACAAGCGGTCTTCTATGTCTGACACTTTATCTTTGAGCTTTTCCAGTTCATCATCTTGGTCATTGTGTGCATCAATGGGGGTATTATGTGAGGCTACAAATTCACTAATTTTGTGTTCAATATGATCCACTCTGCCTCCTAACTCCTGAACTTCAGCCCTGAAACTTTGTACACATTTCATCATGTCTGTGTGCAGAGATGTACGCAGGGACACCAGCATATCCTTCAGGGTGGTGTCAGATATTGGCTGTGTGAAATGTGTTTGATGTATTGATGTAAGAAAAACTATGCAATAAAGATTACTGGATATAAAAAAGAAATAGGCTGGTTGGTGGTGGGGAAGGAATTTATGTTGTCAGCTAGTTCTCTTGTGGCATTGAACGAGTTACTGATATTGCATACCTTGAGGCAAGAGTTCCCTGCAGGTTTTTGGCTAGGCTTTGTGAGAGAGTAGTTGAGGTTGCTGGAGATCACAGCTGGGCTGCCTTTGACGCTCCGTTCTGTGCAGGGCTCTGAATGCTGTGCGAAGAGCCACTGGAGGAGACTGGCAAGCTGCCACCGGCTCAATCTTGGACAAGCAGCCGCTCTGAAGGGAGGACGAAGTGTGAAAGTTTCTTGTTCCAGGAGGCATCTTTCTTCTTGTGCACACCCATCTCTGGGGGTGCACAGAGACTTAGGGAAGCAGGTAGACATGTTTAATTGTGGCAGTCCCCTTTTTGTTGCTGCTTTCCCCGCTAGTCTGGAGGAGCTGCTCTCTCAAGCTTCCATCCAGCAGCGCGGTAGCCACGCCCCCCGAATTGTGTCTTTTTTTAACCTCACCAACTATGTAACTATGTAACAATTGTGTAATTAACTGTTCAGTAGTCACTCATTGGTAATGGCAAATGATCAGCAGCACATGTGTACTTGTTCCTGCAGCTTTGGGTATTCCTACTTTATGCAGACATACAAGGAAAGGCAGTGGGAAATCAGAAGTCTTCGCCTGGATACTTGCTTTGAGTCCGTTGCCCAGAGAGCACTGGATAATTGTGAAAGCCAGTGAATAAGCAATTTTAGAAAGAGAGTTCGCAATGGCAGCTTTAACATTTCTCTGTACATGTTCCCTTTAATTGCAGAGACACAGATTGATTAATTCAGCAAAGTTCTGCATTAGTGTTTCTGATTGCCAAACATGCCTACAGTAATTTCAAAAATGATTCCATCATTTTTGGAATTAAAATACCAACTTTAAATCATAGATAATAAAAACACCATTACATTTTGATTTGATTTTGATTTTGTAATTGCTACAACTTGAAAAAGTTGATCTTGACAAAAGACAAAATGAAAAATATTTGAATTTGCTAACTGCAAATTAACATGAAAATGTATCATTGGTGATCATAGACTGAGGCCTCATTCAGTAAAACTTTTGAAAATTGCAAAGGGCTTCAAGAAAGGAACAGAGAAACAACAAGTGACCCCCCCCCCCCCCCTCAAAAAAAAGGAAAATTACAAAGCTAAAGACAGATGGTGTCTGAATGATGTCTGATAACACATTAAGAGTTTTATTATAAATGGCTGCATAGAGGGATTGATTCTTCTGCTTTTATTGTATCTCTACAAAGAACTTGCTTGATAGAGTTTGTCATTGTTTTCATTGGTCAACATCTTTACATATTCCTTTAAACATAAGTTTTAAACCAAAAGAGTCCAAGAAGCATCTCACAAATGTAGTGGAGCACAATGTAATGCTAGCAAACATAACTACATTACAAAAACTGTAACTCAAACCCAAACGTGTATTTCTTTACAAAGATTTCGATGTAAATAAAACAACATATAATCCAATTTATTTTAAAAAGGAACTAAAAAGTGCAATGGCTAGTAGTAACCCATGGCAATTATAGCTTTCACCTTTTAGTTGATTTGATCTAGTTCTAGTGCACTAGCTGGGTACTATGGGTTACTGCGCTTGTGTCTTGCACACGCTATTGCAATATTAATAATAATAATAATAATAATAATATTAATATACTATGACTAAAGGAGCTAAATATAATATATAAGAACTGACTCTTTACTCAGTATAATGCATTATTTATTTTTTATAGAACTTAATAATTTTGGTCTGTAAACCACTGAATATTTATAGTAACCTGAAAACTGTTCAGTTAAGCAATACATAGGCATGGTTATAATCATTCAATTTACTAGGACAAGATTCTGTTGCCACCTGCAGTCCTTCCTTGGTCATTTACAGTCACAGTACCCTGCTTTACTCTAAAAGCTGATTTTTTGGTCCATGAATGGGTTAAAGCTTATGCCGCAGTGAACTGAGAAGGGGTTATACATACTTAAACAGATGTGCTACAGGTCTGTGAAAGGGGGATACAGACTGTTGAAAATGGGGGCCAAAAGGGCACAGAAATACTGTGTTGTGAAATAAGATAAGAGATCATTGAGTAGGAAAGAGAAACAGAAGTCCTAAAGATACAGCAGAAGAAAATTAAAAGAGAAAATAGCAAATGGAATGCAGAGGAAAGCTCATTGATTAACACAAATGACCAAGAGCTTCTTCAGTTTAAATGAAGTTTAACCTCACTAAAATATACTGTTATTTTTTGTCTGTACCTTCTACTCATAATGAAATTTAAAATATTCAAAGCTATCCATTTAAAAAACTAAAATAATACTCCAGGCAAGCATCCAAACGCACAGTGGAAACATATAAATGCAAACAGTTTTTATGATTTTCTCATACTGCATATATTGCCATTTGCTAATTCTGCGAAGATAAGATGGTGCTATTGGTGTTACTGATCATTACATCATTACACTTTACTGGTCTTTCTCTGGGAATGATGGGAAATTATAGTGTAAAGGAAAGAAACATATAGCAGAAAGGAAGTTTAAACAAAATTCCCACCTCATAGTCTCCCTTTTATAAATTTAAAGTGGGCAGCAATGATCATGTAACTAAAATGTAAAAGGTGCAAAAAAAAAAACTGCTGCCTCAATCACACCTTCCACTTCAAATACAATTATTCTCAATCATCATTCATTATCTTTTTGGGGGAAATATGTTGTATAGCTAGTAAACAGAATGAAAATTCAAAGGATACCATCTTTTATTTCAGTTTACAGCATTGGATTCCACAGTAATGAAGAGAAACCAAAGCCTGAACACTCTTCTGGGAGTTTCAACTCCATGGTCCCTCACTGTGCTTAGTGGTCTCGCTGACCTATGCATCACTTCTGAAATGTGAAGAGGAAAGTGGCCAACAATGACAGTTTAATGTAACAGAGAGCAGAAAAAGATCTTGTGTCCCACTTGCTTTCAAGGTGAAACAGACTGAAGAAATGTTAGAATTGAGAACTATGCTTTGCCCTTCTTTTTAATCTTCTGTATGTTCACTAACAAAGCAGCGGAGACAGAAGATCTATGCTTTCTTAAATTAGTTAAATTAAATTACATAGTGATATGAGGAGATCTGAATTGAAGAAAAATGTGGTCAAGCATGTCAAAGCAATGGCAATTGCCGTCAATGGCACTGTCCTAATCGGTGCGAAGCCGCATCTGCGGCACTGAACCGATTTCAAAAAGTAGTTTCTGTACTACTTTTTGCAATTTTGGGCTGCAATTTACATCTGTGCAGAAACCTGCAGAGATGTCTCTGAACTCGCGGCCAAAATCGGGACTGACATGCAGGAGTGAAATCGCGTGAGTTCCGCTTAACTCGCGCGGCTTCATTCCCCTAGCTCAGCGTGAACCTGGGCTCAAAGTTGGTGAAATATTTTTCGATTACAGACACATTTTTGTATTCCAGCACAGAAAGTCAACCCTGCCAAGGGACATTGCTTGACATTGACTTAAGCTCCTGCCTGAGTTGCCTTGTAGATAATATGGCTCTGCTATGGACTGGACAAATTAGCTTTTAGTTCAGCTGTCTGATTTATAATGTTCTGAATATTTACAGGTTATGGCTTTGGCTTTCAGTGGTTACAACATTCAGTGGTTACAAAGGTACATTTGTTGTTAAATTTTTCAAACGTTTACAGCATGTACATCATTCAGAATAGAGTAATCATGTGTCTCTGCAGGGATGAAGGACATTTTAAAGGAAACTTGTATTGAGAGAAAATGTAGACTACCATTGTTGAGTTCTCCTTTGAAAAAGGCTTGTTGTCATATGTAAAATACCTTCTAAGACACAGGCATGTAAATCAGATTCATTAAGGAATTTGTCTGACTTTAGAATTTGCATTTTTTGTACTGGGCCGGTGACTTAGAATATTTTGAAACTAAAGACATCAAGGCAGCTAGTGCTTTAAAAAACACAGTGATAGCTAGTGATGAGTGAATCTGCCAAGGCTTGATTCAACAAGGGTTTATGGAATCGTTTACTGAATCCTGTTTGGAATATGGCAAACCCAAGCTTAGAGGTTAATCTCAATGAAGTAGTTAAATACTGTTAGTAAGTTCTGGCCATTTATTTTATTTTTTTATAAACTACTCTCAAGAAAGGCATGAGAAGCTAGGTTTTGCCACAAGGGACATGTACCAATGCAATAAAATGAAAAGAAAATTCTGTACAGTGGGGAGAGGTTTGCGGACAATATTGAAAACACAAAAGATCCTTTAAATAACATGCTTAAATTTGTACTGCTCTGTGATGCAATGAAACAATTCCGTTCTTTTAGACAATCTCAGAGATAGTAGACTATGAAAGCGAATATATGGCTGTGGGTTTTTTTGGGGGTTTTTTTGGGTATGTTTTATAGCAGAAAGTAAAAAAAAAGTATTTTGTTTCAAAGGTGTCAACCTTTTTTTAAAAAAAATACAGAGGTGATCAAATACCACCTAAAGAAAGCTCTATTTGTGAGAAAGAAAGGACAAAAATGTATTTGGGTACAGCGTAGCATGACCGCGCAATTGTCAGTTAAAGTAACGCAGTGCCGCATTGCAAAAAATGGCCTGGTCATGATGGGGGGTAAACCTTTCCAGAGCTGAAGTGGTTAAAATAACAAGGTTGGGCTCCAATTTGCAAACAAAGAGCAGAGATAAGGGTCTTACTGCAATAATTAATATATCACAGAGAATACTGCAGTGCTAAATTTGCCAACAGCAGGGAAGTTTTAACAAAAGGCCTAATTGGTGTATGCCTAACTTTTTATTTATATTTTCTTATGGGGATAAGGGGTGGGGTAAATGTGAGTAATATGATGTGAGTTTGTCTAGGTGCACACTGTTCTTGCACTATTTTTTTTTCTTTTAAACAATGTGGTGGGATGCTGGGAACAAAAGGCAGCTTAAATGACAAGTGTTCAGTAACTAACAAATTCTCTGATATTAGCACTCCAAACAAGGCCTTAGCAACATAAAATAAACCCTAAAGCAAAAACACACTTTTTTATATAAAAAGAAACCTTGTAGCAAAGAAAAAAAAATAACTTAAAGTGACTGCTGGCCTTAAATCAAAATGAAAGACAGAAAAGTCCCCAATTATAAGAATAAAAAGGCAGCAAAGGGGTTGTTTGTATAAAAAGCTATAAATCTTAATTTTAGTTTTTTTTTAACCAACCCCAATCTTTACTGATGCAGATTGACAGCTTTTCTTATTCATCCTATGATTTTCCTACAGCAGATTCCAATGCACTGACACTATGGCTGCTCTGTACCCCCCTTTTTATAGTAAGGGACTGGCTTAACCCCAAACCCCTTATTTGCCCCTATTGGCCTGCTGGTCATAGTTCAAATTGCATGCAGTGCATTTTGGTTTAAAAATAATTCTTCTGGTTGAATCTGCACAAGGATTAAAATCTGCAAGGTTTACAGGAACCTGTACAGGTTTTCTTTGGAGATGTTTGCATTCCTGCCAGCAATTCAAATCATTACACCACTATGCTGCATTTAAATGAATATAAAACCTAATGTGAGATTAAACTTCTAAACAATAAAACAACACAAATGGACTATACATTGATCTGAATCATTCCTACAGTAAAAGCTATACAAGAGTACATTAGTGTTGTCAGTTATAGCTATGTTAATCATATGCTTCTAAAAATACACATTTTCAGGCAGTTCAGCTAAATGTGATGACGCAGTATACATTATAGAGAAATAAACAACAACAACAGAAAGGAACAAGGGAGTTATTGTTTTTGATTGCTTAAAAGTGGGTAAGCAATATAGCTAGGTAATAGGAAAAAATCAGCAGGCATACTGGATTAACGAATAAGGTATAACAGTAGGATCTGTCTACATTACTTTACCGACCACTTGTAAAACCTCTTATTCTCTGCAACTGGATGCTGGCACAAGGAATGCATTTAGTTGGATAAAATATAAATCAAACAAAAGAACACATACACAACAATTACTGCAGAATAGCTTATGTCTATACAACCAAAGTCCATAGATGAAGGTAATTAGGGTGGCGTTTTAAAAATAGATTCCAGTCTGGCATAAAATAAAGACACAGCAAATAAAATGAATGCGTCTTTAAAATAACTTGCTACATCTAGTGTGCTTTGTTAATAAGTTTTATTTGAAATACCAAGTCCACCTAGGCAGACATTAAAGCGGAACTACACAGCATCTGAGTACTATAAACCAAAAACATTATTTGATTTGATTTTGATTTGACATGCATTGTTTTGCTGAGAGATCATCTTGAAAAACACTTCCTATCATTTCTGGCTATGGCCTTCTTGAGTAAGGGCAGATGATTTATGTAGCATTTACTTCCTGGAATCCATCTGCTCTCATCTCAGGCATGCAGAAAGGAGGGTGTGCTAAGCTGAGAAAACCCCTCCTCCCCTCCTGAAGACTCCTGGGACATATAACATAATTTGCCTAGACATGGAAACCAGGAAGTAACTAAAGTAATGTTAACAAAAATGAATAAAACAAGTAAATATGATATACGTCCCTATTTATTTACTAATGCTAGCAGCATAAGGACTACATATAGTTAATGTTGATTGAGAGAGTGAAGTTCCACTTTAACAATTTAACACTTTTAATATGTACCAATGTACCATCAATGTACATTTGTTGCAGAAAAAAAAAAAAAAAAAAAGCTTTCTCTATATTCTAGAGCAGGCATACCTCAGCCTCTAGTGTCTCCTATAGAAAACTCCTCCATTATTAACTGGTATTCATCTTTACAATATGCAAAATGTTAGAAGGAAGTACTTCACTAGCTGATCTTATTAACACACACCCTGCACCTGCCCTCCCTCTCCTGGAGATTGCAGTTACATACATCTATTGTCAGTGAGCACTATTCTACCTAAATACACAGCCAGTGTCCTTTTCTGCTGATCATTTTTTTTGCATTTTATATTCTTCATAGATCATTCATTTGGCAGAGTGTGCAGGAGCCGAGTGATCACATAACATCCTAGTGGAGCAGAGCTGTAGTATTGACAACAAGAGAAGCGTGTCCCTGGAAGTCTGCAAAGCTCACCATATATTATATAATCTGATTGTCTAATCTCCTTTAGATCTACCATCAACTAGGCAGTGCAAGGGCATGCCTGTTTGGATACAGAGTGATTGGATAGATAGGTGTGCCCTCCTATTATATAGTTTTGGCAAATGTAAAGGAGATTGTACAATCATATTGTATAGTGTATGGCCACCTTTATACACCTAATTATTTTACTAGTTGCGATTTCAGAGCCAATGTTTGTTAAAGGAACTCCAAATGTAAAAGCAAATGCACATCTTGCCATGTGCAAAAATGTTTAACAAACTCAGCAAAACAAGAATTACACTAGGTGTAAATGGAAAGTGAAATTGGTGTGTTTACACAAGAACAATGACAGCAGAGAGTCTCTATTCACTCCCTCCTATATACTTGTATAAAGCTAGTCATGCACTATGCAATCTGATTGTACAATCTTTGTATAGTCAGGGTTCTTTTACTATTAAAAGTGAAATTCTGCCTAAAATGGTGAACTTAGCCTTTACAAGATTAATTTGATGGGATCTACATCTCCCTGCCATGGTTATGACATTTTCTTGGGTTGCCTTACATTTAAAATGTCACCCAGATTGTGCTGTTTTCACAAAAAATTCCAAGAAGGATTGAGTAAGGAGCAGGTAATCTATTGCTCAGCATTAGTGTTGGGCGAACAGTTCGGCCTGAGCATTAGTTTGAGCCAAACATTGGCTGCTTGCCCCGTTCAGGGAACACCCCAATTTGCAGGGTGTAAGGTGGATGTTCGCCCCGCTGAAAGCCCTGCAATGCACTGCTGGCAGCAAAATGTATTCTGCGTCCTGATTGGGCAAAGTTTTGCCCAGTAAAAGCGAAGTAAAAGCTGGTTGCTAAGGAGCGGGGTTGGGAAGCCTCCTTAACAACCGATGAGTCATTAGCTGTCAATGGGCTCCCCCACTGACAGCTGAATAAAAAAAAACAGTTGCCTGTAAAATAGTTAAAAAAAACAGCGTGGGTGTCCCGCCCCAATCTATACCAGATACCAGATCTGGCATGGATTTTAAAGGGAGCCCCACCGCAAACTTAAAAAAAAGCTATGTGGGGTCCCCTTAAAATCCATACCAAAACCTTATCTGAGCATGCAGCCTGGCAGGCCAGGAAAGAGGGAGGATGAGTGAGCACCCCCCCCTGAACCATACCAGGGCACATGCCCTCAACATAGGGAGTGGTCGTTTTGAGGCGGGGGGATGTAAATCCATTATCAATCATGAAGCCCGCCGCACTGCCAACCTGAAAAAGAAAGAAAAAAATTTGCTCTGCCTGCCGTGAAAGCAAATTCTGAATGGCTGGCTTGCAGTTTGACAGTTCTTACATAGGTATGGGTGGGGCAACCTGGCGATGTCACCTGGTGGCACCGTCTCCCTTGAGAGACCAGCAACTGGTGCATGCTGGGTCAGTGACTTCCCAAGGGGACAGTGCCACCTGAAGTCGCCAAATGGCCCTGCCTTACCTATATAAGAACTGTCAAATGGCAAGCCAGCTATTTTTTTTGGTAAATGGGTAGGGGTACTATGTACATGCTGCAGACACTTTACAGACAGACTAAGTGCCCTCCCCCCAGGCATTATATTCAAAGGAATTTTTCATTGTTGAATTTTAAGCATCCTTAAAACCACTGCTTCTGAAAAAACAATAATTTTTTATTTTCATCCTATCCGCAGGCAGCTGTTGCAAATACAGTGGGTGTACTGTGCCATCTGCACAGTGTACACGCCTGAAGCTATCCCAATTGCTGTTGTTCGGCTCATCCTATCCGCAGGCAGCTGTTGCAAATACAGTGGGTGTATTGTGCCATCTGCAGAGTGTACACCTGAAGCTACCCCAATTGCTGTTGTTCTGCTCATCCTATCCACAGGCAGCTGTTGCAAATACAGTGGGTGTATTGCGCCATCTGAACAGTGTACACGCCTGAAGCTACCCCAATTGCTGTTGTTCTGCTCATCCTATCCGCAGGCAGCTGTTGCAAATACAGTGGGTGTATTGTGCCATCTGCACAGTGTACATGCCTGAAGCTACCCCAAATGCTGTTGTTCTGCTCATCCTATCCGCAGGCAGCTGTAGCAAATACAGTGGGTGTATTGTGCCATCTGCACAGTGTACACCTGAAGCTACCCCAATTGCTGTTGTTCTGCTCATCCTATCCGCAGGTAGCTGTTGCAAATACAGTGGGTGTATTGTGCCATCTGCACAGTGTACACCTGAAGCTACCCCAATTGCTGTTGTTCTGCTCATCCTATCGGCAGGCAGCTGTTGCAAATACAGTGGGGGTATTGTGCCATCTGCACAGTGTACACGCCTGAAGCTACCCCAAATGCTGTTGTTCTGCTCATCCTATCCGCAGGCAGCTGTAGCAAATACAGTGGGTGTATTGTGCCATCTGCACAGTGTACACCTGAAGCTACCCCAATTGCTGTTGTTCTGCTCATCCTATCCGCAGGTAGCTGTTGCAAATACAGTGGGTGTATTGTGCCATCTGCACAGTGTACACCTGAAGCTACCCCAATTGCTGTTGTTCTGCTCATCCTATCCGCAGGCAGCTGTTGCAAATACAGTAGGTGTATTGTGCCATCTGCACAGTGTATACGCCTGAAGCTACCCCAATTGCTGTTGTTCTGCTCATCCTATCCGCAGGCAGCTGTAGCAATTACAGTGGGTGTATTGTGCCATCTGCACAGTGTATACGCCTGAAGCTACCCCAATTGCTGTTGTTATGCTCATCCTATCCAGAGGCAGCTGTAGCAATTACAGTGGGTGTATTGTGCCATCTACACAGTGTATACGCCTGAAGCTACTCCAAATGCTGTTGTTTTGCTCATCCTAACCGCAGGCAGCTGTAGCAATTACAGTGGGTGTATTGTGCCATCTACCCCAATTGCTGTTGTTCTCATAATAATAATACTACAGGCAGGCAGTTGATTCTGCTAGCTGCAGTATATCAGTATATACGTCCTAGCTTTGTGCAGCTACATCTCCCTGCAGGCCATTAGTATGTCTGGAAGGCCAACAAGGAGAGGCAGACAGACAGTCACGAGACAATAAAAGAAGGCAAGCAGGCTCTGTGTCTAGAGACAAAAGTGCTCGTCATGGCCCATGGCCATGGGACACGCTTGTCCTTTTTTTCAGCAGCTGGACGTGTTGGGCTGCAACACGCCGAAGACTTGGTAGAGTGGATGACCAAGCCGTCCTCATCCTCCTCATCCTCTCTCACCCAGGCTCAGGGTACTGGCAAAGCAGCTGCCAATGTGGCCTCTTCCCTAGACTCAATGGCATCAGTCACTCCTTCCCTAGCCCCACCATGTCCTCCTGAGGAGTCCCCCAAACTGTTTGAGCACAGTCAAACACTGCAACAGATCACAGAAACTCTAGTTGGAGCGCAGGAACCCTGCTGCAAAGTATTGCAGCAAAAAGTTTAATTACACGCCCCTGTTAAACAGGGGCTGAAAAATTGGGCCTTAGCCACTGGTGGCGGCGCCCAGAACCAAAAATGTTCTTACAAGCTATCAGCATGATCATTGAGGAGGAAGAGGATAGTCACTCAGCATAACAGGATAGTCACTCAGCATCAGCATAGTCAGTCTTGAAGGGATCTGACATTTCAAAAAAAATTATTCGGTTACATCAGCATCAGGTGCTTGGTAGCTGGTGGTGATCCAAGACTGATTCATTTTTATGAAGGTCAGTCGATCAACCGAGTCAGTGGTGAGGCGCACCCTGTGATCGGTTACAAAGCCTCCAGCAGCACTGAATGTGCGTCCCGAAAGAACGCTGGATGCAGGACAGGCCAGTAGTTCAATTGCATACTGTGCAAGCTCTGGCCAGTGATCCATCCTCAAGACCCAGTAACCCAGAGGATTTTCGGTGGGAAAGGTGTCCAAGTCTGACCTTGCCCCTAGGTATTCCTGGACCATGTAAATCAGACGCTGGCGATGGTTGCTGGAACCGATCATACCTTGGGGGTGGGGACTAAAAAATTGTCTTAACGCATCGGTCAGACAGCCACCCTCTCCACCGATTTTTCTGTGACTGACCGAAGCCTCAGCAACACGTTGTCCAGGACCAGGAATTTGGAACCTCCCAGTCTCTGGGAACGCGTTGCACAGACCTTTCTGCAAGGCCTCCCAGAGATGTTTCATCCTCTGCTCCCTCTGCGACGGCAAGATAAGGTCCGCAACCTTACCCTTGTAACATGGATCAAGGAGGGTTGCCAGCCAGTAATGATCCCCCTCCTTGATCTGACGAATACGAGGATCCTTCCTCAGGCTTTGCAGGATCAGGGAGGCCATGCAGAGTAGGTTAGCTGAGGCATTCGGTCCGGAGTCCTCTGGGTCACTAAGGACGACATGATCCGCAGCCACCTCCTCCCAGCGACATACAAGTCCACGGGTTTCTTGGGACTGCGAATGATCCCTAAAAGACTGCTGCTGATGCTGAGTGCCAGGCTCCACCTCCATGCTGACACAATCCTCCTCCTCCTCCTCTTCCTGTGTGATCTGTGGGCCAGCAGGAACACTGTCTGGATAAAGGGGGCCTTGAGAGGTAAGGAAGTCCTTCTCTTCCTGCCTCTGTTCTGCCTCAAGTACCCTGTCCCTTATTCCACGCAGCATGTGCTCCAACTGGTGGACAAGAGGGACAATATCACTGATGCATGCACTGTCACTGCTCACCATCCTCGTGTTCTCCTCAAATGGTGACAGGACAGTGCATGCATCCCTGATCATGGCCCACTGGCGTGGGGAAAAGAAAACAAGCTCCCTTGACCCTGTCCTGGTGCCGTAGTCGCACAGGTGCTCATTGATGGCCCTCTGCTGCGTGTGCAGATGCTGCAGCATGGCCAACGTTGAGTTTCACCTGGTGGGCATGTCACAGATTAGGCGGTTCTTAGGCAAGTTAAATTCCTTTTGTAGGTCAGCCAGCCGATCACTGGCATTATATGACTGGCAGAAATGCACACAGACTTTCCTGGCCTGCCTCAGGACATCCTGTAAGCCTGGGTACCTTCCCAAGAACCTCTGCACCACCAGGACGTGAGCCACACAGGGCACATGGGTCAGTTGTCACTGTCGGAGGTTGGTGCCATTGTCGCAAACCACCATTCCTGGCTAAAGCTGGCATGGCGTCAACCACCCCTCAGCCTGCCCCTGCAGAGCTGACAGAACCTCTGCCCCAGTGTGGCCCCTGTCCCCCAAGCACACCAGCGCAAGCCCCGCATGGCATCTTTTTGCCTGCATATTTGCGTAGCCCCTTGAACGCCTACGGAGCACTGCTAGTTCCGAGGACAAAGCACAGGAAGAGGCCATGGAGGAAGAAGAAAAGGTGGAGGAGAGAGGTGTGTCAGAATCACCAGTAGTAGCATTTTGGAGGTGTGGTGGCAGAACAACCTCCAACACTACTGCACCTTGTCCTGCATCCTTCCCAGCTGCCAGAAGAGTCACCCAATGCGCCTTGAAAGATAGGTAACGTCCCTGTCCGTGCCTGCTGGACCATGAGTCAGCGGTAATATGCACCTTACCGCTGACCGCCCTGTCCAGCGAGGCCAAGACATTGCCTTCCACATGCCAGTAGAGAGACAGAATCGACTTCCGTGAGAAAAAGGGGCGTTTGGGAACCTGCCACCGAGGAACCGCACATTCCACAAACTCACGGAAGGGGGCAGAGTCTACCAACTGAAAAGGCAGCAGTTGAAGTGCTAGCAATTTAGCCAAGCTAGCATTCAACCGCTGGGCATGTAGATGGCTGGGAGTGAACGTCTTTCGACGGTGCAGCAGCTGGGGCAGGGAAATTTGCCTGGTACAATCGGACGTCGGTGTACCGATAGCAGATTGCCCGCAAGTACTTGGCTGTGACACACCTAATTCTACACCTTCATTCCTCTCAGTGCAGGTTTCAGAGAGGACTGAAGGTATAGTGGGGTTGAAGATCCCAGCTGATGAGGAGCAAGGAGAGGTCCGCTTTGTTCTTTGGTGTGGGTCTTTTAGGTACGCTTGCCAACGAACTGCATGGCAGGTTGACATATGTCTGGTCAAGCATGTGGTGCCCAAGCAGCTGATGTTTTGGCCATGCGAGATACGCTTGATGTTGCAAATAGCAGTGGTGCTATCTGATGCACTTGTCTCAAAAAAGGCCCACACCAAAGAACTTTTGGAATAACGCGCAGAGGCAGCGCCCTGCATATGCGCAGCTGTGCGGCGTGATGCAGTTGGTGTGCTGCCCTTAAGCTGGCCCCTGGAGGGCATCCTGCCTCGTTGGAGATGTGCCGCCTCCTCCTCCTCTCTCCTATCAGGCACCCACGTGGAGTCAGTGACCTCATCATCCCCTCCCTTCTCATCACTGGAGCAATCCTGGCAGTGTGCTGCAGCTGGGGGAACATGACTGCCAGATTGCTGTCCTTCTTGGGCATGCCCTCTCTCTGGGCTCACGTTGCTATCTTCCTCTAGCTGGGTATAATCATCAGAGCCTTCAAAACGCTGGGCATCCTCATGGAGCATGTACTAAGGCCCAATTTTTCTGCCCCTGTTCAACAGGTGCATGTAATTACAATTCTTGATATAATATTTCACAGCAGGGCCCATTCCTGTGCCCACCAAGAGTAACTGTGAGGACTTACAGTTATGTGGCAACACCACCACCAAAGGCCCAATTTTTCTACTACTGTTCAACAATGGCATGTAATTACAATTCTTGATATAATAGTTCACAGCAGGGCGTTCCAGCGCCCACCAAGAGTCACTTTGAGGGCTTACAGTGTTGTGGCAACCCAACACCTTAGGCCCAAATCCATGCCATTTTTCTTAATGATTTTTATCCATATTGCCGGGACCAGACATTACATTAAAACCGCAAGCAGTTTTAAATTACTTTTTTCCTGTTAGAAATGTAATTTTATGCAGGGACTGTTCTAAACACGGGAAACGAGTACCACTTCACAGGCATACTATAGACACCCCCCCCCCCCAGGCTCAATATTTAAAGAAGTATTTCCCTTTTTTTTTCACTTTAAGTGTCATTAAAATCAGTGCTCCCGAAAAAACTTCAGTTTTTAAAACTTTTTTTTGCATTGATACATGTCCCCTGGGGCAGGACCCGGGTCCCCAAACCCTTTTTAGGACAATAATGGGGTTCTAAAGTTTGCATGAATTTTCGGTCCGTTTGCAGGTTCTGGTGCGAACTGAACCGGGGGGTGTTCGGCTCATCCCTACTCAGCATAACCTAAAGTCAGGTTAGTTACAGCCAGAGCAGGGAACTATGATGGAGCAGTTCAATATTATCTCTATTTTAGTCCCCAGATTCTTTAATATTAAATTCCACATCAATTTTATGGTGCACACAATGCAGTTCTTCAAGGCTAGATCACAAAAGAGCATACTTGATAACCACCTGCTAATAAGGCACCTTTCATAATCCAATGTGGGGAATAGGAACAGAGGTTTCAGTAGTCACACCTGGCCAGTTCCCACTTCATGTCCCAAATAGCACAAATGGAAATGGGTCAATTGCTACATCAAAAGGAGCCACAGCAGAGCTGCACAAGCTGGGACTGAGATCAGAAATGATTCCTCATGTGCCACCTTTGCTTGATTTTTTGATCTGTGAATTTCAAATAACACAACAGGCATATGAGATGCCATAGCTGTACTCTGTGCCAGCCTTGTAACTCCAGGCAGCATTTATTTTACCTCTGCACAGAGCTTCCTATATTTGGTGGCCACATATTAGATTTTTAACAAAAAACAATGATTCCTTTTATCACAATACTGCTAGGACCTATAAAAGTGCGTATCCTTGACTTTGCCATCACTTCAATACATGTAACACACAGGCAGATTTTTTTTTAAACTTTATAGAAAAAAAGATTTTCCAACATGCCATGAAATCTTTATTTGTGGTAATAACCTGTGAAGTGCTGATCATAGCCAAATAATTAGAGTTAAAATTAAAATAGGAAGAATAGGCAAACACTGGCAATGTGAGGTTTCCTTGTGTAGCAAAAATGAGCCCTTCTGATAGCCAGAAGTGCTTTTTAACACACACACAACAGATCCAACTTATTGGAAAGTCTCTACAATCACCAACATCTTATGAGTACACTGCTAAAGAATATTGGTCTAAATGCAAGTATATTGCAGTATGTCCTAGTTACCGGTACATAATATTTGTTGCTCTTGGTTGACATCTATTTGTGCTAATATACACTTATGCTCAAACACATTATTGTACCTACAGTATTAAATATTAAGGAGGGACAGTTTCATTTTAAATTATAAAATGGACAGCCACATGACCCATGTTACAGTGGAGAATAGGAATTAAAGTGTTACTAAACCCAGGACCCTGCATTCACTAGATCTGGTCTCCCATAGTACACAGAAAATGGAAATGCAATCATTTTAGTAAACATAAACTGCAAAATGCCCTTTCTCATCAGCAGTATATAGCAGTATTGTGACTTATATCAGTGCATGGGTAAAGCTTGTAAGAGGAGTTTTAATTTCTCCACAATTGTCCTATCAAATTGCAGGACCCCTGACCCTCTGTCAGGACAGTGCTGATTGGTCCTATGCTAGTCACATGCACTCTCCCAAGAAAAAAAAACTCTCTAGCAATACACACCGAACTGAGCCTGACTCCAGTAACTCTGTCTTATCTGGACATGTTTTGGAGTCAGTGGAAAAAGGAGAAAATCTGTGCATACATCAAACAGCCTTTTTACACAATGCAGAGGATCAACCTCTTACGTTCCACAGTGAATATAACAAGCATGCTTTACTGCATATACAGGCAGATTGTACTGTTGTGGATTTAGTAACACTTTAACCACTTAAGGACCAAAAGGATTTGCCCCCTTAATGACCAGGACATTTGACAAAAAAAGACAGACAATTTTGAAAAAAAAAACAATATTTTTTACTCTTTGCTATAATAAATATCCCAAAAAAAGATCGTACACTTTTGACACTTTTCTGGGACCATTGACATTTATACAGCGATCAGAGCTAAAAATAGCCACTGATTACTGTATAAATGTCACTGGCAGGGAAGGGGTTAACACTAGGGGGAGATTAAGGGGTTAAGTGTTCCCTAGGGAGATGTTTCTAACTCTGGGGGCAGTGTAGTGACTGCGGAAGGAGACAGATTGCTGTTCCTAATCACTAGGAACAGACGATCTGTCTATCCTCCCCTGACAGAACTGGGATCTGTCTGTTTACATTGACAGATCCCTAATCTGTCACTCTCAGGAGCGATCGTGGCCACGCAAATCGGCTCTGGTGTCACGGGCGTGCGTGCCCCCTAGTGGTCTTAAAGCGGCCGACGTACCATGACGCAGATTCGCCCATGAGAGCCAACCTGCCGCAGTACAACTGCAGGGGCTGGTCTTTAAGTGGTTAAGGTAGAACCTCTAACTGGAAGACCATCCCTTCACATAACCAAACATCCAGTATTTGGTAACAGGGCAGTGTTCTGCCCTCACTATATGTGGCTGAGGTATAATTAGACAGACAGCTAACACTTCTCCCTTAAAGTGGTTGTAAACCCTTACAAACCACTTTGACCTACAGGTAAGCCTAGATTTATTTTTATTTCCTTCCTCTTTAACTACTTTCCTACCAGGCACGAACACCTCCTTCCTGACCAGGCCATTTTTCAGCTTTCAGCGCTGTCACATTTTGATTGACAATTGCGCGGTCATGCAACGCTGTACCCAAATAAAATTTTTATCATTTTTTTCCCCACAGATAGAGCTTTATTTTGGTGGTATTTGATCACCTCTGCGGTTTTTATTTCTTGCGCTATAAACAAAAGAAGAGCGACAAGTTTGAAAAAACATAATATTTTTTACTTTTTATTATAATAAATATCCAATTTTTTTTTTTCCCTCAGTTTAGGCCAATACGTATTCTTCTACATATTTTTGGTAAAAAAATCGCAATAAGCGTATATTGATTGGTTTGCGCAAAAGTTATAGCGTCTACAAAATAGGGGATAGATTTATGGCATTTTTATTATTATTTTTTTTTTAATAGTAATGGCGGCGATCTGCAATTTTTATCATGACTGCGACATTGCGGCGGACATATCGGACACTTTTGACACATTTTTGGGACCATTCACATTTATACAGCGATCCGTGCTATAAAAATGCATTGATAACTGTATAAATGTGACTGGCAGGGAAGGGTTAACACTAGGGGGCGCTGCAGGGATTAATGTGTTCCCTATGTTAGTGATTCTAACTTTGGGGGGAGGGGACTGACTGGGGGAGGGGACCGATCGGTGTCCCTATGTACAAGGGACACACCATCGGTCTCCTCTCCAGTGACAGGACGTGGATCTGTGTGTTTACATACACAGATCCACGTCCTGCTCAGTTACTGGGCGGCCCCAGCGTCCCCAGCGGGTTATAAACATTGCAATGTTTCCATTAGGCTTACATTGGAATTGCAGCTGACTACGTGTGGAATCCTCTGGAGAGGATGGAAGATGGCTACTGGGGGCTGTCTCTAAGACCTCATGATATAGACCAGTGGAATTATGGGAAGCTACTGTGGCTTTTCAGCAACAATCTCTACCTACCTTCAGTAAATTATTCACAGATACTAAGTATGTAAAATAACCACTAGATGGCAATATTACAATTACTTTACATACCATTAGCATATTCAACAATTAAACAAAAGAGTATAAGAAACACTCAGGGCAGTGTTTCTTTTTTGCAGCCCAAGGAAATATTTGAATCTTTTTTCTACAATGTATGACTGTGGATGGGGCAGGGAGCTTAATTTGATTATTGGCTTGCTGCAGTCATTTCAAAGAAGTCCTATTGAGTAACCTCAAGCACACATTTATAACAGAAATGAGATATGGCAAAATAAAAACCATGCAGATGTCTTGTGGTTGAAATGCCATAAAAGGAAAAGTGCCTTAAGGTGACTCCAAAGTAAACCTGGTGCTCTATGAACCATTACAGAATACAGTACATACTCAACTGAATATCAAATTACTATCAAGTTGTTAGAATCCTCCCAGCTGCCAATAATACATTTCCAGTTTTACATTATAAGGCAAAGCAAAGGCTTTTACAAACACTATTGCATATCTTATAATTTGTAGATAGAAGAACAGTGAATTGCATGGTAGGTAAAATAGTACACACTCTTAGCAGCTAAATACAGCCCCGATCTCCTAAATGGATTCATAGTTGTGAAGCTATTACATTTGCTTAAATGGTTTCTAAGCTAAAAAAAAAAAAAAAAAAAAAAAAAGCTTATTTACTGCTGTTATCTGGAGTTCAATTTTACAGTGGTTGTAAAGGCAGAAGTTTTTTTGCAATCTGTGCATTAAGATAAAAACCTTCCATGATCAGCTACCCCCAGTCCCCCCCCCCCCCCTAAATGCCATTGGCTCCTGCTGTTGTCAATCAAATCCTGTGAGAAGGGATGTGGCACCTAGGCACGCTGTGTGTGTGTATATAGACACATGTGGCCTGGATCAGGATTGAGCTTGCACAAGTGCCCAAATTGCAAATAGCCAATTATGAGGGCAAAATGGCAGAATGGGAGAATGAATGGCAAAAGGTTACAGGAATACTTGCAAAAATACTTTTGGGTATCACTGGGATTAACACCTACAGTAACAGCTTTGGTAACAATTGCAGTAACAGTTGTGGTAACAGTAGGAGTAGCACAGGCATGATTATTACTCCACTCCGACACAGTACAGCTCCAGTCAGTGTGATACCTGTCCCTATCCTGTCCACTCACAAAATATGCAAGAAACACAGGCAGGGTCCAATTGGACTACAGAGTCCACAGAAGAACAGTATTCCCCTGAGCCTCTGCTCCATCCATACAGCGGCAAGGCACCACCTGCTGAATGGTGTAAAAAACACATCTGCCTACAAGCTGCTCCTGCAGCTGCTTGTCTCCAGGGGAAAAGAACCTCAAATCACAGCCAGTTTCTTGATTAAAAAGTCTGTTGGTCTTCATTGAAATGTGGACACAGCGTTGCAGGTTTCATCCCACCCAAGACTTCTTAAATCCTCCGAACTCCAGAACCCAAGCTGGCAGTTACCAATTCCAGAAAAAACTGCTAAACCAGTTATTTATATTCAGAATAGACATTCTGGAGCCCAACAACCTGCATTAGTGAGAATCTTGCTTGTACTCACATTTTAATCATCCCCATTGAAAACGCCTATGTAACGACGAAACGCGTCTGGGAGGGCGTGCAGTGACGTCACCACGTTTTTGTCTCTGGAAGGAGGAAGGGTCTGAATCGATGCCAGCCGGCGTCTTGCTGAAAATTGTTCTCAAGTTCTTTTATGCTTACTTTTTCACTTTTAAATGTGAGTACAATCTTTTTTAAAATAAATAGCCTAAGTTATTATACAGTATCACACGATGGTCTGCCTTTTTTCTTCATGTCATCAATTTGGATGCACCGCCGAGTGCTGTGACCAGTATTAGACTTACCAAGCTGTGTCCTTCCGGGAGTCTTTTGGTTCCGAGTGGCAAATCCCTGGATATCATCCCTCTAGGTGTTGTTTTCCTCTTGACGTCAGGATTTCTACCTGTGCTCATTCTGAGTGTCAGTTTCCATTTACCATCTGGTAAGGAGCCTATATATTGGTGGTGGCACCCTTTTTTGTTGTGGAGCACAGCAGTGTGGCATGAAATAGTATGTGTATATGATCGCATCCCACTGGAATAAGGACTTACTGTATCAACTGCATTTACTTTATGGACTTCTCCAGTGCTATCTTTGTTTTGTATCAACCAAGCATTACTCAGAAACCACATCTATCCATTTATTTATTTTATACATTGTTCTGGTGATGCAAACTGGACATCCATGAGTATTATTTGGTTATAGTATCAAAACCTTCCAAAATATACCCATTGTGAATTTTGTTAGTCATACTTATTAGGTGGTTTTCCTTATATTGGAATTTAGTAATAGCTACCTTCTACTTGGCACAGTTTTCTTTCTTTATAGCCTTGAGACTCTCAAAGTCCTTAATGGACTCCGGAGACCAACTTTGTGGGATTTTTTTTTTTGCTCTCCTCCGCTATGTGTCTTTTGTGTTCTATCTTAGCCGCCCTAATTGCACCCTTTCATTTCTTGTTGCATTCTTTATAAAGTCTGAATGCTGATGATGATCCCTCAACCTTGTATTTTTTAAGGCCTTCTCCTTTGCTTTTATTTCACCTCTACTATAACATCTCTGCTAGTCAAGACAATTACTATGCCTGTTTAGCTTTGCTGCCTTCCTGAAGCAGTTATACTTATGGCTGGGTCAGCTTCTTGCACGTTGGACAAAGGCGATGATTAGGGACGAGTAATGTTATTTTGGTGAGATTTTACCAAAGCGGAAACAATTTTGTTAATTGAGCTACTAGAGTAAAATTGGTTTAAAAAAAAGTCCAGGGGGCGTGTCCGGCCGCGATAGAGAGAAGACGTGTGGAGACAGGGCTCCTCACTGACCGGGCTAATCCAGAGCCATCCTAGGCCATCACTCGCCTTTTAACCCACTCACCAGCCTGTCCTACCACCCAGTATCCCCCGTGAACGATCCGGTCGGTCAGCAAGAGAGACTGACCGGTACAGACTTTTATTTGGGACCACGGCGCGGCCTGCTCCCGGCGCCATATCATCGCTGCGCCCATCTGCAGGAACCCAAGCGGCATCTCCCACCAGCCTGGCCAGAGGCCCTAACACCAACAACCGCGGAGCTCCGCAACCCCTAGGCCGGATCGGCTAATACCTTTTTTGGGCCCTCGGCGCGGCCTGCTCCACAAGCCCCCGGGCGCCATCTTGCGGCCTACGAAGCCCTGGATCACTGCTGCGCCCATCCTGGAACTTGAGCGGCTTATCCGACCGGCCTGGCCAGAGGCCCCAACACCATCCCCACAGACCTGCAAAACAGGGTGAGTGCCTATAGCATAGGGGATTAAAAGACTGACCGCCACAGCCGCTGCCTGACCGCCGCCATCTTGCGGCCGACTAGGCCTCCCCTGCCTCCACGCTCGCCCACAGCGCTCTGCGGGACGTGGGTACCCCACCAGCTCACATCACAGGCAGCTCCCTCAGCCAGAGAGGACAGCGACCAGGCTGTCAGGTGGATGCTGAAAAGGGACTTCTAACTAACAGCACAGCAACAAGTATTCAGGTGAGCGGCGGTCATCTTGCTACACCTCGGGCCTACCATTTACTCCCACAACCCTCCTGCTCCAGATAGACCCACAACAACATCCCTACATTAGCTTTCTTAATAGAGGGGGGTCCCGGAGGAGCACTGGAAGAGACCTCCACATCAGCCACTGAAGCAACCAAGGCTCCATCCCTATATTCTCAGCAGGTCGGCCATCTTGCTACACCCAGCAACAGTAAAGCTGCAGCTTACAGCTTACAAGCGTGCTGAACTGTTCTTACACCCACAAAGTCCTCAAAGTTACTAAATAAAGCCTGGACATATGTTAGCTCTGCAGCATACTCTCAGATAAATCAAAATCACGCATTTAAAAGACGGCCCCCCCCCTTTTTTTTTTCCACCCCCCCTTTTTTTTTTTTTTTACCACAAGCGCACTCTGACTAACACAAGTCCTGGTGCTCTTACTCTCACAGAGCAAATTGTTGGACATGATGGGCTCTGATTGAACGTCCTTTTTTTTGGGGGGGGAAGTGGCCTAGCTATGGAGGAGTGAAGACGTAGGCCTCCCTAGATCCGTCCCACCGCAGTATCAAACAACGCCACAGGAGTGAGACCCCACCCACTGCCCGACATGTCCCAAAGGAGCAGGGCATCTTCCCAGCCTCCGCGGAACGAAAAACCCCGGCAAGCCCAGTTGGACTCCTTCTTTCCCGGGCAGAGTGGGAGAGGCCGTGAGGCCCCCAAGATGGCACCGGCTTCAAAGGCCCCTAAAGCACACAAGGCCGCACAGCACTCTGCCACCAGGTCAACACAACAGACTGAATCACCCATACCATCCCCACAGTCGGTAAGTGACTCAGCTCCCCCGATCTCACCGGGCTCCCCCGCACTCCTAGGGGAACCCCCTTACGACCCGGACCCCCTGGCTGACGCGGATATAAGGCGCCATATCATGTCCTTACCCACCAAAGCGGACCTTGAGCGTTTTGCTGACAGGGTGGAAAGAGCCTTTAAAGAAGACATTGCCCAACTCAAAGCGGACACAACGCACCTAGGGGGCAGGTTGGAATCCTTAGAGCAAAAGTTTGAGGACGCCCTCCCTGTTATCTCCATGCTGCAGGACAAATGCGCCATGCAAGACCGCCAGATTGAGACCTTGCTTTGTCAGTTAGATGACACAGAGAACCGCAGTCGCCGAGCCAATATCAGGATCCGAGGCCTACCTGAAGCCACTGGTGCCAGGGACATTATCCCCACCTTGGAGGGGGTCTTCAAAGAAATATTGGGACTGCCTAACACTGCCACCATCGAAATTGACCGTGCACACAGGGCCCTAAAACCCCCTTCTCAGGATGTGAACAACACCAGAGATGTAATCTGCAAACTACATAAGTACACTCTCAAAGATCGCATCATGCAGAAAATGAGGGGCAAACCCTATTTTGACTTTGACGGTGCACAACTAGCTTTCTACCAGGACATCTCTAGGCGCACCCTTATGCAGTGCAGAGCACTTCGCCCCCTCCTGACTGCTATTCAGGACGCAGGCTTGTCGTATCGGTGGGGATTCCCCTTTTCTCTCCAAGTCACCAAAGAAGGAAGAACCGTGACTCTCCGCACCAAAGATGACCTCCCGCATTTTCTGACCTCCCTGGACCTAGACCAAGTGGATTTTCCCGACTGGAGGAACCTCCCGGACCCCATACCTACAAATCTGCCTACATCACAGCCATGGCAACCCGCCAGGCGACAGAACCACAGACGAACCCGGAGGCGTCATCACTCTGATTCTTCAAGGGATCCGGCCCCCTCGGGAACCTGATGGATATACTCTCCTCTAGTGATGAGGAAGATCTAGATCTGAGCACTTTTGAACAGAACTGCTGGGGAACCCATCAGACACAAACTGAGATGTTTTTCTCCAGGATATTTCCCCCTATACCCCTTTTTTCCTTTTTTGTGCTAAGGGAATACATGGTTCCCTGTGTTCCTCCATTCTCCTCCCCTTTCACTCCCACCATGTTAGATGCAGTGGGCGGAGACGGAGGCCTCCTCCCCTCTTCCCAAGGTTGGGTCACGTACCCCCCGTAGGATACCCTCCTTTTTTATGGGTATAGATCCTTATTGGGATCTCAGGTTGTGGCTTGGATCTCCTCCCCTTCTAGGGGATGGGGTCCCGGACACAACCCTTAGTTGTTTTACGAGACCAGATGGCCTAGGCCATACGACTCTGATGTTTTTTGATTGTACCTATTTCTTATGTTTTTTTTTCTCTCCCCCTCTCCTCCCCCTCTGTTCTTCCCTTACCACTCCTCCTGCTCCAGGGTCAGCTATGTCGTCTCGTCTGCACCGGGCACGCCGCCAATCTGCAAATAAGGACCATCCTCACACCCCCCCATGGCCACTCTATGGGTGAGTACATACAACGTTCGAGGTCTCTGCTCCCCACATAAACGAGGTAAGCTGTGGGGGGGGGGGGGAGTTGAAACGATTGAAAACCCAAGTGGTCTTCCTGCAAGAGACTCACTTTACGCCCAAGTCCCTACCCAAACTGCCTACTCACCTTTTTAATCAATGGTTTATTAGCACTTCCCCGACACCTAAATCTAAAGGGACAGCCATAGGCATAAATAAGACATGCCCCTTTCAACCCTCCGACCACAAGGTAGATCCCCTGGGCAGGTACGTGTTCCTGAAAGGTAATATTGCGGGCCAGATATACACGTTCGCGACAATATACGCCCCTAATACCGATCAACTTACTTTCATTGACAACACTCTCGACCGCCTAGCAGATTTTAGGGAGGGCCTCCTGATCCTAGGAGGCGACTTTAAGACTTTAACGTAAGCCCCGACCCTATGCTAGATACATCACATGCGAGACCCACGCATTCTTACGCATTCCTTAAACACTTCCGTAAGACCATCCAATCCCAACTCTTGGTGGACAGCTGGCGGGTTCTTCACCCATCAGACCGGGACTTTAGCTATTATTCTAAAATACACAATGTATATACACGCATAGACCACATCTATGTAGATCATGGCGGGCTGGAGCTCCTTCAATCTGCGTCCATTGACACCATCTCTATCTCTGACCATGCCCCAGTAACGATTGCCCTCGTCCTGCCCTTAGGCATGCGACGGGAGTGGACATGGAGGCTTAATGATAATCTATTAGATGACATGGTCGCAGTGAAGGAGATCACAGACACCCTGACACATTATTTTAGGGAAAACCCAGCTGACGAACTAGGCGAAGGGGTGATTTGGGAAGCCCATAAGGCTGTGGTCAGGGGAGCACTGATCTCCCAGGGCTCCAGACTTAAAAAAGCACGTCAGGCAGATTTCTTAAGGGTACACTCAGCTCTTCAGAGGGCTGAACTCCGACATAAAGCTAACGGGAGCAAGGAGGCCTTGACAGAACTGACAGAACTGCAGGAATTGTTTCTACGTTTGATCGATCGGCAAACCCGCAGACAATTCCGCTTTCTGGCACATAAATACTATGAGCACGGGAACAAATGTGGAAGGATGCTGGCTCGCGCTCTCCGGAAACGGCATGCACAGACATATATACATAAACTACACACTGCCGCAGGGACACCGATGGTACACTCTTCTAAAATAGCAGCAGGATTCAGAGATTATTACACCAAGTTATATAACTTAGGCTCTACCCTTCCTCCCGAGCCACGAGAAACTAGACAGAGAGTGACCCAAGACTACTTAACAGCAGCTGGCCTACCAACACTAACAGAAGACCAGTCTTCAACCCTAGACCTCCCTATAACCTTAGCTGAGCTCGAGACCACGGTGGACTCCTTGCCCAATGGGAAAAGCCCTGGCCCAGACGGGCTTACTAAGGCATACTACAAAGCTTTTCTACCCCAGCTAGCTACTCCTATGTGCAAATATTTTAACGCAATAGCAGGAGGGGGGAATATCCCCCCAGAGGCCCTCCTGGCCCATATCACTGTGATCCCGAAAGAGGGCAAGGACCCCACCCTCCCTCAGAGTTATCCCCCCATTTCTCTTCTTAATTTGGACATAAAGATTTTGGCAAAAATATTAGCGAACAGACTTAAACACCTTATCCCCCAAATTGTCCACCCAGACCAAACGGCTTTATAACAGGCAGAGAGGCAAGAGACAACTCCCTCGGGGCAATACACCTCATACATTGGGCCCGCAACCGCCCAGACCCGCAACCATACATTATTTTGTCAACGGACGCCGAAAAGGCCTTTGACCGGGTAGATTGGTCCTACCTGACAGCAGTGCTCCGGTCAATACACTTAGGCCCGCAAATGTTGGCCATAATTGTGGCTTTATACTCTCAACCCTGCGCCCAGGTTAAGGTGAATGGGACCCTCTCAGCCCGATTCCCCATCAGAAACGGCACGAGACAGGGGTGTCCGCTTTCCCCCCTTCTGTTCGCACTAGTGCTAGAGCCGTTTCTCCGCACAGTGCGAGCTAACCCCGATATTAAAGGCCTTCGAGTAGGTAACACAGAACACAAACTCTAGGCTTATGCCGATGACGTACTGTTCCACCTCTCGGAACCTCTGATCTCCCTGCCTAATCTGATGAAGGAGTTACAGCTTTTTGGATCCCTTTCCAATTTTAAAATTAACCTTTCAAAATCGGAGATTCTCCCCATCTGTTTAAGACCTCACATGGCAACAAACTTACAGGCGGCCTTCCCCTTTGTTTGGACTACGTCGTCCCTGAGATACTTGGGTGTGCAACTCACTGATCGTTTTGACACCTTATATGCCGTCAACTATCCCCCTCTGATTGCCGCGGTTAAAAGAGACCTCTCACAGTGGACACAGATGGCCTTTACGTGGCTAGGAAGGGTGAACATAATAAAGATGAACGTCCTACCGCGCATACTCTTCTACCTACAGATGCTACCAATCCCCCTGCCTAGACTCTTCTTCGACCGAGTATCCAGTCTACTGTCTGAATTTATTTGGAACGCACGTAAACCTCGGATAGCCTTACGGGTACTACGGCGCCCAAAACGTAGGGGTGTTTTAGGGGTCCCAGACATTAGACTACTACCGAGCCATAGCCTTGCAGAAGATATTCGACTGGCGTTTCCATACTCACACAAAGCTTTGGGTTCCACTAGAGAAATGTCTGGCGGGCAGGAACTTGTCATATGCGCCCTGACTACACCGGGAACATAGGGGGCTGTCAGACACGACTTCCCCGCTGACGGCCCATGTGCTGTCAATATGGGATAGGATAAACCCGCAGCTGAAACTGGCTCCCCCTATGTCCCCGCTGGCTCCATTGGGGGTTTCCTATGGTTCCCCCCGGGCGAACAGATGACTTTCTTTGAACCGTGGGTAGAGGATGGGAACGCCAGTTGTGGTACACTCATGAAGGAAGGCAGGCTCCTGTGTTGCGAAGCACTACCAGCAGGACGACAGGGCCCACGGATGAATTTCTGGAAATACAGGCAGCTACATCATTTCTTCCAGATGCATAGACACACAATCAGAAACCAGTCGGCCCTCACCCCATTTGAACATATTTTTACTGCAGAGGAACCAACGCCACACCTGGTCTCAGAGCTATACCAACCCATGAGCTTAGCCGGCCCCCAAACTACGCCCGCCTATATCCGACACTGGGAGAATGATTCAGGACTAACTTTAACAGAGACGCAGTTATCCCACTTATACTACCTCACCCACGCATCCTCCATAGACTCAAAAACCCAAGAGACAAATTTTAAACTAATGTCTCGCTGGTATAGGGTACCTGCAGATTTAGCTCGCATATACCCTTCCACATCCGAGTTGTGCTGGAGGGGTTGCGGACACCGGGGAACATTAACTCACATATGGTGGGAATGCCCCCTGATTAAGCCCTTCTGGGAAGATCTGCAAGAACAGATAAAAACTGTAACGGGAATAGAGGTCCCGTTCTCCCCGCTACATTTTCTTCTGAACATACCCCCGATCCCGCTTAGTCGCTACAAAAAGAATGTGCTGCCACACCTGCTGAATGCAGCAAGATGCCTAGTCCCAATATATTGGAAGACTTCCAGAATCCCCACTCGAGAAGAGTGGCACAGTAAAGTAGGTGAGATCCGAGAGGCTGAAAACTGGGTGGCCACCTGTAAAGGCCTAGAGGATAGATTTCACAGCACCTGGGCACTCTGGGCTGAATACACCTCAGACCCCAACCAAATTCCCTCTAGCCTAGATTTTGCCTTACTGGAGCTGGCAGATCCCTCACTTAAGGTGCTTAGGGAGGCTAGGGCCCCGGGGGACAGCCACACCACCCTCAAGAGACCGCAGTGACTAGTTCATATCCTTGGACTTCACGTTTTGGCGAGGCGCGCCCGGAGCGGGCGAAGATGACATCTCGGCCTAAAGAAGCAGGTAATCTGACCTAACCCCCCCCCCCTACCCCCCTCTTTTTCCCTCTCTACTACCCACCCTCCTTTCAGTTGCTAAGCAACTACGACTTACCTATCTTAACTCTGTTCCTCTCCTTTTCACTTATTATTTTTCTCTGCTGTATTTTGTGGACGATATGTGAACTCACGTTGGACTGTGGGCTGATGGGGGTCTGGTGGCCCTGGTGGCCACGAAAGTGGACATCGGGGTTGTCTAGGGGGGTGGCGGTCCCAGCCAGACACTTATTATTGCCGTGGGTTCCCCGGGCTGGCGGGGGTCTGGGGTGGTATGTTGGAGGCCATTGAGCCCCCCTCCCCGGCCCCGGCTGCAGGTCTCGGGACCACGCGCTTTATGCATTTTTAGGCAGGAGTCCCAGCCCCGGGCTCACACCCGGGGCTGGGACCCCACGCCCCACCCGCCCCTCTCACCCACGCAGTCCTCTAGCTAATATTTTGTTGCCCTGATATTCAGGACCCACAACAACTTCTTTAACCCCCGATTTTCCCCTATCTTTATGTATGTCTGTTCACCCAAGCACGTCTTATTGTTGACACCAAGACTCTGCGTAGTCAACAGTTTATTATCTTCACAAATGGTTTTGTTCATATGTTATTTTTTTTGTTTATATTTTTATTTTTCCAATAAAAATTGATTATACTAAAAAAAAATTTACATCTGCAGTTCTGAGTACACTGAAGGATTTAAGTGGATAAAGGAATGATTTACATGGCTCTGCCCACTTACCCATAAGCAGAGGCTGATGTCCTTGTTTTTTGTGTTTTGTACAGGAAGTGAGGATGTGCAAATCCCTTCTGTTATAAGACGGCAATGCTGTGTCTCACATTGCTTTAGAGGTGAGATTTTTGGTTCCTTCTGTACATTGTACCACCTAACTAGGGATGAGCATTTCTCAGCGTCGTCAGTGAAGAGAACCATAATTGGCCACATAAGTGACCAATTATGTCTCAGGGGGTTTAGTACACGCCCCACACTATATAAGGCCGCCTGCGCGCCAGCTTTGCGTAGTGTGTTGCGGCTCATAGAGAGAGATAGACGGAGAGACAGTGTCTTAATTTCCTTTGAAGCTATTGCCGTTACAGTCAGTGTATTGTGCCACCTGCACAGTTTACACCTGAAGCTACCCCAATTGCTCGTGTTGTTCTGTTCCTATACCACAGGCAGCTGCAGCAATTACAGTCGGTGTATTGTGCCATCTGCACAGTGTACACCTGAAGCTACCCCAATTGCTGGTGTTGTTCTGGTCCTATACCACAGGCAGCTGCAGCAGTTACAGTCGGTGTATTGTGCCAACTGCACAGTGTACACCTGAAGCTACCCCAATTGCTGGTGTTGTTCTGGTCCTATACCACAGGCAGCTGCAGCAGTTACAGTCAGTGTATTGTGCCACCTGCACAGTGTACACCTGAAGCTACCCCAATTGCTGGTGTTGTTCTGGTCCCATACCACAGGCAGCTACAGCAGTTACAGTCGGTGTATTGTGCCACCTGCACAGTGTACCCCTGAAGCTACCCCAATTGCTTGTGTTGTTCTGTTCCTATACCACAGGCAGCTGTTGCAGTTACAGTCGGTGTATTGTGCCACCTGCACAGTGTACACACCTGAAGCTACCCCATATGCTGGTGTTGTTCTTTTCCTATACAAACAGGCAGCTGTAGCAGTTACAGTTGGTGTATTGTGCCACCTGCACAGTGTACACCTGAAGATACCCCAATTGCTCGTGTTGTTCTGGTCCTATACCACAGGCAGCTGTAGCAGTTACAGTCGGTGTATTGTGCCACTTGCACAGTGTACACACCTGAAGCTACCCCAATTGCTGTTGTTCTGCTCATCCTATTCGCAGGCAGCTGTTGCAAATACAGTGGGTGTATTGTGCCATATGCACAATGTACACGCCTGAAGCTACCCCAATTGCTGGTGTTCTCATAATAATAATACTACAGGCAGGCAGTTGATTCTGCTAGCTGCAGTATATCAGTATATATGTCCAAGCTTTGGGCAGCTACATCTCCCTACAGGCCATTAGTATTTATGGAAGGCCAACAAGGAGAGGCAGACAGTCACGTGGCAATAAAAGAGGGCAAGCAGGCTCTGTGTCTAGAGGCAAAAGTGCTGGTCATGCATCCTCATAAGCCTGTGGCCATAGGACACGCTTGTCCTTTTTTTTGGCAGCTGGATGTGTTTAGCCGCAACATGCCGAAGACTTGGTAGAGTGGATGACCAAGCCGTCCTCATCCTCCCCAGTCCTCATCCTCTCTCACCCAGTCTCAGGGTACTGGCAAAGCAGCTGACAATGTGGCATCTTCCCTAGGCTCAATGGCATCAGTCACTCCTTCCCTAGCCCCACCATGTCCTCCTGAGGAGTCCTCCAAACTGTTTGAGCACAGTCAAACACTGCAACAGATCACAGAAACTCTAGTTGGAGTGCAGGAACCCTGCTGCAAAGTATTGCAGCAAAAAGTTTAATTACACGCCCCTGTTAAACAGGGCTGAAAAATTGGGCCTTAGCCACTGGTGGCGGTGCCTAGAACCAAAAATGTTCTTACAAGCTATCAGCATGATCATTGAGGAGGAAGAGGATAGTCACTCAGCATAACAGGATAGTCACTCAGCATCAGCATAGTCAGTCTTGAAGGGATCTGACATTTAAAAAAAAAATATTCGGTTACATCAGCATCAGGTGCTTGGTAGCTGGTGGTGATCCAAGACTGATTCATTTTTATGAAGGTCAGTCGATCAACCGAGTCAGTGGACAGGCGCACCCTGTGATCGGTTACAAAGCCTCCAGCAGCACTGAATGTGCGTCCTGAAAGAACACTGGATGCAGGACAGGCCAGTAGTTCAATTGCATACTGTGCAAGCTCTGGCCAGTGATCCATCCTCAAGACCCAGTAACCCAGAGGATTTTCGGTGGGAAAGGTGTCCAAGTCTGACCTTGCCCCTAGGTATTCCTGGACCATGTAAATTAGACGCTGGCGATGGTTGCTAGAACCGATCATACCTTGGGGCTGGGGACTAAAAAATTGTCTTAACGCATCGGTCAGACAGCCACCTTCTCCACCGCTCTTTCTGTGACTGACCGAAGCCTCAGCAACACGTTGTCCAGGACCAGGAATTTGTAACCTCCCAGTCTCTGGGAACGCGTTGCACAGACCTTTCTGCAAGGCCTCCCGAAGATGTTTCATCCTCTGCTCCCTCTGCGACGGCAAGATAAGGTCCGCAACCTAAACCCTTGTAACGTGGACCAAGGAGGGTTGCCAGCCAGTAATGATCCCCCTCCTTGACCCGACGAATGTGAGGATCCTTCCGCAGGCTTTGCAGGATCAGGGAGGCCATGCAGCGTAGGTTAGCTGAGGCATTCGGTCCGGAGTCCTCTGGGTCACTAAGGACGACATTATCCGCAGTCACCTCCTCCCAGCCACGTATAAGTCCTCGGGTTTCTTGAGACTGTGAATGATCCCTAAAAGACTGCTGCTGAAGCTAAGTGCCAGTCTCCACCTCCATGCTGACACAATCCTCCTCCTCCTCCTCCTCTTCCTGTGTGATCGGCGGGCCAGCAGGAACACTGTCTGGATAAAGGGGGCCTTGAGAGGTAAGGAAGTCCTCCTCTTCCTGCCTCTGTTCTGCCTCAAGTGCCCTGTACATTATCCCATGCAGTGTTTGCTCCAACAGGTGGACAAGAGGGACAGTGTCACTGATGCATGCACTGTCACTGCTCACCATCCTCGTGGCCTCCTCAAATGGTGACAGGACAGTGCATGCACCCCTGATCATGGCCCACTGGCGTGGGGAGAAAAAAAAACTGCCCTGACCCTGTCCTGGTGCCGTAGTCGCACAGGTACTCATTGATGGCCCTTTGCTGCTTGTGCAGCCACTGCAGCATGGCCAACGTTGAGTTCCACCTGGTGGGCTTGTCACAGATTAGGCGGTTCTTGGGCAGGTTAAATTCCTTTTGGAGGTCAGCCAGCCGAGCACTGGCATTATATGACTGGCGGAAATGCACACAGACTTTCCTGGCCTGCCTCAGGACATCCTGTAAGCCCGGGTACCTGCCCAATGACCACTGCACCACCAAGTTAAGGATGTGAGCCACACAGGGCAAATGGGTCAGTTGTCCCTGTCGGAGGGCGGAGAGGAGGTTGGTGCCTTTGTCGCAAACCACCATTCCTGGCTTAAGCTGGCGTGGCATCAACCACCTCTCAGCCTGCCCCTGCAGAGGTGACAGAACCTTTGCCCCAGTGTGGCTCCTGTCCCCCAAGCACACCAGCGCAAGCACCACATGGCATCTTTTTGCCTGCATACTTGCGTAGCCCCTTGAATGCCTACGGAGCACCGCTGGTTCCGAGGACAAAGCACAGGAAGAGGCCATGGAGGAAGAAGAAGAGGAGGGGGTGGAGGAGAAAGGTGTGTCAGAATCACCAGTAGTAGCATTTTGGAGCCGTGGTGGCAGAACAACCTCCAACACTACTGCACCTTGTCCTGCATCCTTCCCAGCTGCCAGAAGAGTCACCCAATGCGCCATGAAAGATAGATAACATCTCTGTCCATGCCTGCTGGACCATGAGTCAGCGGTAATATGCACCTTACCACTGACCGCCCTGTCCAGCGAGGCCAAGACATTGCCTTCCACATGCGGGTAGAGAGCCGGAAACGCCTTCCGTGAGAAAAAGTGGAAGGGAGCAGAGTCTACCAACTGAAAAGGCAGCAGTAGCATTCAACCGCCGGGCATGTGGATGGCTGGGAGTGAACTTCATTCTACAGTGCAGCAGCTTGGGCAGGGAAATTTGCCTGGTACAATCGGACGTCGGTGTACCGATAGCAGATTGCCCGCAAGTACTTGGCTGTGACACACCTAATTCTACACCTTCATTCCTCTCAGTGCAGGTTTCAGAGAGGACTGAAGGTATAGTGGGGTTGGAGATCCCAGCTGATGAGGAGCAAGGAGAGGTCCGCTGTGTTCTTTGGTGTGGGTCTTTTAGGTATGCTTGCCAACGAACTGCATGGCAGGTCGACATATGTCTGGTCAAGCATGTGGTGCCCAAGTGGCTGATGTTTTGGCCATGCGAGATATGCTTGAGACATATGTTGCAAATAGCAGCGATGTGATCTGATGCACTCATCTCAAAAAAGGCCCACACCAAGGAACTTTTGGAATAACGCACAGAGGCAGCTGTGCGGTGTGATGCAGTCGGTGCTGCCCTTAAGCTGGCCCCTGGAGGGCATCCTCCTCATCCTCTCTTCTATCAGGCACCCACGTGGAGTCAGTGACCTCATCATCCCCTCCCTCCTCCAAACCTGGCAGTATGCTGCAGCTGGGGGGACATGACTGCCAGATTGCTGTCCTTCTTGGGCATCCCCTCTCTCTGGGCTCACATTACTGCCTTCCTCTAGCTGGGTATCTTCATCAGAGCCTTCAAAACGCTGGGCATTCCCATGGAGCATGTACTAAGGCCCAATTTTTCTTCCCCTCTTCAACAAGTGCATTTAATTACAATTCTTGATATAATATTTCACAGCAGGGCCCGTTCCAGCACCCACCAAGAGTAACTGTGAGGACTTACAGTGTTGTGGCACCAGCACCACCACCAAATCTACTACTTCTGCATATATTTATAGTTCACAGCAGGGCATTCCAGCGCCCACCAGGCCCCTACTTTCAAACATCCAGCTTACAAACGTCTCCTACTTGCAAACGGAAGGGACAACAGGAAGTGAGATGAAATCTACCCCTAGGAAGGTAAATTCTCTCCTGTAAGAGTTGATATGGGAAAAAACGTGTCTCCTCTCCACTGATGCTTTATCCCAATCCTTGTTTTACTAAAAACACCAAATTTTCAAAAAACATTTGTCATTGGGACAGAAAGTCCAGTGAAATCTTCTGAAGAGGTGCACAGACAGCAAAAAAAATGTTACAGGGGTGATAATCCTTCCCTATGTTTT
>CM053027.1:297278677-297342255 GCA_028564925.1 Lithobates sylvaticus | reverse complement strand
CAGTGCTGCTCTGTGCAAAAGCATTGCACAGAGCAATTAAGTATGACATGTTTGTTATTTTAATTAAAAAAAGAAGGTTGAATGTCACTTTCAGTCATCCTGGGCTGGCCAAAAATGGTCAAAAATGGTGAACCCAAAAGAATCTGGGGAAAAAGATGTTGGTGCCAGTATGGTAGCTCATTGACATCTAATTGCTGTAGCAGAAGTGAATATTGGAGCCTTGAATGGAGCCTCCACTTAGTAAAGCACAATCACTGATTTTAAGCAGTATAGAAAACATTTTCGATAGAGTCAAAAAAACATGTACTGCTCGGTTACCTGAATTTACAGTTTTTAGGAGCCTCACTATTGATTGTTTAATTGTAGGTCACTTGTAACATGTTTTATTCAGATTTTTTCTCACTGTGAAATTACCCATTGGTATTCAATACTTTCCTTTTACCAATCAGTATAGATGATATACTGCTTGGGTATAAATTGAAAAATATTCAGCAACCAGCAAAACCTGAAAATAAAAATGGGCAGCTCTGGGTGCTATACTCACATATTTCTCTGGGTGCTATACTCACCTAATCACACACTATTCACCATAGCCTCACAATTTAATTTCTCTGCTGCTCCTCTTTCAGGTTAAGTGCTACTCAGCATCATTTAAAACACTTCCTGTTTTCCACTTGCCTGTTTGCCGAACAAGCAAACAGGCAATGTTCAGACTGAACTTTAGCTCGCCCTGAACTATTCGCCCAACTTTGTTTATCAGACCAAGCCATCTTCTTCCATTGCTCCGTGGGCCAGTTCAGACGCTCACGTGCACATTGTAAGCCCTTTAAGCTGTGGACACTGGTCAGCATGAGCACTCTGACCGGTCTGAAGATAGACAGCCCCATATGCATCAAACTGTGATGAAGTATGTGTTCTGACACCTTTCTATCAGAACCAGCATTGACTTTTTCAGAAAACTGAGCAACTGCAGACTGGGAACATCCCACAGGAGCTGAAGTTTTGGAAATGCTCCAACACAGCCGTCTAGCCATTACAATTTAGCCGTGATCATTTCAACATTTTAAACACATCAACTTCAGGGACAACACATTTACACTACTTGCTTCTTAATATATCTCACTCACTTTCAGATGCAATTGTTCAGATAAACAATGTAATTCACAAGAGGTCATAATGTTGTAGCTGATCAATGTGTGTGTATATTCATATATACAATGTATGCAAAATTTTCATTCCTATACATTTTAAATTTTTTACAAAAATACATTTCTAATTTTATTAAAGGCATTACTGAACAGGCTAATAGAGTTTATCAAATCTATGTTATATTATCAATCTTTGAAGTTGTTTGTATTTATGAGTTAATTCACAAAGACTACCGCATGTATAATCACTCCGGTGATAAGCTGGTGATAAGGGATGATAGTTATCTTCTTTGAGTAAAGAAGGAAAACAAGCCACTTGAGACAGTGATAAAATAACTTTTTGTCAGATTAAATAACAATTTATGAAAAAAATAGGGTGTTCAATAATGTAATGCCTAGTTCATGTGCAAACATAAAGTTTCTATGCATAAGCCATATTTATGTTTGATAATTTAACATTTTCTAGAGGAAATTATCATGAGCAAAGTAAAAAACAACCCATCTATCTGTGTAAGTCTAACCAATATGGTTTATAGAGCTATGACCCCAGGATAGGTGTAAGCTGCATGAGATCATTTATAACAGTTCCCTCATCACTAATGATTTTGTAATACACTTGTAAAAAGTATAATCATGCCAATTAGTGTACACAGATGCTCTAATTTTGTTTGCGTTCTGTATGAAATGATCTCCCCTCATTGTAAGGTAAAAGGAGCTCAGCCTTTAAAACACTGTATCATACTTTACAGTGAAAAAATCATCTCAGAACATCCACATCGATCACTAAGTAAATCAGCAGTAACTGGCACATACAGGGGCCAGGGTAATATTTGGATGGCCCCCATACAGATTTACATCTTATCTTTCCGGTAAAAGCTCTGTTGCATAAGGTATTTTGCACCTCTAATAACAAGCTCCATTATGACTGGTGGCCTGTGGCTGTGACAAGTACAGCACACATATTATACCTCTTGTTTATTGGTGGCCTCTAAAGTCCCACATTTCTCCTATTTTCAGCTACTATTTGAGGGGCTTTAAGGTTAAGCCAGGTGTTATTGTTAAAAAAAGCCAGGTGCAACTGAAGCTTTCAAATACTGCTTGGCTTCAACAATGATCTTTCCGGTAAAATCCCTGTTGCATAAGGTATTTTGCACCTCTAATAATAAGCTCCATTATGACTGGTGGCATGTGACATGTACAGCACACATATTATACCTCTTGCTTACTTGATTTAAAGGAGAAGTACAGCCAACGCTTGCATCATGTGGCTCACAGGAGTGCACTTAATTCTGCACTCCTGTGACCCATTTTCAGCAGACAGTAGGCTGAAGCCAGTCCAGGCTCAGGAAAGACCACAACCATATGATCAGGATCTGCCCACATGGCAGGGCCGACACCCTGCTCAGTCTCACAGCGAGCCGCTGAAAGCCTGAGCCCGCCCCCTCCACAGCCCAGTACTTCAGTGAGAGTGGGGGGAGGGGCAGAGCATAGAGTCAGTGACTGACAGTCACCAGCTCTCTGCTCACGAAGCATGGAGAATCGAGCAACCTGCAGTGTTTGATGGCTCGGCCCTCAGAGTCAGAGCTGGCGGGGGACAGATGCAGCATCAGACCGATGCCGCATGCACCTAAGTGCCCCCCCCCAACAAAAAAAACATACTTTTCTTTTAAGAATTCTTGGATATTTGCACTTTTTTAGGTTTTAGGTTTTTTGGCCCTTCCAGAACAGAAGGTAATATGACATAGCCCTTTGTGCACGGTTTCTAATCTATGCAAAAGGCTTTTTCCACAGTGGAAAAAAAATGCTGTAAATTACTAATGCTTTCAGATAAAGAAGCACTATAATAGTTTAGAGGGGAAGGCTTGGAAAGCTCTAGTAAAGTTATACCTCGTCCCGGATTAAATGGTAAGTAAGTGGACAGGGATAGAGACAGGGGACTATAGCGGTAATTATTGGTGAGAAAAACACTTGCAACTTTTTGTAAAGAAATTTTAGCAAATCAATTTATTATTCAACATGTTTACAGACATACAGACAAAAACAAAAAGAGCTATATATACATAGAAACATGCTAAAAAATTAGTCCGTTAGTCAGATCGAGTCCCATTTGAAAATGGGGAAGGAGGACTCTGAGGTGACTGAGGAACCAAACATATACAGTATTGGCTAGAGTGGGTTAAAAAAGGTCTATACTGTATGTATAGATCATGGGTACAATGGGGCTGTTAGAGAGAGCTGACCGACATGTTTCGCCATACAATGGCTTCTTCAGGGTCACTGAGTCACTTTGTACCGGTAAGGAGTAAATCTAATAGAATACAGAAGAGCAAGGAATTAATTATATAGAACAACATAAGTGTATCGTTATGGTCTGCAGGAACTCTAAAACCATGTCACCTCAAGGCCATGACCCCACCCGTACACACACACAGGGCTGAACCACCCAGTCCCGGTAGAGGATAGCGATACGTACCGCAAAGCAGCTAAAGCACCAAATCAAGTCGCGGATAAGGTCATGTGCATATTCCAAAAAAGCGAGGAACTGCCGAGGGCCTAAAGGGAGCCTGGTAGAGAGCAATGGGTAAAGAAGATACGTATTATACAATGGCATCAAACTAAGTTGATTGCCATACGTGGCTAACATAGCCTAAAATTACCAAAACTTACCAATATGTATGAAGAAGTTAATCATGAGTATGGAGCACCAGACAATCAGAATCATATTGAAATCTGTATAGCTTAATTGGAAAGCCACTATTTAGGGCAGAGAGAAAAAGAAAAGATTTCAGAAGGTCATAGGAAAATAGAGGGCTAAAGATGCATGTATGAGATAGAAAGTGAGAAGACTCACCTGGGAGTAATGTGCCTGTATAATTTGCACTGGGCACGGGAAGCCTCAGGCAGGGCTATTTGAAAAGGCAACAGATATAAGATAATATTGGTCCGGGTATAGACAAGAGCCCGTGGCTAAGGAGGAATATTGGAAATGTATATGCTGGTTCAGAGTTCTGAATTTACAATTCAAAGGTTATATAGAGAGGGAGAATAAGAGACAAAAACATCAGACCTGAAATAGCGAAGATCCAAACGAACTGGCGCTCCAGTGTCCATCACCTTGAATGGTGTGGATAAGCAGGCTTTATAGGTCCTCCACACCTGATCACGGTGATCCGTGATCAGGCGGCGGGCAGACGGGCATGCGCAAGGCAGAGGCGCGTTTGCCTACAACACCCATAGTGCTGAGGGATCAGTGGATGCGCGCGCCGCTCACCGCGTGCGCACCCAGAGAGATCCTAACTCAGGAGCCACCCTGAGGACAAGATGGGTACTGAGGGTAAACCAGCAACATAGATCCGTAGGACCTAATGCACTGAATCCAATGAAAAAAGTGGAAAGGACCAAATATTTCAAGGGAGAGAGATGGAAACAGAGCTATTAGATACCAGATGGAAAGGGAGCAAGAGGGAAGTTTTAAGGCCAGGAGGCTAGACGGGCTGCAAATGTAAAAGTGCAGCCCTGGGGTGCCCAAACAGATTCCAATGCGATGAGGAAATGACATTGACCATAGATGGTAACAGCGAGGACAAGGAAGCCAGCAGCAGAGCTGGACCTCGCGCCATCCCCACACCTGAGGACAGGGGGGGGAAAGGGGACAGCAACAAGCGATGGGACTGGTGGGGGAGGCCGGGACCCGATCTACCCCATTAATAGTGGGATCCCTTTTGAGGCGACATGCAGAGGAGCCTGCAGGACATAAAACTAGACAGAGAATTATCTAAGTAAACATGCATATTTCAAATCAAAAGAATATGTATTTTTAACCAAAATCGATTATTGTGAGACCAAGAAGAATACGGTATGTGTTATGGTCTATTAATTATGTAATGACCAAATGGTCAAGATATTTGGATTTGCGTGATGGTTAACAGACTAGGATATATGTATAAACAACAATTCATGGTTATAATCAGGATGTGCTTCGGTAAGTAGAAGACAAATAAACATACAATAAATCATAAGTTGAGGCTGTAACGGTGCCCGAGCACCCCCACACGGCCGACCACGCAAACGGTTAGGACCTGAGGTGCGGCAGGAAAGGGACATAATTATTAGTAAAGTAAATCGATAAACTGGTATAGATATACAAAAGCACAAAGGAGGGTAATGATTGATCAGAAGCCATAATATTCCAAACAATCATAGAAAAGATTTGAAACTAATGTATTCATTAAGGCCGGGATATTTGACAGCATTGAGATTGTGTATCCATCTGGTTTCGAGTTGTAAGAGTTTTTCATCGATACCTCCTCCTCTAACATGTGTCTCGACATGTTCAAGTGCCGAGAAATATATGTGTTGGGGATCAAAGTTGTGTACCTGGCCGAGATGCCTGTTAATGGCTGTGGTGGTAATGCATTTTCAGGTGGGTTTAATGTGATCACGGATTCGGACTTGAAAGGGCCGCTTGGTTTTGCCGATGTAGAAGCATCCGCAGGTGCAGGTGGCAAGATATACAACTCCTATTGTTCTACAGTTTACATGGTGTGAAATTTGATGAAAGGATCCATTGGGCAATTGAATAACCTTGGAGTTTGCAACATATTGACATATATCACATGACCCACAGGGGTATGTGCCATTTTCATGACGAATCTGAGTTACTAACGGGGCATGATGGCTTCTAGTGAGACGATCACGAAGTGAGGGACACCTTTTATAGGTGATGTCAGGGCGTGTACCTATAAATTTGCTGACCGTAGGGTCGGCGCGCAATAGGGGCCAAAAGTTGTTAACAACCTCACGGACGTGGGTGTGCATTGACGAAAAACGGGTAATGAGTCTAACAGGTTGGGTATCAGTGGGATTCCTGGTATTATAGATCAGTTTTGATCTATCCAAGTTTTTAACTTTGTTGAACGATCGTTTGAGTAGTGCACGGCTGTAGCCTCTATTGATTAGTCTCGAATATAGTTCCTTAGACGATTTGTAAAAGTCAGTGTCTGAGGTGCAGTTGCGTCTGATCCTGAGGTACTGACTATAAGGAATGCTATTAAGTAGTGATTGAGGATGGGCGCTTTCGGCATGTAAAATAGTGTTACCCGCAGTTGGTTTTCTAAATAGGGACGTGCTAATGATACCTAGATTGTCAATGTTGATGGTTAGATCAAGAAAGTTCACAGACTGCTGACTAGATTCCATGGTAAATTTAAGATTAAAATTGTTGATGCTTAGAAATTCAAAAAATTGATCTAGATCAGAATGTGATCCTGACCACAATAGTAGAATATCGTCAATATATCTGAACCAATGTAGTATATTGGATTTGTAGGTTGGGCTTAATTTAGAAAAAAGTAGGGATGAGCCGAACACCCCCCGTTCGGCTCGCACCAGAACCCGCGAACGGACCTAAAGTCCGTGCGAGCTTTAGAACCCTATTGGTTATAATGGATGCGAACGTTCGAAATTAAAAGTGCTCATTTTAAAGGCTAATATGCATGTTAATGTCATAAAAAGTGTTTGGGGACCTGGGTCCTGCCCCAGGGGACATGTATCAATGCAAAATTTTTTTTTTTAAAAACGGCCGTTTTTTCAGGAGCAGTGATTTTAATAATGCTTAAATTGAAACAATAAAAGTGTAATATTCCTTTAAATTTCGTACCTGGGGGGTGTCTATAGTATGCCTGTAAAGGGGCGCATGTTTCCCGTGTTTAGAACTGTCTCTGCGCAAAGTGTCATTTTTGAAAGTAAAAAAGCTATTTAAAATCACTCGCGGCTAATGTTAATTCACGGCTCCCGTAACACAGAGAACAGTGATTCATTGAAACTCATTCATAAAAAAAAGTCATTGATAAAAAATAAAAAAAATGAAAAAAAAAAAGCGTAGGGGTCCCCCCAAATTCAATAACCAGGCCCTTCAGGTCTGGGATGGATATTAAGGGAAACCCCAGCCAAAAAAAAAAAAAAAAAATGGCGTAGGGTCCCCCTCAAAATCCATACCAGACCCTTGAGGTCTGGTATGGATTTTAAGGGGAACCCTAGCCAAAAAAAATGGCGTGGGGTCCCCCTCAAAATCCATACCAGACCCTTATCCGAGCACGCAACCTGGCAGGCCGCAGGAAAAGAGGGGGGGACGAGAGCGGCCCCCCCTCTCGCCTGAACCGTACCAGGCCACATGCCCTCAACATTGGGAGGATGCTTTGGGGGTCTAAGACCCCTAAAGCACCTTGTCCCCATGTTGATGAGGACAAGGGCCTCTTCCCCACAACCGTGCCCGGTGGTTGTGGGGGTCTGCGGGCGGGGGGCTTATCGGAATCTGGAAGCCCCCTTTAACAAGGGGACCCCCAGATCCCCGGCCCCCCCCCCCGGGGTGAAATGGTAAGGGGGTACAAAAGTACCCCTACCATTTCACCAAAAAAGTGGCAAAAATGGTAAAAATGACAGGAGACAGTCTTTGACAATTCCTTTATTAAAATCTTCTTTCTTCTTTCTTCATCCTTCGGTTTCTTCATCTTCTCCTTCCTTCATCTTCTTCCATCTTCTTCTTCCATTTTCTTCTTCCTCCGATCCGCTTCTTCTTGCGCTGGTCTTCTCGTCCTTCTCGTCCGGCATCTTCTTCCGTCGGCGTCGGCGTCGGTGTCGGTGTCTTCTTGGGCCGCTCCGCGCAATGGGAGGCTCCCGCTGTGTGAGGCTCCGCTCCATCTGACAGGTCTTTTAAAACGGAGGGCACCTGGTGACCCCGCCCCCCTCTGACGTCATGGGGAAAGCCATCATGGAATTCCCCATGACGTCCCTGTGCGTCAGAGGGGGCGGGGTCACCAGGTGCCCTCCATTATAAAAGACCTGTCAGACGGAGCGGAGCCTCACACAGCGGGAGCCTCCCATTGCGCGGAGCGGCCCAAGAAGAGACAGAGACACCGACGCCGACGCCGACGGAAGAAGATGCCGGACGAGAAGGACGAGAAGACCAGCGCAAGAAGAAGCGGATCGGAGGAAGAAGAAAATGGAAATAGAAGATGGAAGAAGATGAAGGAAGGAGAAGATGAAGAAACCGAAGGATGAAGAAAGAAGAAAGAAGATTTTAATAAAGGAATTGTCAAAGACCGTCTCCTGTCATTTTTACCATTTTTGCCACTTTTTTGGTGAAATGGTAGGGGTACTTTTGTACCCCCTTACCATTTCACACAGGGGGGGGGGGGGCCGGGATCTGGGGGTCCCCTTGTTAAAGGGGGCTTCCAGATTCCGATAAGCCCCCCGCCCGCAGACCCCCACAACCACCGGGCACGGTTGTGGGGAAGAGGCCCTTGTCCTCATCAACATGGGGACAAGGTGCTTTAGGGGTCTTAGACCCCCAAAGCATCCTCCCAATGTTGAGGGCATGTGGCCTGGTACGGTTCAGGCGAGAGGGGGGGCCGCTCTCGTCCCCCCCTCTTTTCCTGCGGCCTGCCAGGTTGCGTGCTCGGATAAGGGTCTGGTATGGATTTTGAGGGGGACCCCACGCCATTTTTTTTGGCTAGGGTTCCCCTTAAAATCCATACCAGACCTCAAGGGTCTGGTATGGATTTTGAGGGGGACCCTACGCCATTTTTTTTTTTTTTTTTTGGCTGGGGTTCCCCTTAATATCCATCCCAGACCTGAAGGGCCGGGTTATTGAATTTGGGGGGACCCCTACGCTTTTTTTTTTTTGTTTTTTATTAATGAATGACAGTTCTCTGTGTTACAGGAGCCATCAATTCATTAGCCGCGAGTGATTTTAAATAGCTTTTTTCCTGCAAAAATGACACTTTTTTGCAGGGAAAGTTCTAAGCACAGGAAACCTGCCCCCTTCACAGGCCACCTATAGACACCCCCCAGATGTGATACTGCAATGCTGTTCTAACAGCATGCACACACATATCCCCAGAAATAAAGCACATATTGTCAGCAGCACACTCACACGCTGACACGCTGACACTGACTGAAACATAATAGGCGAGGCCGCCGGCGCGGCGGCCTCTTATACCGTGGGGCGTGTACTAAAGCCCCTGAGCTATAATTGGCTACAGGCATCCTGCCTGTAGCCAATTATGGCTCTCCTCGCTGCCGGCGCTGTGATTGGCCAAGCATGCGGGGTCACAGTGCATGCTTGGCCAATCATCAGCCAGCATTGCACTGCGCGGGCCGCAATGCATTGCGGGGCCGCTCGCATCACACGAATTTGATGCGAGCGGCCCCAATAGTTCTGGGCTCGCCGAGCGAGCGAACACCCGGTGCTCGATTCGAACATGGGTTCGAATCGAACACCGGGCTCATCCTTACTGTAGAACAATAGGAGTTGTATATCTTGCCACCTGCACCTGCGGATGCTTCTACATCGGCAAAACCAAGCGGCCCTTCCAAGTCCGAATCCGTGATCACATTAAACCCACCTTAAAACGCATTACCACCACAGCCATTAACAGGCATCTCGGCCAGGTACACAACTTTGATCCCCAACACATATGTTTCTCGGCACTTGAACATGTCGAGACACATGTTAGAGGAGGAGGTATCGATGAAAAACTCTTACAACTCGAAACTAGATGGATACACAATCTCAATGCTGTCAAATATCCCGGCCTTAATGAATACATTAGTTTCAAATCTTTTCTATGATTGTTTGGAATATTATGGCTTCTGATCAATCATTACCCTCCTTTGTGCTTTTGTATATCTATACCAGTTTATCGATTTACTTTACTAATAATTATGTCCCTCTCCTGCCGCACCTCAGGTCCTAACCGTTTGCGTGGTCGGCCGTGTGGGGGTGCTCGGGCACCGTTACAGCCTCAACTTATGATTTATTGTATGTTTATTTGTCTTCTACTTACCGATGATCACCATGATCAGGTGTGGAGGACCTATAAAGCCTGCTTAATCCACACCATTCAAGGTGGTGGATACTGGAGCGCCAGTTCGTTTGGATCTTCGCTATTCCAGGTTTGATATTTTTGTCTCTTATTCTCCCTCTCTATATAACCTTTGAATTGTAAATTCAGAACTCTGAACCAGCATATACATTTCCAATATTCCTCCTTAGCCACGGGCTCTTGTCTATACCCGGACCAATATTATCTTATATCTGTTGCCTTTTCAAATAGCCCTGCCTGAGGCTTCCCGTGCTCAGTGCAAATTATACAGGCACATTACTCCCAGGTGAGTCTTCTCACTTTCTATCTCATACATGCATCTTTAGCCCTCTATTTTCCTATGACCTTCTGAAATCTTTTCTTTTTCTCTCTCCCCTAAATAGTGGCTTTCCAATTAAGCTATACAGATTTCAATATGATTCCGATTGTCTGGCGCTCCATACTCATGATTAACTTCTTCATATACAGTGGTAAGTTTTGGTAATTTTAGGCTATGTTAGCCACGTATGGCAATCAACTTAGTTTGATGCCATTGTATAATATGTATCTTCTCTACCCATTGCTCTCTACCAGGCTCCCTTTAGGCCCTCGGCAGTTCCTCGCTTTTTTGGAATATGCACATGACCTTATCCGCGACTTGATTTGGTGCTTTAGCTGCTTTGCGGTACGTATCGCTATCCTCTACCGGGACTGGGTGGTTCAGCCCTGTATGTGTGTACGGGTGGGGTCATGGCCTTGAGGTGACATGGTTTTAGAGTTACTGCAGACCATAACGATACACTTATGTTGTTCTACATAATTAATTCCTTGCTCTTCTGTATTCTATTAGATTTACTCCTTACCGGTACAAAGTGACTCAGTGACCCTGAAGAAGCCATTGTATGGCGAAACATGTCGGTCAGCTCTCTCTAACAACTCCATTGTACCCATGATCTATACACACAGTATAGACCTTTTTTAACCCACTCTAGCCAATACTGTATATGTTTGGTTCCTCAGTCACCTCAGAGTCCTCCTTCCCCATTTTCAAATGGGACTCGATCTGACTAACGGACTCATTTTTTAGCATGCTTCTATGTATATATAGCTCTTTTTGTTTTTGTATGTATGTCTGTAAACATGTTGAATAATAAATTGATTTGCTAAAACTTCTTTACTAAAAAGTTGCAAGTGTTTTTCTCACCAATAATTACCGCTATAGTCCCCTGTCTCTATCCCTGTCCACTTACTTACCACTATAATAGTTTATTTTTACCAGTTAACAAAATGTAAAGTAAAAGAACAGAAGGGAAATCCAAATCAAATCAACCCCTCAACAGTGAAAACACATTTTTATTAATTTGCCAAAGCAATATTTTAATAAAAGACCTCCTTATTTCCCAGTGTCCAATATTTGTTTTTCCTAAGCCGGATAGGCATTCAACTACTGCCACTCTCCTTTTATGGATACCTGGTGTGCCCCAAAAAAAAGACCAGGATGAATGGGCAAATGCACATATTTTCCTGTACTCAGTGGCGGCTGGTGCTCAAAATTTTTGGGGGGGCGCAAACAAACAGCCTCACTGTGCCCATCAAACGCTGCCACTGTGCCCATCAAACGCTGCCACTGTGCCCATCAAATGCTGCCACTGTGCCCCAAGTGCTGCCACTGTGCCCCAAGTGCTGCCACTGTGCCCCAAGTTCTGCCACTGTGCCCCAAGTGCTGCCACTGTGCCCCAAGTGCTGCCACTGTGCCCCAAGTTCTGCCACTGTGCCCCAAGTGCTGCCACTGTGCCCCTTAAGTGCTGCTACTGTGCCCCTCAAGTGCTGCCACTGTGCCCCCTGCCTGCCCTCTGCACTTACCTTGTCTCGGTGTGCAGCGCGCGGTGTCCCCTCATCTTCCCCTCATCTTCCGATGTCTTCTCCCGCGCTGCTGTCTTCTGCTATGATTGGACGCCTAGCGTCCAATCACAGCGCCTGTGACTTCAGCCAATCAGGTGACAGGTAACAGACCCGGCAACCTGATTGGCTGAGAGGCGGGTCTGTGTTAGAGAAGCGATGTATTCGCTTCTCTAACACAATACTGTGTAATCAGCGAACGCACAGCAGTGCGCCCGCTGTTTACACTTATGGAAGCCTATTAGAGCACACCGCTCTAATCAGGTCCCCTATTAGAGCTTACGGTTCTAATAGGGCGCTTCCAGAAACACCCCCCCCACTGTAATTCAGATGCCCGGCACCCGACAAGGGGCTGGACACCTGAATAGGGGGCGGCAGCGGTGACAATAGATAGATTCATGCAATGCATGAATCTATCTATTGGTGATAGAGCGGTGCAGGAGAGGGGGGGGCGGCTCTCCTGCGCCCTCTATGCACGCACCGCCACTGCCTGTACTGTCTCTCCTGGCTTTGTGCTCATGCATAGCCAAGGAGAGTCAGTAGTCCTACATATATACAGTATGCTACAACTTCAGGCACTTGTAGCTTACACAATACTTTCTTTCACTGTCAGTGGTTGATTGGAGTGGTGTGAAAGGAAGGTAGGAATATGTTTACGGATAGGACTAAATTACAGTAGACCTGTAGCTTTGCCATGCATAGGCAAACCAAAGATTCATATTAGGTAAGTAATGAAAACAACATGCAGATCAAAATAAGCTTGTGCAGTAAACTAACATCCTAAAAAGTAATACTGTCAAGAAAAAACTTTTCTGCTCCTTTATGAACTTAGTATATGCTAATTTAAATTCTTAAAAAAAACGTTAAACAGGCTTGTAATATTTATAAGTAAAAATATACATGCAAAATACATACATATGGCACATAACGATCAGAATTTTATGTTTCCTGGCATAAGCTTGTCACTTTAAAATATTCACATCCTTTAAATGTTGGCAGTAGTGACAAGATTATTTTCAGCTTGTCATTTTCATTTTAATAAACAGTTTAATGATAGTTTTCATTTTAATTGTAGAATATTATACAACATAGCCTGTGAATATTAAAGGACAGCTGTAATATGCATTGCCATTTGTTTCCCATTCAGAACACATGGTGTGTTGAAATACTGCCAAACAAAAAAAAAAAAAAATAATTGAGAATTAAAAAAAGCAGAAAAAGGCTGATCTTCAATTAACCATTCTGTTTCCAGTTTAGTATTCTGTTTCCACAGTATTTAAACTAACAACTACATACAAAGTTGAAATACATAAATATGTGTTATACCAGCAAAGCTTTGCATATTTATCCAGCTAGAATTGTGATCTACTCAGCATAGCCATGTTCCCTGTTTGATCTGATAGTAAAGAGCACAATGATAAGACCATACTTGTGCCCTCCTTTCCTGTAACCCTGTTCACATGTATGCTTTGCAAAGCTATGGAGCAGTGATGGCGAACCTTGACACCCCAGATGTTTTGGAACTACATTTCCCATGATGCTCATGCACTCTGTAGTGTAGTTGAGCATCATGGGAAATGTAGTTCCAAAAGATCTGGTGTGCCAAGATTCGCCATCACTGCTATAGAGCCTTCATTGGCTCAGAGAGCTGCCCATCTTATTTCCATTCCAACTGCTTCTATGCAAGAAATTCTAAGAGCCTAATATAAAGACAGATTCAAGTGCACGTGATAAAATTATGTAAGTAATACATATATTTTAAATGAATATATAACTGGATTCTAGGGGGTTTTTATATCTACCTGAAGTCAAACTTTATTACAGATATTCCTCGTTTAACAACTTAACTGTTTAACGACCACACAGACTTACGACCAGCTCTCCCCACCCGAACGACGCACTATACATCATTGTATTATACAGTGCAGTACAGAATTTTTGTTTGTGTTTGTTTTCGTTAATTTGTGTCTGTACTTATGCAAATTAAGACAACGTTATTGAGCTGGAGTTTTCTGTTTAGACCTTTTTGTCACAATACAGTACAGTACAGTAGTCAAGAATGCTTAAAATATTGATTACTTGTGACTCCTCGTTTAACAACCAATTTGTTTAATGACCTGGTCATTGGAAAGGAACCTGGTCATTAAGTGAGGAGTACCTGTAAAACCGATTGAAACTTTTAGTAATTATTTTTCTACCTTTCCCTCCTATTCTTTTTATGTTATGATTATCAAAAAATAAATAAAATAACTTATAAAAGGCCTCATTGTAAATATTTTTATTAAGGATATTTGCAAACTTTTTTTTTTGCATCTTTACCACTTTAAAGGTGTTTCTATTGTACCTTAAAGAAAAATCCCTCGAACTTTCCCTTGTTAAAGTGATACTAAAGCTAAAAATGTTTTTTACCTTAATGCATCCCTTAAGGCTACATATAAGGTAGCATGTAATTACATTATGTGATGATAACTGTTGTTTGTTGTTTATTTCACTTTAGCATGTTAAGACTTGACATCTCGGCTAGATGTTGATGCCCCTTGATACCTGAGCCCCAAGACAATTCAGGCAAGCCACAACCAACCAAATGGGAGCCTCTAGCCCATTCCTAACAATGGAAGTTCAGACACTACCATAGTACTTTGCCACAGCCTCATTGTTCCCCTCTCTATTGTGCCTCAACTGACCCCATTTTTATTTTTTTTTACATTTTTTAACAGCAGCTGATTTTTAATAGCTGCTCCATTCACTAAACTAAACTCCCTCTTCCCTACAAGTGCTAAACATTTTTTTTCCCTCTTGGATTTAAACATATCTCTCTCCCTCATCAGCTGACCCCTCTAGGAAAGCTGACAACCTCTAGGCCTTTTATTCCAAGAACCTCTGATTATCAGAGATACTTTTCTCTTGGAGTACCTCTAACCCCGCTCTGTCACTTGCTTCTTATCGCTCACCTCATACCAACACATCCAGCCCCTCCATTTTACACTTAACCTAGCCCTATCCTTACTTTTCATACCCATTTTTTATCCTTCTCCACTTATGCCCTGTACACACAGTCAAACTTTCCGACGGAAAATGTGCGATCGGATTGTTTTGTCGGAAATTCTGATCGTGTGTGGCCTCCATCAAACTTTTTCCGTCAAAATTTCCGACACACAAAGTTTGAGACCTGGATATAAAATTTTCCGACAACAAAATCCGATCGTTTAAATTCTGATCTTTTTGCGACAATTCCGACGCAAAATGTGCCACGCATGCTCAGAATATATTATGAGACGAAAGCTATTAGCTACTGGCCTCTTTATAGTCCCGTTGTACGTGTTGTACTTCACCTCATTCTGAATGATCAGATTTTCCAACAACTTTGTCTGTGTGTATGCAAGACAAGTTTTGGACAAAATCCGTCGGAAAAAATCTGACGTATTTGGTCGTCGGAATGTCCGACCGTGTGTACAGGGCATTACTCCCATCTTCCCTTTTCCTCCTTTTTTCCCCTCTCTCTTTATTTTCCCCACCCCGCCCCACCCCACATTCCCTCTTTCACTGGGCCCCCGTGTGGGCACACCGGGTGCACCTGATCGCTTCTCTCTCCCTACCTTTAATTTCCCACCATGCCATCGACCTCCTGACCTTTCTCCATCTCCAACACTGTTTGGAAACTTATCTCGCTCAATGTCAAGAACTGCTTAACAAGCCAACAAATCAAGCAAGCTTACATTTTTTGCAGCAAACTATTCCATGAATTTAGTAACAAAAGTAGATGGTACTTAGCACATGCACTACAAGCCAAAAATGCCCCACACACGGTAGAACATATACAGAACACCTCAGGAACTCCACTAACTCACCAGACAAGATTGTACTATGAACAGCTATATGATCTCCATGGACCCCAGGACTTACACACATCCTCACAGCACTGACTAACTAGGATAAAAATTCCCTGGCCCACCTAAACTCTCTAATGGCACCTCTAAATTGCTAGAACAACCGTTTACCCCAGAAAAAAATCAAACTTGCGATTTGGCAACTTAAATCTGGAAAGAGCCAGGCCCTGATGATTTCACTCCCCACTATAATAATACTTTTACCGACACTATAATCCTGAAATTTATTTTTCTCACCTCACAGCACCTGTTAGAAGTTCACCTTTTGGTCATTCCTAAGAAAGGTAAAGACCCAGCCCAATTCTCAAGCTATCATCCAATCTCACTATTAAATGTGAATATAAAAATCCAATGGTAAAGCCCCGGGCCCAGACGGCTTCTCTGCTGAATATTACAAATTATTCAACAAAACCTTAACCCCCATATCTGTGATATGTTCAGCGCTGCTGTGTCCTCTGGTCAATTCTCAAATGAAATGCTCTCTGCCAATATTGTAACCTTGCCCAAACCAGGGAAGGAGCCGGATACCCCCCAAATTTCCTCCCTATTTCTCTATTAAACACTGACCTCAAATTAAATGCCAGATTAATAGCTCAGAAATTAGAAAGGAGGAATACAAAAACAGAAACAAGCAGCATCAACCTAAGTGCAGTAAATTGACACACGTTTTATTAATTGCAGAAATACACTCACTCTGTGTTGTATTAAAATTGGCACATCATGATCGGGAGGTCCGGATGGACAGTCTATTAAGTGATGGGGCTCCAGAGATGGTGATCCTTTTGTGCTGTGCAGTCCCGCCTGGCGACGCCCGTGGATTCCAGTGTCCCAGGCTTAGGTCAGCAGAGTGCTGTGGGGATCGTCAGTCTGTGGAGTAGTGATGTGATGATGCTACATGAATGCTCCTTCATCAGGCATAGCAATCCTCCATCTTGCAAGTGTTAAAAAAGGGAAATAGCAGGACGGGTGGGCCAATGGGATCAGAGTACTACCCTATTGATAATTCACTGAGCTGATTGACTCCGGGGAGCCAGGGGGCGGGATTATGGAGTCTATATTCGGTCATTAAGTTCAAATGAAATGCATTATGTTGTAAGGAAAGAAAAAGCTGTAAACATAGTGACCATGTGCACAAAAGGATGAGGTAGATAAGAAAACACATAAATGAGAAGGGATAGCATAGAACATGGATGTTGGGGGCAAATTTTATAAAAGACATATATAAAAAAACATATATATATATAAATAAAATTTAAAAATAAAAATAAATATATATATCTCATATAGAAGAACGTACAATATGTGCATATATATATATATATATATATACACACCCCTAAAAAATTATTATATAAGAACATATAGGAAAAAAAAAAAAATATATATATATATATATATATATATATATGAAATTTATCTATCAGAAAATTTATAAATCAATAAATTGTTTTGCTTTTTGGTAGAGATATATATAGCAAGTACTTACTTGGGCCATTTCTATGTGTAAAAATATAAAAATATATATGGAAATTCGGACTATACTGACCCTGTGAAGCAATATGATAAAAAAAATATAGAATAATAAAAATGTATAAATTAGTATTATAATATTGATATGGGAAAGAAAGGGGGATATGGAAAAGACTTATATTGGGAATAAGATATATATGTACACTTTTATGCATAGATGTGGCTATATACTCAAGAGAACTCTATAAGACTGAACTAATTTCTAGTCGGTGTCGGACTTTACATCCAGAAAGTTGACATATGCTTCTTCTATTAGAGCTGAGGGGTACCCTTTGTCCTCAAACGTTGTTTTTAACAAATTTCCCTGTCCGATGTAATCAGAATATACAGTGGTGTGAAAAAGTGTTTGTCCGCCTTCCTCATTTCCTTTGCATGTTTGTCACACTTAAGTGTTTCGGAACATCAAACCAATTTAAACAATAGTCAAGGACAACACAAGTAAACACAAAATGCAATTTGTAAATGAAGGTGTTTATTATTAAAGGTGAAAAAAAATCCAAACCATCACGGCCCTGTGTGAAAAAGTGATTGCCCCCCTTGTTAAAACATACTATAACTGTGGTTGTCCACACCTGAGTTCAATTTCTCTAGCCACACCCAGGCCTGATTATTGCCGCACCTGTTCACAATCAAGGCATCACTTAAATAGGAGCTGCTTGACACAGTAAGGTCCACCAGAAGATCCTTAAAAGCTACACATCATGCCGAGACCCAAAGAAATTCAGGAACAATTGAGAAAGAAAGTAATTGAGATCTATCAGTCTGGAAAGGGTTATAAAGCCATTTCCAAAGCTTTGGGAATCCAGCGAACCACAGTGAGAGCCATTATCCACAAATGGCGAAGACATGGAACAGTGGTGAACCTTCCCAGGAGTGGCCGGCCGCCCAAAATTACCCCAAGAGCGCAGCGACGACTCATCCAAGAGGTCACAAAAGACCCCACAACAACGTCCAAGGAACTGCAGGCCTCACTTGCCTCAGTTAAGGTCAGCGTTCATGCCTCCACCATCAGGAAAAGACTGGGCAAAAATGGCCTGCATGGCAGAGTTCCAAGGAGAAAACCACTGCTGAGCAAAAAGAACATCAAAGCTCGTCTCAATTTCTCCACAACACATCTTGATGATCCCCAAGACTTTTGGGACAACATTCTGTGGACCGATGAGACAAAAGTGGAACTCTTTGGAAGGTGTGTGTCCAAGTATATCTGGCGTAGAAGGAACACTGCATTTCAGAAAAAGAACATTATACCAACAGTAAAACATGGTGGTGGTAGTGTGATGGTCTGGGGCTGTTTTGCTGCTTCAGGACCTGGAAGACTTGCCGTGATAAAAGGAACTATGAATTCTGCTGTCTACCAAGAGATCCTGAAGGAGAATGTCCGACCATCTGTTCGTGTACTCAAGCTGAAACGAACTTGGGTTCTGCAGCAGGACAATGATCCTAAACACACCAGCAAGTCCACCACCGAATGGCTGAAGAAAAACAAGATGAAGACTTTGGAGTGGCCTAGCCAAAGTCCTGACCTGAATCCTATTGAGATGTTGTGGTATGACCTTAAAAAGGCCGTTCATGCTCGAAAACCCTCTAATTACCCTCTAATTAGGACAATTCTGCAAAGATGAGTGGGCCAAAATTCCTCCAGGACGCTGTAAAAGCCTCATTGCACGTTATCGCAAACGCTTGGTTGCAGTTGTTGCTGCTAAGGGTGGCCCAACCAGTTATTAGGTTTAGGGGGCAATCACTTTTTCACACAGGGCCATGATGGTTTGGATTTTTTTTCACCTTTAATAATAAACACCTTCATTTACAAATTGCATTTTGTGTTTACTTGTGTTGTCCTTGACTATTGTTTAAATTGGTTTGATGTTCCGAAACACTTAAGTGTGACAAACATGCAAAGGAACAGGAAATGAGGAAGGGGGCAAACACTTTTTTCACACCACTGTATATATATATATATATATATATATATATATACACAATATAAGTACAGTTTCATTTTAAACGGTTGAATTGACTTTTTGGGATATTCGATATCCATCTCGGGTGATGACAGCTTTGATAATGTAAGTATGAATTGCCTGCTGTAGGCTTAATATAATTTTTTGCAAAGATGGTATTGTCAGTGTGACAACGTTCGAGATCTAGAAAAGCCAAACTGTCTGGGTTACACACAGATGAGAAAGAAAGGCCTAAGTCGTTAGAGTTACAATAGGCCACAAAGTCATCTACAGGTGGTCTGGTTCTGTCCCATATGATGATAATATCATCTATTTATCGACCTATATAAATTATGTATTCAGAAAAAGGGTTAACATTCCAGATGAAAAGATGTTTCCAATGTCCCATTGTTAAATTTGCATAACTGGGCGCAAAATTGGCACCCATGGCTGTCCCTTGAGTTTGCAAATTGAATTTATCATCAAATGAAAAATAATTATGAGTTAGGCAAAAATTGCATGGATTTCATAAGTGGGTCTAGGGATAAGAAATGTTTGACAGCTCGAAGACCAACATTATGGGTAATTGATGTGTATAAAGAATTTACATCAAGTGAAACCCACAAATATGTTCCCAAGTGTAATTTTTTAGAATGTCCAGAAGGTGAGCACCATCACGTACAGTGGTGTGAAAAAGTGTTTGCCCCCTTCCTCATTTCCTGTTCCTTTGCATGTTTGTCACACTTAAGTGTTTCGGAACATCAAACCAATTTAAACAATAGTCAGGGACAACACAAGTAAACACAAAATGCAATTTGTAAATGAAGGTGTTTATTATTAAAGGTGAAAAAAAATCCAAACCATCATGGCCCTGTGTGAAAAAGTGATTGCCCCCTAAACCTAATAACTGGTTGGGCCACCCTTAGCAGCAACAACTGCAACCAAGCGTTTGCGATAACGTGCAATGAGGCTTTTACAGCGTCCTGGAGGAATTTTGGCCCACTCATCTTTGCAGAATTGTCCTAATTAGAGGGTAATTAGAGGGTTTTCGAGCATGAACGGCCTTTTTAAGGTCATACCACAACATCTCAATAGGATTCAGGTCAGGACTTTGGCTAGGCCACTCCAAAGTCTTCATCTTGTTTTTCTTCAGCCATTCGGTGGTGGACTTGCTGGTGTGTTTAGGATCACTGTCCTGCTTCAGAACCCAAGTTCGTTTCAGCTTGAGTACACGAACAGATGGTCGGACATTCTCCTTCAGGATCTCTTGGTAGACAGCAGAATTCATAGTTCCTTTTATCATGGCAAGTCTTCCAGGTCCTGAAGCAGCAAAACAGCCCCAGACCATCACACTACCACCACCATATTTTACTGTTGGTATAATGTTCTTTTTCTGAAATGCAGTGTTCCTTCTACGCCAGATATACTTGGACACACACCTTCCAAAGAGTTCCACTTTTGTCTCATCGGTCCACAGAATGTTGTCCCAAAAGTCTTGGGGATCATCAAGATATGTTGTGGAGAAATTGAGACGAGCTTTGATGTTCTTTTTGCTCAGCAGTGGTTTTCTCCTTGGAACTCTGCCATGCAGGCCATTTTTGCCCAGTCTTTTCCTGATGGTGGAGGCATGAACGCTGACCTTAACTGAGGCAAGTGAGGCCTGCAGTTCCTTGGACGTTGTTGTGGGGTCTTTTGTGACCTCTTGGATGAGTCGTCGCTGCGCTCTTGGGGTAATTTTGGGCGGCCGGCCACTCCTGGGAAGGTTCACCACTGTTCCATGTCTTCGCCATTTGTGGATAATGGCTCTCACTGTGGTTCGCTGGATTCCCAAAGCTTTGGAAATGGCTTTATAACCCTTTCCAGACTGATAGATCTCAATTACTTTCTTTCTCAATTGTTCCTGAATTTCTTTGGGTCTCGGCATGATGTGTAGCTTTTAAGGATCTTCTGGTGGACCTTACTGTGTCAAGCAGCTCCTATTTAAGTGATGCCTTGATTGTGAACAGGTGTGGCAATAATCAGGCCTGGGTGTGGCTAGAGAAATTGAACTCAGGTGTGGACAACCACAGTTATAGTATGTTTTAACAAGGGGGGCAATCACTTTTTCACACAGGGCCATGATGGTTTGGATTTTTTTTCACCTTTAATAATAAACACCTTCATTTACAAATTGCATTTTGTGTTTACTTGTGTTGTCCTTGACTATTGTTTAAATTGGTTTGATGTTCCGAAACACTTAAGTGTGACAAACATGCAAAGGAACAGGAAATGAGGAAGGGGGCAAACACTTTTTCACACCACTGTATGTATGTTGATACATTTTGTGCTAAAGGTTGCAAGAAATGATCGATATATACAGAAAAAAAGCTGGTAACACTCTCCATTGCGGCTACAATGGGTCATCCTGGGGGATTTTGCGGATCTTTATGTATTTCTGGGAGATGATAGTAGTAGGGGGTATTATAATATGCTCTAGATAAAAAGGAGGCTTCGGCTTTAGTGATGATATGATCTTTGAGGGCTTGTTTTACAAGTGTTTCAGTTTCCAAGGAAAAAAAGAGGGAGTTGGTTGCTTGTAAGGCATTTGTAAGTATTGTTGTCTGATAATAATCTATTTGCTTCACTCAAGTAGACATCACAATTTTGGATAACTATACCACCCCCTTTGTCTGCTGCTTTAATAATAATGGAAGTATTATTTGTTAGTTTGTTGAGAGAAGAAGTCTCTTGGGAAGTGAGATTATTTTTAGGGCGTTGAGAGGGAGTGGATTTGCATAAACGTTTTATATCTGAATATACAAATTGATAGAAACTTTGTATGTAAGGGCCTTTGGTATGGCTAGGATTAAATATGGATTTTGGTCGAAAAGGAGTATGCTTTACTGGAGGTGAATCGCAAAGATATTGTGTAAAATAGGGAGTATCTGGAATGATAGCTTCTTCATTGACATAATAGAGTTCCTCCAAGATCGCTAAGCAAGGATCGCCTGGGTCATCATCAGGTGTGGATGGAAGTATATTATTGTCAATGAACTGTCAGCTAGATTGTTTTTATTTTCTTTTATGTTGAAAAAGCATTTAACTGTCAGATTTCGTACAAATTTGTTGAGATCTACAAAGTAAAAGGTTTGGGTTGTGTGGTAGGTGCAAAATTAAGACCTTTGTTCAGTAAAGAAATCTCTTCTGGAGTGAGGACATGGGAAGAGAGATTAAAAATGTTTACAGTTTGGCAATCTTTTCTTTGGGTTCTATTTCGTTTGCCTCTTCTAACTTTATTTTTAGGGTAGGTTGGGGGGTTAGGACTAAAAAAGACTGATCAGTGGCTAGTATGGGTGAGTCAGTGTGATGATCCATCAGTGACTGGGAATGGGTAATGGGAAAGACGTCTCCAGTATTAGAACCCGGAGAGTTTGGGGATTCGTTATCCCTCCTAGATGAAAATTCTATAGGGGGTAAGATACTCGAAATGCAAGGGATGGTGGTATTATTAGATGGGGAAGATTCTATGGAAAGTAATGGGTTGGTCTTTTCTGGACTGGGGGTATTTGAATTGATGGTGTCTACCAGGATGGTATTGGGTACAGCATCAGTAGGGACGGTCGAGTTTTGTCTGTTTTGGATGGCTTGAGTAGTTCTTTTTGGTTTTCTATATCGTTTTGGTTTGGGCTGTAAAGAATGAAGATAATGTTCCAGTGGAGGCTGTGAGTGATGAATAAGCGGAGGCCTAATTGGTCGGTGATCATTAGATTTAGAATGTAAGTACGTGAGGCTGAATGGTATGGTTCAGAAGGCCGGAAAGAAGAAGGAAAATGGATCTGCATCAGGGGTACAAGAGTGGAATCTTTTGTTTTCCATTAGAATACCTTTTTATTATTGTAATCATCCAGATCTCTTTTCATTTTTTGAAGTTTAACTTTTATTAGTCTATCTTCATCTATTTTAACCTTCCTTTTTAAGATGTTTAACCATGTATTGGGGAGGTTTGGTGTCTGGCTGGTGAGGGTGATAATTTGTTGTTGAAGTTTTTTTGAAAGTGTAGAGGTTTTTTTTGTCTCGTTTGATAATAATGTTGATCCATTTTTGGCAAAAAAATTCAGAGATGTGTTCCCATTCAGTTTGGAGATCAGGGGAGAGGAAAGAACATCTGGTTTTTATTCTAAGACCCCTCGGGGTGACCTTGGAGGAGAGGTATTCTTGAAGAAAAAACTTATCCCATCTTTGGTGATTAAGTATTATAATAGTATCTTCAATTTTCCTAAAAAGTGCACATAATTTCCCATAGAGGTTGTCTCTAACTTTAAATTTTGAGCTAAAAAATTCAGTTGGAAAATATGAGAATAATTCATCCAAATAAAGATATTTTGAGTGCTCCAGGGATAGGAGCATATCCATGTTGGAACAAAGACAAAAGACAAAAATACAAAAAAAGAGAGAGAGGGACAAGGAAGACAATAAAAGGGGGGGGGGGGGGGGGGTTGCATACAGACAATGACATATACATACAGAAAATGAGAACAATAAACAAAATCGCAATAGAACAATGTGGAGCGGATAAATTAATCTAGAACATAGTAATTAAAAAAATTATATTAATGAATAAAAATACTGATGGAGCGCAAAAAGACAGCAATCTAATAATGGAAATGATAATAATAATATCCACAAGGTGTGTAGTGTGGGATAGGAATATCCAGATGGGGGGTGGGGGGGTGGGGGCTGAAAAAGGGGGAATATATATAAATAAATACTATGCTTACAGTAGTCAGGCGGTTTCCCAGGCTTAGGTCAGCAGAGCGCTGCGGGATCGTCGGTCTGTGGAGTCATGATGTGATGATGCTACTGGTGGCATGCATGCGTTCGGAGCATGCCTTCTCTTTCGTCAGGCATAGCAATCCTCCATCTTGGATGTGGTAAAAAAGGGAAATAGCCCCCTGTCATTGATTTTCACACTAATGATGGAACCCCTGGCTCAAAAAATCCGATCCTCAAACTTCATTTCAGGAATGAAAATTAAAGGTCAAGAATTTAAAATCACATTATTTGCGGATGACATAATTCTCACTTTGACTGATCCGGCCTCTTCCCTGGTAAAGGTATGGGAAATCTTAAATACCTTCAATGCATGTTCTTTTTACAAGGTAAATGATTCCAAATCCAATGTCCTTGGCGTTCATATTGCTAAAACAACCAAATTGCGTCTACAATCTGCAGTTCCTTTTCAATAGGTATCCTCCTCAATGCCTTATTTAGGCATATCCTTGACATCTCCATCCTCAAACTTATATAGCTGCAACTACCTGCCATTTCTCCACACTTGCAGGAAAGATCTTCAAGAACTAAGCAAACATTATCTCTCCTGGGCTGGTAGAGCAGCAGCTTTTAAAATGATAACCCTTCCGAAACTCTTGTACCTATATAGAGCTCTACCAATACAGGTCCCCAAATCTTTTTTTCCAAGCTATTAAAAGATTACTGAGTGCGTCTATATGGCAAAGTAAGAAACCTTGTTGTTCTTATGCCACTATTGTAAAACACAAAATTGCAGGAGGTATGAGCTTCCCAGACACAAAAGATTACTACAAATACTGGATCAAATCAGACATTGGTTTACGCCTCTGTTTCACAAACAATGGCAATTTATCGAGCAGTCATTTGTACCTGAAGGCAATTTAAGCTCTCTTCTGCTAGCTGAGAAAACTCACGTAAAACACCAAAAAAACAGATCACCCAACGATAACGGCCGCAGTTGAGGCATGGCACTTTCTATTCCAAAACACATCTCTAACAGAACACACCCAATCAGTATATCGCCCTGTGGAGGTATTCAACTTCTTACTCCCTGATCTGTCTCTTAAACACTGGTCAAACATTAAAAGCCTCCCACTGAAAGAACTAATATATAATGACCAACACCTTCCATTCCAAACCCTTAAAACTAGATACCTAATACCATCACAAGCTGCATACACATATAAACGTATAGCCTCCTACCTGAAAAAAAATCCTGCCCCATCAGTCATAATTCCTACCAAGGCATGGTCCTTCTGGACTTCAAACTCCCCCAAAGCAAAAGGAAGACAAGTTCACTAAAACATCAACTTACAAAAGATGGGAAAGGGATTTACAGGCCTCTTTCTCAGATTCCCAATGGCGTTCAGCCATACATTACAACCACAAAGCTGTATTAATTTTGGGAACTATCGCAAAAAATCCACCATAGATGGTATATTACTCCTGTACATATGTATGAATTCGCACATCTTGACAATGACAGTTGTTGGAGAGGATGCTCCTCCAAGGGTTCGCTAATACACATTCTCTGGGATTGTCCACACATTCACACATTTTGGAGAAAAGTATTCTCTTTAATCTCAGATATCACTGGGATTATCACTAAACCTACTCCATCCCTAGCTATTCTCAGTATAGGACTAGAATCCTTCCTGTACAAAGTCAGAACTATAACGATGCATATTCTATTTGCTGCTAGGTTACTCATAATGCACAAATGGAGAAGCTTTTTAATTCCAAATGTTTCTGATGTTAAAAACCAAATAAACTTGATCAAAAGATTATAAATACACTTCTGCCTTAAAACACAATACTCTTGCTAAATTTACCAACGCCTGGAAGTTTTGGTTGAAATCCTAAGTGTGACTAAGTAATGTACTTCCTTCCTTGGATTCTCCTCTGAGTTCTACCTTGCTTGGACTAACTAGACATGTGCATTTCGTTATGTTTCGAATCGAAATTCGGCCAAATTTTTCATTATTCGGACATTCGGATGCATCCGAATTACAGAATTACAATACTAACAAATTTAACCGAATCCAATTTTTTTCGAATCGAAAAATCGCGGACGAAATTAGACTCAAATTCGAAATATTTTCGAATCGAATTCGAAATATTTTCCAATCGAATTTGAAATATTTTTATATAACCATGTGTCCCGACATTCGAATTTCGTATAGAATGAATTTGAATAGAAAAGATTAGAATAGAATTAGAACATAGACTAGAAAAACAATAGAACAGATATATGATATTTTATTCTATTCTGTTCTATTGTTTTTCTATTCTAATCTTTTCTATTCGAATTTGAATTCATTCTATATGAATTTCGAATTTCAGAAGATGGTTATATGTATAAATACTATATATATATATATATATATATATATATATATATATATATATATATATATATATATATATATATATATATATATATATATATATATATATATATATATATATATATATATATATATATATATATATATATATAAAACCATTTTCCAAAATTTGAATTTCATATAGAATGAAATCGAATTTGAATAGAAAAGATTAGAATAGAAATAGAAAATGGACTAGAAAAACAACAGACCAGATATATTTTTTTCTATTCTATTCTAATCTTTTCTATTCAAATTTGAATTCATTCTATATGAATTTCGAATTTCAGAAGATGGTTATGTGAATAAATATTTCGTATACAATGAATTTGAATTCGAATAAAAAAGATTAGAATAGAAATAGAAAAATAATATATTCCATTCTGTTCTATTGTTTTTCTAGTCTATTCTCTATTTCTATTCTAATCTTTTCTATTAGAGTTCGAATTCATTCTATTCGAAATTCGAATGTCGGAAAGAAATATATATAACTATCTTCCGAAATTTCGAATTTAGTATATAATGATTTTGATTTTAATAGAAAAGATTTTAATAGAATATAAAATAATAAGTTGTGTATTGTCCACTTGCCACATCACCTGCCACTAGTTGTGTATTGTCCACTTGCCACATCACCTGCCACAAGTTGTGTATTGTTCACTTGCCACAAGTGCCACAACACCTGCCACGAGTGCCACATGACCGGCCACGCGACCGGCCACGAGTGCCACGTGACCGGCCACGTGACCAAGTTGTTGATAGTCCACTTGCCACGTCACCTGCCACAAGTTGTGGGGTTCCTAGCACCAAGTGACCCCAAGATAGTGGCGATATGTCAAGTACTTTTCTGCAGCAGAGAATGACATTTTGCGACCCGACTTTGGGGCCACATATCTCGGGGCCACTTATAGCTAGAAACCCCAAATTTGGTATGCAAACACAGTAGAACTAGCACTACAACACCTCCAAGATACGTGGACCCAAAGTCGGGTCGCAAAATATTTTCGAATCCGGTTGAAATAGTATAAACATGATTCGAAATTATTTCAACCGCATTTGAAACTATTTCAACCGGCGTGGGGGTCCCCCTCAAAATCCATACCAGGCCCTTGAGGTCTAGCATGGATATTAAGGGGAACCCTGCGCCAAAAAAAATGGCGCAGGGGTCCCCCTCAAAATCCATACCAGACCCTTATCCGAGCATGCAACCTGGCAGGCCGCAGGAAAAGAGGGGGGACGAGAGAGTGCCCCCCCTCCTGAACCGTACGAGGCCACATGCCCTCAACATTGGGTGGATGCTTTGGGGTCCCCCCAAAGCACCTTGTCCCCATGTTGATGAGGACAAGGGCCTCATCCCCACAACCCTTGCATACAAAGGTACCCCTACCATTTCACCAAAAAAGGGACAAAAGTGTTAAAAATTACAGGAGACAGTCTTTGACAATTCCTTTATTAAAATCTTCTTTCTTCTGGTCTCCTTCTTTTCTTCATCCTTCGATTTATTCATCTTTCTCCTCCATCTTCTTCTTCCTCCAATCTGCTTCTTTTTGCTCCGGTGTTCTCGTCTGGCATCTTCCTCCACGGCGGCTCTTCTTCGTTATCGGGCCGCTCCGTGCAATGGGAGGCTCCCACTGTGTGATGCTTCTCTTCTTCTGACAGGTCTTATATAATGGAGACCGGGGCCACCCGGTGACCCCGCCCCCCTCTGACGCACGGTTCCATGCATCAGAGGGGGGGGTCACCGGGTGGCCCCGGCCTCCGTTATATTAGACCTGTTATATAAGAAGAGAAGCATCACACAGCGGGAGCCTCCATTTTGCGCGGAGCGGCTCGATAACGAAGAAGAGATGCCGTGGAGGAAGATGCCGGACGAGAACACCGGAGCAAGAAGAATCGGATTGGAGGAAGAAGAAGATGGAGGAAGAAGAAGATGGAGGAAGAAGATGAAGAAACCAAAGGATGAAGAAAGGAAGAAGGAAGAAGACCAGAAGAAAGAAGACTTTAATAAAAGAATTGTCAAAGACCGTCACCTGTCATTTTTAACACTTTTGTCACTTTTTTGGTGAAATGGTAGGGGTACTTTTGTACCCCCTTAACATTTCACACAGGGGGAGGCTGGGATCTGGGGGTCCCCTTGTTAAAGGGGGCTTCCAGATTCCGATAAGCCCCCCGCCCGCAGACCCCCACAACCACCGGGCAAGGGTTGTGGGGATGAGGCCCTTGTCCTCATCAGGAGGGGGGCGCTCTCTCATCCCCCCTCTTTTCCTACGGCCTGCCAGGTTGCGTGCTCGGATAAGGGTTTGGTATGGATTTTGAGGGGGACTCCCATGCCATTTTTTTTGCGTGGGGTTCCCCTTAAAGCGGTTCTGCACTGTGTGTTGTTTTTTTTTTTTTTTAATGCAATGTAAAGGATTAGGAGATGTGATTAGGAGACTCACGTGTTCCATTTTGCTAATTTACTGCTGCCGGTTTTCGTCCTATAAAATAATTTATAAAAATGTTTTCTTGCTGGGTGCAATCTTGCCTGTGGGCATGTGAAACCCCACAGGCACTTCAGATGGCCCAGCATGCACCACCGTTACTGCGCCGAGCTCGCGTGTGCGCAGTAACGGCAAAGTGCAGCTCACGTTCTCCGAAATCTCGCGAGATTTCGGCACATCTGCCGACATCTCGCGAGATTTAGGAAGATGTGCTCGAAATCTTGCGAGATTTCGGAAGATGTGGCTGAAATCTCGCGAGATTTCGGCAGATGTCCGCACTGACTCCTGGGATCAATGACACCAGATCCCAGGAGACAGTGCGGCTTGACGACGATCGACGCAGAGACCCTGCCCACCGCCGCAGAGACAGGAAAGGAAGTCAGCGATTACAAGGTAAGTGGAAAAAAAAAACACACTTCATTTAGTACTCTTTGCCTGATTTGGAAGGCAAAGAGATTTACTAAATGAAATGTGTGCAGAACCACTTTAATATCCATACCAGACCTGAAGGGCCTGTATGCTCTTGGAGGGGAACCCATGCTGTTTTTGTTGTTTAAATTAGTATTTTTTTTTTTTTCAAAGAAGTTTATTGAAAAATTAAACAGTTTGACATAACATCAAGCATATTGTACATATTACAACGTCAGTATTGACAAATAGAAAACGATCACCAGAACTGGTAAACAAGCCAGACTATACAAATAGAAAGAGATTCAGTATCAAGAATCTAACATAGGCCCACATACATATGCACGTAGCTTTGGATGAAGAATAGTACTGTGTCGGGTTTAGTGTTAGCTGATGAGACTATGAATCAGATTAAGTTTACCCTTTAAAAATGGGGAGCAAAGTGCCCCATGGTCAAGCTGGAAGATTGTAGTGGAACAATAAAGGAGTCAAGTGATCAAGTATGTGTAGTGCAGTAAAGGATTCTACCCTTAGGGTTGGGCACAGGGGTAAGGACATGTATGGGTCATGTTAGCGTTTACCTAGGTAGGGAGTTCAGGTATCATAAGGTACAGTCAGTATGACGGTATGACGTTGTCAGAAGTGATGTATTGGGGACAGGGTGGGTAACGGGGTGGGTATGTCAAGGGAGGCATAGGGGAAAAGAGAGTTGACAGGTACAAGGAAAGGATAGAAGGGTGGCCGTGGTGGTCACATCCTGCCTCCCTCCCCAGACAGAGTGTGCGTAGCCTAACAATTGTGTGGAGATCACCGGCAAGTGAGGAGGATATACTTCTCATATGGACGGGAGTACAGTATTCCTGCAAGAGATAGAAAGGGCGGTGTGCAACCAGTACGAATTCACTACCTGGTGGTTCTTAGTTATTCAGAGTCAAGTCGGTTGAGTATATAATTGAGAGAATTCTGTGGTCGTTTGGAAATGTATCCAACAGGCCCATTTGAGTCCGTATTTTTGTGGGGTGTCTCGAGAGCAATGAACGAGCTCTTCCATTTCAGATATTCTGTTGATTCTCCTAAACCATTCCTTAAGGGTGGGAATGGCCTGGGATTTCCAGTGAACAGGAATGCAGTGTTTTGCCGCATTAATCATGTGCATTGCCAAAGATTTGTGGTAAGCCGACTGAGGAAGGTGTGTGTGGTGAAGTAAAAATTGAGAAGGGGTAAAAGGTAAGTCATAGGTCGTGACTTGGGTAGTGATACGGTGAACTTCCTTCCAGAAATTCTGTATGCGAGGGCATTGCCACCATATATGCAACAAAGTACCTCTGTCTGCAAGGCATCTCCAACAGGAGTCAGAGATATCGTGGTTGAATTTATGTAACAGAGATGGGGTGCGATACCAACGCGTCTGAATCTTGTATCCGTTCTCCTGTGTTGAGACATTCATGGAACCCTTGTGGATGTTTGTGTGTATGTTGGTCTAGTCTGCCTCCGATAAGTTAGTGGAGAGGTCCCTCTCCCAAGCTTTGCACATGGTTGAGTCGTCAGGTCGGCGGTCTGCGAAAAGAAGGGAGTGGGTTGCGCATATGAGGTGCGTTTGGGGACCCGTTTGTACACATAGTTTTTCAAAGGGTGACAGGGGTCTGTGGCAAGGGGATTGTCTGGTTATACTTCCAGGTCGGTATGGTAGGTTTGTCATGGATCGTGGCTAATTGGGAAGCTGAAAGTAGCCGTTCACGGGCATAAAAGTGATGAGCTAGGGCTCGGGATTGTGGCCAGAGGTCTTCAAGAAAGCTCTTAGACATGCCCGGAGGAAAATTGGGGTTCATTTGTATCGGAGTCATGGGACCCGGAATGGATGAAAGAGATGTATTGTGACATATGTTAACAAAGGAGTGGATAGTGGGTTTGATCAACGGGTGTAGACCCACATCCTGACGCGAAAGACAATTTTTGATCCATGGTAGAGAGGCAAGGGGAAGCGACGTAAGGGAAGCTTCCAGGGTTACCCAGTCTTTTGTGGAGACGTGAACGTTCCAGTCAATAATGCGCGTCAGATGGACAGCTTTGTAGTAATTGTGGATGTCAGGTAGGCCTATCCCCCCTAAGTGCTTAGGCAACGTGAGTTGATCATATTTTATTCTGGGTTTGTGGCATCCCCAAAGAAATTTGGTGCAAAGGCTTCTGTATGATTTGAAAAATAGGGGGGTATGTGGACAGGCACCGTTTGGAGAATGTGGAGAACCCTTGGTAGTGCGTTCATTTTCAGGATCACGAGAAAATCGGTTTATTCCAGCGGGCCAGATCTATCGTTAGCTTATTCAGCAGGGGGAGGTAGTTTTTTGTGTAGAGATCTTGTAACTTGGCAGGGAGTTGAATGCCCAAATAAGTGATCACGTCAGGTTTCCATTGGAAGGGGAAATTTTCCTTACAAAGAGCTACTGTTTGAGGGGGCAGCGTGATATTGAGTGCAAAGGATTTGGAAAAGTTGATCTTAAGATTGGAAAGTACGCTGAAGCGTTTGAATTCTGCTAGTACTACCGGGATTGTAGTATGGGGTTGTGTGAGGAACATTAATATGTCATCCGCAAAGGCGGCTAGTTTGAAATCCCTATGAGAGGTCTGTATACCATGTATGTCAGGATTGCTTCTAATGCTGTTCAGAAGGGGTTCAAGGGTGAGGATGAAAAGTATCGGGGACAGTGGACAGCCCTGTCTCGTACCGTTATGGATGGAGAAGGCATTCGACAGGGTATCATTCACTCTAATTTTCGCTGTAGGGTGTGAGTATAGGGATAGAATGAGATCGAGCATGCGTGGACCCAGTCCTATAGAGTGCAGTACAGCTGCCATATAATCCCATGCAACCCTGTCGAATGCCTTCTCCGCGTCCAGTGAGAGAAAGAAGCCTTTTTGGTTGGATGACGTGATACAGTGATGGAGATTGATGGCTTTTATGGTGTTGTCCCTGGCTTCCCGGCCAGGGACAAACCCTACTTGGTCCATGGAGACTAGTGAAGGGAGGTGAGGCAATATCCTGTTGGCCAATATCTTCGAGAAAATTTTGAGATCTACATTAAGTAGGGAAATTGGCCTATAATTAGCTGCTTGAGTAGGGTCTTTGTCGTCTTTGGGAAGAACCACTATGTGTGCCTCCAACATGTCCCGGGATAAGGGGTTGTTTGGAGAGATTGAGTTGAAGGCCTTTCTGTACGGGGCACCCAGGGAGTCTTTGAAAGTCTTATAATAGCTAGCAGGTAGCCCGTCCGGGCCCGGGCATTTGCCCGGTTTCAGTTGTTTTAAAGCAGTGTCCCATTCCTGTTGGGTGAACGGGCCCTCCAGAGAATCAGACACCTCTTGGGTAATGGTCCTGGGGCAATGTTGGTTTAGAAACTGTCCGATATCAGTTGCTCTAGAGGTGAGTGTGTTGATTGAGGAATCCGTGCCCCCAATGTTGTATAGTGTTGAGTAAAATCTTTCGAATTCGGTGGCAATGTCCGTGTTTTTCGTGTAGGCCTCCCCTTTGGATGAGTGAAGTTTGTGAATCGTGTTTTTAGCTTTCCTAGTACGAAGTGCTTGGGCTAGTAGGTGACCACTTTTGTTACCGAATTCATAAAAAAATTTTTGTGTGAGCATGTATTTTTTCCGGGAAGTCCTGCCCAACTCCTCCTGTATTAGTGTCCTGGTGTCTATGAGTTCCTTATGTAAGTTCTGGGCTAGTGTGCGTTTGTGTAATGTCTCAAGCGTTTGTAATTTGGCGAATAGGTCTGAAAGAGTCTTGCGTTTTTCTCTTCGGATTTTAGCTGTCATCGAAATAAGTTTTCCCCTGACAACGCATTTATGCGCCTCCCATTGTGTCATACTGGTCGTGTCTGGCGTATCATTGTCTTTGAAGTAATTCTCTATACAGAGACGAATTTCCTCGTGTCTCACTATATCTGACAGGATTGTTGGGTCCAGTTTCCAAGTCTGTGAGCGTCTGATTTTTTCTGGTAAGGATAGCGAGATTGAGATGGGGTGATGGTCGGATATAGTCATGGGCTCTATGGTTGCCCTAGTTAAGAATGGAAGATCACGCTGGGTCAGAAAAAAGTAGTCCAGTCTGGAATAACGGTTGTGGGGATTAGAAAAGAATGTATAATCTCTCTCCTTGGGATGTAACGTGCGCCATGTGTCCTGAAGTAGGAGGTTTTGAAGGCTTAGTTTGATTTGACGCAAAGCTTTGTATGGCAAGTGGGAAGTACCCGAGGACGTGTCAATGAGGGGTTCCAGGGGCACATTGAAGTCTCCGCCTACTATTAGTATACCTGTTTGGAAGGCGGCTAGGCGCTGAGAGATGTCACGAAAGAACGGGACTTGGGATGAATTGGGGCTGTATATATTGGCCAGGGTTAGGGGCTTATCCTTCCAGGTCCCTTTTAAGAATAAGAATCTACCCTGTTCATCTGCCAGCGTGTCTGTCACTTGGAAGGGAGCAGTTCTAGAAAGGAGAATCGAGACACCCTTCGATTTGGCTACCGGATTCGTAGCATGGAAGTCGTGTGGGTAGAAGAAATTGGCCATTTTAGGTCTGGAATTTGAGCAGAAATTAGTCTCTTGCAGGAAGACTATGTCAGCTTTCATGCTACGCATATTGGCAAGTACTTTTGAACGTTTTTCGGGGATATTCAAGCCTTTCGCGTTCAGGGAAACCAATTTAAGAGTAGGACAAGAAGAACTATGGTTAATTGTAGCCATGGTGAGCTGGCTACAGTGTCGTGTTTGATGTGTCTTTCCCCCTTGTTTTTTTTTTATTCCTCTTCCTTCCCCTCCCCTCCTCACGTCTTTCTTAGAATGTTAAGGGGGGGTCTGTCCGGGAAGGGAAGCAAGATGGACCACCTGTGGGAGACGGTGTTGTAAGACTAGGGAAGAGGGAAAGGTACGGGTAAAAGACAGGCGGGATGGGAATAAGGGAGAGAGAGAGATCTATATAGGTGAGAGGGCTAGTGATGAGAGACTCGTGGGGAGTACGGGGGGATAGGTAGGTAAGTGGGTACGGTCTGGTGGCGGGTCAGACCACTGGTCTACCCGGTGTGAAAGGCACCAGAAGGGGTCAGTGGAGTCTCACAGAGACCACTGTGTGTGGGAGTGGTAGAGAACGGTTCCCAGAAGGAGATAATCTCACGGTCCCAAGAGGTCATGTGTGGTTAGATGTAGGCAGGGGAGGACTGAGTATACAGAAGGTATTGTGGTCAGCACCCGGATATTGCGGGGAGGTGTGTGATTCGAGCCCGCTAGGGACATGTGTTAGTCGTTATACAGTGTTTCGTCAATATATAGCATCATATGATATGAAAAGTAGATAACCACATTGCAACATTAACAAACAATCAATTGCATATAGATTATGGGGAGACAAACTCGTCTAACGATAGATTCCACGGGGACTTGTACATGCACATAAGAGACAATATGCTTGTAGGTACATGAAGGCCCCCTTGGATACAGGATCAAAACGTGGTGGAGCGACCTCCATCACGTAGGGAAGGCCAGGGTGGCACCCGTGATGAGGACTAAGCAGGTTGAAGGGTGAAGGCTAGCTAGTGAGAGGGTCTCGAGCCAATGCAGAGGCAAGGTATATAAGCTAGTAATGATGAAGAGGGGCATTGTTTAAGCATACGCCTCTGAGCTATTACCACCGAGAGGGGCACCACTAAACCCAAAATAGGGGGGTAACATAGGGATAGACAAATTGTATGTCACTAGCAAGTACGGGGTGGGAGGGAAGGGCCAGTGGCTTGGATTGTGTAAAAAATAGGATGGGTGTCCTTTGTTGGAAACCCAGTTCCTACTCCGTATGTCAGAGTTGCGTGCCACTCTGAACCAATGTAGAAGGTGAATGATTGTCCCCTTCCCCCCCCCCCCAATTTTAAGACATATTCCCCATTGACCTATTCCCTCCCCCACCCCTCCACCCCTACTTTTTTTAACTTTTTTTGTTTTTTTCTTTCACCCCTACCTCATTATATTCATACTCTATACCCCTCAGAATATCCTATGTGCTAGATTTTCAGTGATAGTGACCTGTGCCAGCAGTGGTTAGTGGCCCCCTCAGAGGTCCGCTCCCTAAGGTGTTAAGTGGGAAGTGCATATACAATGGTTCAAGATACGGTATATCGGTGCCCTTGAGTGCCGGAGTGGGCTGTTCTGCCCCCCCCCCCCCCGACAGTCAATGGCCATATTTCAGCACATTGTTCCCTCACCAAGGTGACATAAACAATTGTTAGTATATCATACCATCCTAAGTCCACCCTTGTAGACATAGTAGAGCAACCTGTAGAGAAGGTGATTAAACGATCTTACATGTTACACCAAGTGCATATGGGTTCGGTGGTATATCTGCGATTTGGAGAGTTCAAAGCAGTGCATTTCCTTTTTTTTAAGGCAATGCGAGGCAGGAAAAGGATATGGCACATCTGGCTGAAATTTGACAAAGGATAGAGAGCATGACCTTGTCACATATCGCTGCCTTTGCATTGAAAGGAGTATTACCTTCACCGACAGTGTAAGTTCAGTCCTGGGTGTCCATGTGGGAGAGCATCTGGTAATCGATACAGGGAATAATCCCTAGGTATGTGAGGATGAGGGTTACACAGTGCATCTAGGGGGTAAAAATCCCAAATGGGAAGGGGTCCGCCATTTGGGGTCGAGGTCCTCTGTGGCAAAGTGCAAGCATTTCTATGGGGCGGTACACGTAATGGCCAATAGTCTTCTCAAGAGGGGTCTTCATGAAAAGGAAAGACATATACTCTATCGTATGCAGTTCATAGTTCCCGTGGAGGAGGTTCAAGGCATAACAGGTAACTGTGTGGAGAGGCAGTGTGGTAAAAGGACAAGTGGTGAAAGACTAACCCTTCCAGTAGCGGGAGGGTTAGGTACCTGATCATGCATGGCGTGCCTTGCGGTGATCCGGAGAGGCAGTAGGGCTACCATTTCGCAGTGGTCCCGCGTCATTCAAGGGTGATGGAGGCGGGTGAGCTCTGCGTCGGCGGCTGATGCTGAAGTTGCCCGCTTCGATCACGTCATCCATGGAGGCTGCTCTTCTCATCGGGGGAGGCAGAAATCGCTGTACCAATCTGGCAGGGCGACAAGTGGGATGTTGAGGGAAGTGCAAAAATGCTCAAGGTCTTCTGGAACTCTAAGGTTAACAGAGCGGCCATTTGCTGTGGCAGATAGGCAGAAAGGGAACTTCCACCTGTACACTATTGATCTAGATCTCAGAATGTCCAGCAGGGGTCTCAGTTCCCTTCTCCTCTGGAGTGTAATAGTGGATAAGTCATGGAAAATTTTTATTTCAGTACCCCTGTATGTGAGGCGCGCTCTGCCTCTGGCTTTCCTCAGAATTTCTTCCTTTGTGAGGAAATCAGTAAGGCAGCAGATCACATCCCTAGGGGAATCTGTGTCTCTTCCTCTGGGTCGCAAGGCTCTGTGCATCCTTTCCATGGGGATTGGTGTGTCAGGGGCCCTCTCCAGTAGGTCATTGAATAAATCGGTGATCGTGCGGGTGAGCACATTAACATCTTTGGATTCGGGGAGTCCTCTTACCCATAGGTTCCGGCGTCTTCCCCGATTGTCCAAATCTTCCATGTGCCTGTTAATCTCCCTGAGGTGCACAGCATGCGATTCGGTCACTTGTTGCATGTGGCAGAGGGAAGCATCATGGCGGGATTGTGTTTCCTCAAGCTCTTCCACCTTCAGGTTTATGGCCTGTAAATCCGTGCGGAGATCCTGAATGGCTTCAGCGATCGTTGCTGACAGGGATTTCTTAATGTCAGCAGCCACAGCACGCAGGTCTGCCATGCTGAGAGTGGGTGTAGCTGCCATATCCGCCGCTGGGGGGCTTCGGCTTCGTGAGCGGGTTAAGCTCCTACTCGAGGAGCGCGGCTCTCTGGATGAGGCCTGACTGTCTGACGCGCTGTCTCTGGGCCGCGGCCGGAAGATTTCCGGGATTTGGCGGCCGTTTTGAGAGCTCTGTGTCCTGGGGGATCGGGATCGGAAGAGCTCCGTGGATTTGGCGGCCGGTTTGAGAGCTTTGTGTCCTGGGGGACCGGGATCTTGTTGCTCGATGTGAGGGAAGGTTTTATGACTTAGAGTAGGGGTAGCCGATGCTTGAAAGTGAGTTTCTTTTTCCTTGGATGCATCAGCCCTGCGGATGCTGCCTGTGGACTGGGCGCTAGACCTCGGGATCCGGGAGCAGAGAGATTAAGCGTCCATCTTGGCACCGAGCCAGGAACTAAAAACAACACAAAAAGAGTAGAAAACTGTCAATAAAAAGGAGAATGATTCCAACTGGAATCTGATTGCAGAAATACTGCACATTACTCGTGGAGGGGAGTTTGTGGGTAATGTCTCCATCTGACCGGGGAAGTCAGGTAGTATAGTAATTATGGACTAATAATTATAGGCGATCAGGTTGCATAGGTTTTCTGCTTAAGTTTGTGTGAGAAAACCTGCCAAACATCTTCAGCATTTACTCTGGTGGGAGATGATTGAGATGTGGGTTCTTGGTCCAGGAGGATATCCCATGATCTGAGTTGTGCAAGGCCCTCTGTGAGTGTCAGTATCACTGATGTGCTGTCATTATGAGCGATGGTGAACTTCGTTGGGTAGCCCCAGCGATAGGTAATATTGAGGTTGCGGAGTGCCTTTGTGATTGGCAGAAGTGACCTCCATATTGGAGGCGAGAAAATTGCTCAGGTATCTGAGACCCTTTACGGAAGCTGGACATGAGCTGGTCGTTTACGTGGTAAAAGTGAACCCTCATGATGACACCACGTGGAATGTTATCAGGAAGATGAGAAGGTTTAGGTAGGCAGTGAATCCTATCAATCACTATCTCAGAAGCTGAATTAAATGGTAGAGTAGGTCACAGGCATATTGATTTAGCTGTGCATTTTGAACAGACTCAGGGAAGCTCCAGAGTTTAACATTATTCCACCACAAGCGGTCTTCTATGTCTGTCAATTTATCTTTGAGCCTTTCTAGTTCATCTTCTTGGTCATTGTGTGTATCAATGGGGTTCTTATGTGAGGCTACAAATTCACTAATTTTGTGTTCAATATGATCCACTCTGCCTCCTAACTCCTGAACTTCAGCCCTGAAACTTTGTACACATTTCATCATGTCTGTGTGCAGAGATGTACGCAGGGACACCAGCATATCCTTAAGGGTGGTGTCAGATATTGGCTGAGTGAAATGTGTTTGATGTATTGATGTAAGAAAAACTATGCAATAAAGATTACTGGATTTAAAAAAGAAATAGGCTGGTTGGTGGTGGGGAAGGAATGTATGGTGTCAGTTAGTTCTCTTGTGGCATTGAAAGAATTACTGCTATTGCTTACCTTGTGGGAAGAGTTCCCTGCAGGTTTTTGGCTGGGCTTTGTGAGAGAGTATTTGAGGTTGCTGGTGATCGCAGCTGGGCTGTCTTTGACGCTCCGGTCTGTGCAGGGCTCTGAATGCTGTGCGAAGAGCCACTGGAGGAAACTGGCAAGCTGCCACCGGCTGCATCTTGGACAAGCGGCCGCTCTGAATGGAGGAAGAAGTGTGAAAGTTTCTTGTTCCAGGAGGCATCTTTCTTCCTGTGCACACCCATCTCTGGGTGTGCACAGAGACTTAGGGAAGCATATAGATGTGTTTAATTGTGGCGGTCCCCTTTTTGTTGCTGTTTTCCCTGCTAGTCTGGAGGAGCTGCTCTCTCAAGCTTCCATCCAGCAGCGCGGTAGCCACGCCCCCCGACTTGTGTCTTTTTTTAACCTCACCAACTATGTAACTATGTAACAATTGTGTAATTAACTGTTCAGTAGTCACTCATTGGTAATGGCAAATGATCAGCAGCACATGTGTACTTGTTCCTGCAGCTTTGGGTATTCCTACTTTATGCAGACATACAAGGAAAGGCAGTGGGAAATCAGAAGTCTTTACCTGGATACTTGCTTGCAGTCCGTTACCTAGAGAGCACTGGATAATTGTGAAAGCCAGCGAATAAGCAATTTTAGAAAGAGAGTTCAGCAATGGCAGCTTTAACATTTCTCTGTACATGTTCCCTTTAATTGAAGAGACACAGATTGATTAATTCAGCAAAGTTCTGCATTAGTGTTTCTGATTGCCAAACATGCCTACAGTAATTTCAAAAATGATTCCATCATTTTTGGAATTAAAATACCAACTTTAAATCATAGATAATAAAAACACCATTACATTTTGATTTGATTTTGATTTTGTAATTGCTACAACTTGAAAAATTTGATCTTGAAAAAAGACAAAATGAAAAATATTTGAATTTGCTAACTGCAAATTAACATGAAAAAAAAAACTTTTGAAAATTGCAAAGGGCTTCAAGAAAGGAACAGAGAAACAACAAGAGACCCCCCCCCCCCCCTCAAAAAAAAAAGGAAAATGGCAAAGCTAAAGACAGATGGTGCCTGAATGATGTCTGATAACACATTAAGAGTTTTATTATAAATGGCTGCATAGAGGGATTGATTTTTTTTGCTTTTATTGTATCTCTACAAAGAACTTGCTTGATTTAGTTTGTCATTGTTTTCATTGGTCAACATCTTTACATATTCCTTTAAACATAAGTTTCAAACCAAAAGAGTCCAAGAAGCATCTCACAAATGTAGTGGAGCGCAATGTAATGCTAGCAAACATAACTACATTACAAAGACTGTAACTCAAACCCAAACGTGTATTTCTTTACAAACATTTTGATGCAAATAAAACAACATATAATCCAGTTTATTTTAAAAAGGAACTAAAAAGTGCAATGGCTAGTAGTAACCCATGGCAATTATAGCTTTCACCTTTTAGTTGATTTGATCTAGTTCTAGTGCACTAGCTGGGTACTATGGGTTACTGCGCCTGTGTTTTGCACACGCTATTGCAATATTAATAATAATAATAATATACTATGAATAAAGGAGCTAAATATAATATATAAGAACTGACTCTTTACTCAGTATAAAGCATTATTTTTTTTTTTATAGAAATTTATAATTTTGGTCTGTAAACCACTGAATATTTATAGTAACCTGAAAACTGTTCAGTTAAGCAATACATAGGCATGGTTATAATCATTTAATTTACTAGGACAAGATTCTGTTGCCACCTGCAGTCCTTCCTTGGTCATTTACAGTCACATTACCCTGCTTTACTCTAAACGCTGATTTTTTGGTCCATGCATGGGTTAAAGCTTATGCCGCAGTGAACTGAGAAGGGGTTATACATATTTAAACAGATGTGCTACAGGTCTGTGAAAGGGGGATACAGACTGTTGAAAATGGGGGCCAAAAGGGCACAGAAATACTGTGTTGTGAAATAAGATAAGAGATCATTGAGTAGGAAAGAGAAACAGAAGTCCTAAAGATACAGCAGAAGAGAATTAAAAGAGAAAAATAGCAAACGGAATGCAGAGGAAAGCTCATTGATTAACACAAATGACCAAGAGCATCTTCAGTTTAAATGAAGTTTAACCTCACTAAAATATATTGTTATTTTGTGTCTGTACCTCCTACTCATAATAAAATTTAAAATATTCAAAGCTATCCATTTAAAAAACTAAAATAATACTCCAGGCAAGAATCCAAATGCACAGTGGAAACATATAAATGCAAACAGTTTTTATGATTTTCTCATACTGCATATATTGTCATTTGCTAATTCTGCAAAGATAAGATGGTGCTATTGGTGTTACTGATCATTACATCATTACACTTTACTGGTCTTAAGCTGGCCATACATTAGTATGAACATTTGTTTCAAATTCTGACAAAAGTCACTTGAAGGCACTTCAAAAACATTTGTTTTAAACTTTTGATTGAACTTTCTTAAGTGAAAACCCCAACCACTGTTAGGAATTTTTTTTGTTTGAGAAACATTTTACATCTTGTTACTTTGAATTTTCTCATCACTGTGGTAGAAAACAAATATCGATTTGACAAATGTTTAAAATTGTAAAAATGCAATTCTGTTAGTATATAGCCAGTTGTAGCCTCTACAGTTCAGGAGCACATTTAGAAATTATCAATTTAATTATCTGTATGCTAACTGCTTAAGGCTGGGTTCATACTATTTTTGCATGTGGCTCACTGCAGGGGTCCGGTGTGTCCCCGTTTAACGTTTCAGGTCTAATTTCAGTCAGAATTTTTGGCTGAATTCAGACCTGAAATAGACCAAAAGATGCACATGGCGCCTGTGCAAATTTGCACATGGCGCCTGTGCAAATTTGCACAGGCGCCACAGCGGAGGTATGTGAACCGGCTCCATAGAGAGCCGGCCAAAATCATCTGCTATTGCAAATTGGATGTGGGGAATCCGCATCCAATTCACAATAGTGTAAACCCAGCCTTAATTGGAGGTCAAGGCTAAAATTATTTTCATAGCTGAGCTATATAATGGTGCCTTTCCTGTTTTGTTTTTCTGTGATCATGTGTGTGAACGTGTGAACAGCTCACTTGGCCTGCTGAAGTGTCATCTCTGTAGCCTTACACTGATTTAAAAGATTGAAGCACCACTACAGTTGCTAAAAGAAGCACAAAGATGACTTAGATGCATTGCTTAGCATTGGTGAAAACCTTTAGTACACCTCAGAACCTTCTTCTTGTCCATTTCACACCTAACAAATCTAATGGATATCTGGACACCAATAACAGACTTAGGGGTTTATTTATGAAAGGCAAATCCACTTTGCACTATAAGTGCACTGCAAGTGCAATTGGAAGTGCAGTCACTGTAGATCTGATGGGGGTATGACAGGAAAATAAAAAACAACATTTTTGTTTGTACATGATTGGATGATATAAATCAGCAGAGCTTCCCTCATTTCATCTCTTCCCCTCAGATTTTAAGTGATTGCACTTCCAAGTGCACTTGTAGTGCAAAGTGTATTTGCCTTCAGTAAATCAACCCCTCTGTGTCCCAGGATTACTCTACTTTCTATAACATGACTAGAACATCAGTTTTAATACCACTGTTTCTACTCTCTGGGAATGATGGGAAATTATAGTGTAAAGGAAAGAAACATATAGCAGGAAGGAAGTTTAAACAAAATTCCCACCTCATAGTCGCCCTTTTATAAATTGAAAGTGGGCAGCAATGATCATGTAACTAAAATGTAAAAGGTGCAAAAAAAATAAAAACTGCTGCCTGAATCTCACCTCCCACTTCAAATACAATTATTCTCAATCATCATTCATTGTCTTTTTGGGGGGAAATATGTTGTATAGCTAGTAAACAGAATGAAAATTCAAAGGATACCATCTTTTATTTCAGTTTACAGTATTGGATTCCACAGTAATGAAGAGAAACCACAGCCTGAACACTCTTCTGGGAGTTTCAACTCCATGGTCCCTCACTGTGCTTAGTGGTTCCTCTCGCTGACCTATGCATCACTTCTGAAACGTGAAGAGGAAAGTGGCCAACTATGACAGTTTAATGTAACAGAGAGCAGAAAAAGATCTTGTGTCCCACTTGCTTTCAAGGTGAAACAGACTGAAGAAATGTTAGAATTGAGAACTATGCTTTGCCCTTCTTTTTTAATCTTCTGTATGTTCACTAACAAAGCAGCGGAGACAGAAGATCTATGCTTTCTTAAATTAGTTAAATTAAATTACATAGTGATATGAGGAGATCTAAATTGAAGAAAAATGCGGTCAAGCATGTCAAATCAACGGCAATTGCCGTCAATGGTACTGTCCCAATTGGTGCGACGCCGCATCTGCGGCGCTGCACCGATTTCAAAAAGTAGTTTCCGTACTACTTTTTGCAATTTTGGGCTGCAATTTACATTGACATCTGTGCAGAAACCTGCAGAGATGTCTCTGAAATCGCGGCCAAAATCGGGACTGACATGTGGAAGTAAAATCGCGTGAACTCGCACAGCTTCATTCCCCTAGCTCAGTGTTAACCTGGTGAAATATTTTTCAATTACAGACACATTTTTGTATTCCAGCACAGAAAGTCAACCCTGCCAAGGGACATTGACTTGTGACTTAGGCTCCTGCCTGAGTTGCCTAGATAATCTGGCTCGGCTATGGACTGGACAAATTAGCTTTTAGTTCAGCTGTTTAATTTATAATGTTCTGAATATTTACAGGTTATGCCTTTACAAAAGCACATTCAGTGGTTACAAAGGTACATTTGTTGTTACATTTTTCAAACGTTTACAGCATGTACATCATTCAGAATAGAGTAATCATGTGTCTCTGCAGGGATGAAGGAAATTTTAAAGGAAACTTGTATTGAGAGAAAATGTAGACTACCATTGTTGAGTTCTCCTTTGAAAAAGGCTTATTGTCTAGCTTTCATATGCAAAATACCTTCTAAGACACAGGCATGTAAATCAGATTAATTAAGGAATTTGTCTGACTTTAGAATCTGCATTTTTTATACTGGGCCGGTGACTTAGAATATTTTAATACTAGGCAAGGCAGCTAGTGCTTTAAGAAACACAGTGATAGCTAGTGATGGGTGAATCTGCCAAGGCTTGATTCAACAAGGTTTTATGGAATTGTTTACTGAATCCTGTTTGGAATATGGCAAACCCAAGCTTAGAGGTTAATCTCAATGAAGTAGTTAAATATTGTTAGTAAGTTCTGGCCATTTATTTAATTTTTTTATAAACTACTCGCAAGAAAGGCATGAGAAGCTAGGTTTTGCCACAAGGGACATGTACCAATGCAATAAAATGAAAAGAAAATTCTGTACAGTAGGTTGAGGTTTGCGGACAATATTGAAAACTCAAAAGATCCTTTAAATAACATGCTTGGGGTATGGCTTAAATTTGTACTGCTCTGTGATGCAATGGAACAATTAAGCTTTTTTAGACAAACTCAGAGATAGTAGACTATGAAAGCGAATATATGGCTGTGGTTTTTTTTTGTTTTTTTGTTTGCTATTAGCTTGGCTTACATACAGCAGCAGCACCCCAATCTAATTAAAGGGTTGTAAAGGTTCGTTTTTTATTTTCCACATAGGTTCCTTTAAGCAAGTGCATTGTTGGTTCATTTACCTTTTCCTTCGATTTCCCTTCTAAATGTTTTTTTTTTCTTTGTCTGAATTTCTCACTTCCTGTTTCTCCTCAGTAAACTTCACACCATCATACGAGCAGTGTTTAGTCAGCCAGAACAGTTTACTGAACAGCTTACTGAGGAGGAACAGGAAGTGAGAAATTCAGACAAAGAAAACAAAGAAAAAAAACATTTAGAAGGGAAATCAAAGGAAAAGGTAAGTGAACCAACAATGCACTAGCTTAAAGGAACATTTTTAGAAAATGAAAAATGAACCTTTACAACCCCTTTGAGTAATTTTTTTTTAAAGGCTGCTTTAGCAGCAACAAATTCATTTTGCATCAAACTGTATTAGGTCCTCTTTGACTAGTAGATAACAAATGACCTGTAGTTCAATTTGACTGTCCTTGTTTTCACTGGTACAAAACTGTGACAATGACCAATTTCTATAAACTTTTTGGAGACCAGAGATAGCCTCTTAGTGCCAGCACCTCCTGGCCCTTTAAGAGGTTTATGACGCTGGGAGGCAGGGCGCAGCTTATGATCACGTTACCCCTGTGATTGGCTGTCATGGCGGTCACGGGGTCCGAAAACACCCAATCGCAATGAGCGATCAGGAGCTTTCGATTAGGCAACTTTAACTGTGCTAGGAGCGTGTAGCGTGCGCACTACCAACAAAAATTCCTGCAAATGAGGACCAGGTAAGGACCAGGCACCAAGAGCCCGCATATTTGCGTATGGCTGGTGTCAAGGGGTTGACCCTTTTCCTGCCAGCGTACAGTACAGTGACATTGCATAATTTTTAGCACTGATCACTGTTTTAGTGTCTTTGGTCTCCAAAAAGTGTCAAAAATGTCAGTTAGGTGTCCTATTTGTCCACCACAATATCATAGTCCTGTTGTAAGTAGCTGATTGCCACCATCATTAGTAATACATAAATAAATAAAAATATCCCATAGTTTGTAGATGCTATAACTTTTGCACAAACCAATCAATATATGCTTATTGGGATATTTTTACCAAAAATATGTTGCAGAATACAAATTGGCCTAAATCGATGAAGACATTTAAAAAAAAAAATATTGGGTATGTTTTATAGCAGAAAGTAAAAAAAATAGTATTTTGTTTCAAAGGTGTCAACTCTTTTTTAAAAAAAACTACAGAGGTGATCAAATACCACCTAAAGAAAGCTCTATTTGTGAGAAAGAAAGGACAAAAATGTATTTGGGAACAGCGTAGCACAACCGCGCAATTGTCAGTTAAAGTAACGCAGTGCCGCATTGCAAAAAATGGCCTGGTCATGATGGGGGGTAAACCTTTCCAGAGCTGAAGTGGTTAAAATAACAAGGTTGGGCTCCAATTTGCAAACAAAGAGCAGAGATAAGGGTTTTACTGTAATAATTAATATATCACAGAGAATACTGCAGTGCTAAATTGGCCAACAGCAGGGAAGTTTTAACAAAAGGCCTAATTGGTGTATGCCTAACTTTTATTTATATTTTCTTATGGGGATAAGAGGTGGGGTAAATGTGAGTGATATGATGTGAGTTTGTATAGGTGCACACTGTTCTTGCACTATTTTTTTTTTTCTTTTAAACAATGTGGTGGAATCCTGGGAACAAAAGGCTACTTAAATGACAAGTGTTCAGTAACTAACAAATTCTCTGATATTAGCACTCCAAACACTCCGAACATAAACTAAAAATTCCAAAAATGTATTAAACATACCACTCCTAAAGCAAAAACACACTTTTTTTTATAAAAAGAAACCTTGTAGCAAAGAAAAAAAAATAACTTAAAGTGACTGCTGGCCTTAAATCAAAATGAAAGACAGAAAAGTCCCCAATTATAAGAATAAAAAGGCAGCAAAGGGGTTGTTTGTATAAAAAGCTATAAATCCAAATGTTTTTTTAACCAACCCCAATCTTTACTTATGCAGATTGTCAGCTTTTCTTATTCTTCCTATGATTTTCCTACAGCAGATTCCAATTCACTGACACTATGGCTGCACTGTACCCCTCTTTTTATAGTAAGGGACTGGCTTAACCCCAAACCCCTTATTTGCCCCTATTTGCCTGATGGTCATAGTTCAAAGTCCATGCAGTGCATTTTGGTTTAAAAATAATTCTTAAATATATTCTTGAATCTGCACAAGGATTAAAATCTGCAAGGTTTACAGGAACCTGTACAGGTTTTCTTTGGAGATGTTTGCATTCCTGCCAGCAATTCAAATCATTACACCACTATGCTGCACTTAAATGAATATAAAACCTAATGTGAGATTAAACTTCTAAACAATAAAACAACACAAATGGACTATACATTGATCTGAATCATTCCTACAGTAAAAGCTATACAAGAGTACATTAGTGTTGTCAGTTATAGCTATGTTAATCATATGCTTCTAAAAATACACATTTTCAGGCAGTTCAGCTAAATGTGATGACGCAGTATACATTATAGAGAAATAAACAACAACAACAGAAAGGAACAAGGGAGTTATTGTTTTTGATTGCTTAAAAGTGGGTAAGCAATATAGCTAGGTAATAGGAAAAAATCAGCAGGCATACTGGATTAACGAATAAGGTATAACAGTAGGATCTGTCTACATTACTTTACCGACCACTTGTACAACCTCTTATTCTCTGCAACTGGATGCTGGCACAAGGAATGCATTTAGTTGGATGAAATAGAAATCAAACAAAAGAACACATACACAACAATTACTGCAGAATAGCTTATGTCTATACAACCAAAGTCCATAGATGAAGGTAATTAGGGTGGCGTTTTAAAAATAGATTCCAGTCTGGCATAAAATAAAGACACAGCAAATGAAATGAATGCGTCTTTAAAATAACTTGCTACATCTAGTGTGCTTTGTTAATAAGTTTTATTAGAAATACCAAGTCCACCTAGGCAGACATTAAAGCGGAACTACACAGCATCTGAGTACTATAAACCAAAAACATTATTTGATTTGATTTTTTAATATTCAAAGCAAACTCACCCATCGATCCATGTCTTCATGCATTGTTTTGCTGAGAGATCATCTTAAAAAACACTTCCTATCATTTCTGGCTATGGCCTTCTTGAGTAAAGGCGGATGATTTATGTAGCATTTACTTCCTGGAATCCATCTGCTCTTATCTCAGGCATGCAGAAAGGAGGGTGTGCTAAGCTGAGAAAACCCCTCCTCCCCTCCTGAAGACTCCTGGGACATATAACATAATTTGCCTAGACATGGAAACCAGGAAGTAACTAAAGTAATGTTAACAAAAATAAATAAAACAAGTAAATATGATATACGTCCCTATTTATTTACTAATGCTAGCAGCATAAGGACTACATATAGTTAATTGATTGAGAGAGTGAAGTTCCACTTTAACAATTTAACACTTTAAAAGCTTTCATATGTACCAATATACCATTAATGTACATTTGTTGCAGAAAAAAAAAAAAAGCTTTCTCTATATTCTAGAGCAGGCATACCTCAGCCTCTAGTGTCTCCTATAGAAAACTCCTCCATTACTAACTGGTATTCATCCTTACAATATGCAAAATGTTAGAAGGAAGTACTTCACTAGCTGATCTTATTAACACACACCCTGCACCTGCCCTCCCTCTCCTGGAGATTGCAGTTACATACATCTATTGTCAGTGAGCACTATTCTCCCTAAATACACAGCCAGTGTCCTTTTCTGCTGATCATTTTTTTTTGCATTTTATATTCTTCATAGATCATTCATTTGGCAGAGTGTGCAGGAGCCGAGTGATCACATAACATCCTAGTGGAGCAGAGCTGTAGTATTGACAACAAGAGAAGCGTGTCCCTGGAAGTCTGCAAAGCTCACCATATACTATATAATCTGATTGTCTAATCTCCTTTAGATCTACCATCAACTAGGTAGTGCAAGGGCCTGCCTGTTTGGATACAGAGTGATTGGATAGATAGGTGTGCCCTCCTATTATATAGTTTTGGCAAATGTAAAGGAGATTGTACAATCATATTGTATAGTGTATGGCCACCTTTATACACCTAAATATTTTACTAGTTGTGATTTCAGAGCCAATGTTTGTTAAAGGAACTCTAAATGTAAAAGCAAATGCACATCTTGCCATGTGCAAAAATGTTTAACAAACTCAGCAAAACAAGCATTACACTAGGTGTAAATGGAAAGTGAAATTGGTGTGTTTACACAAGAACAATGACAGCAGAGAGTCTCTATTCACTCCCTCCTATATACTTGTATAAAGCTACTCATGCACTATGCAATCTGATTGTACAATCTTTGTATAGTCAGGGTTCTTTTACTATGAAAAGTGAAATTCTGCCTAAAATGGTGAACTTAGCCTTTACAAGATTAATTTGATGGGATCTACATCTCCCTGCCATGGTTATGACATTTTCTTGGGTTGCCTTACATTTAAAATGTCACCCAGATTGTGCTGTTTTCACTGAAATTCCAAGGAGGATTGAGTAATGAGCAGGTAATCTATTGCTCAGCATTAGTGTTGGGCAAACAGTTCGGCCTGAGCATGAGTTTGAGCCAAACATTGGCTGCTTGCCCCGTTCAGGGAAAACCTCAATTTGCAGGGTGTAAGGCGGATGTTCGCCCCACTGAACGCCCTGCAATGCACTGCTGGCAGCACAATGTATTCTGCAGCCTGATTGGGCAAAGTTTTGCCCAGTAAAAGCGAAGTAAAAGCTGGTTGATAAGGAGCAGGGTTGGGAAGCCTCCTTAACAACCAGCTGTTGCAAATACAGTGGGTGTATTGTGCCATCTGCACAGTGTACACACCTGAAGCCACCCCAATTGCTGTTGTTCTGCATCATCCTATCCGCAGGCAGCTGTTGCAAATACAGTGGGTGTATTGTGCCATCTGCACAGTGTACACCTGAAGCTGCCCCAATTGCTGTTGTTCTGCTCATCCTATCCGCAGGCAGCTCTTGCAAATACAGTGGGTGTATTGTGCCATCTGCACAGTGTGCACCTGAAGCTACCACCAATTGCTGTTGTTCTGCTCATCCTATCCGCAGCCAGCTGTTGCAAATACAGTGGGTGTATTGTGCCATCTGCACAGTGTACGCCTGAAGCTACCCCAATTGCTGTTGTTCTGCTCATCCTATCCGCAGGCAGCTGTTGCAAATACAGTGGGTGTATTGTGCCATCTGCACAGTGTACACCTGAAGCTACCCCAATTGCTGTTCTGCTCATCCTATCCGCAGGCAGCTGTTGCAAATACAGTGGGTGTATTGTGCCATCTGCACAGTGTACACCTGAAGCTACCCCAATTGCTGTTGTTCTGCTCATCCTATCCGCAGGCAGCTGTAGCAAATACAGTGGGTGTATTGTGCCATCTGCACAGTGTACACCTGAAGCTACCCCAATTGCTGTTGTTCTGCTCATCCTATCCGCAGGCAGCTGTTGCAAATACAGTGGGTGTATTGTGCCATCTGCACAGTGTACACCTGAAGCTACCCCAATTGCTGTTGTTCTGATCCTGAAGCTAATACAGTGGGTGTATTGTGCCATCTGCACAGTGTACACCTGAAGCTACCCCAATTGCTGTTGTTCTGCTCATCCTATCCGCAGGCAGCTGTTGCAAATACAGTGGGTGTATTGTGCCATCTGCACAGTGTACATGCCTGAAGCTACCCCAATTGCTGTTGTTCTGATAATCCTATCCACAGGCAGCTGTTGCAAATACAGTGGGTGTATTGTGCCATCTGCACAGTGTACACCTGAAGCTACCCCAATTGCTGTTGTTCTGCTTATCCTATCCGCAGGCAGCTGTAGCAAATACAGTGGGTGTATTGTGCCATCTGCACAGTGTACACCTGAAGCTACCCCAATTGCTGTTGTTCTGCTCATCCTATCCAAAGGCAGCTGTTGCAAATACAGTGGGTGTATTGTGCCATCTGCACAGTGTACGCCTGAAGCTACCCCAATTGCTGGTGTTCTCATAATAATAATACTACAGGCAGGCAGTTGATTCTGCTAGCTGCAGTATATCAGTATATACGTCCCAGCTTTGTGCAGCTACATCTCCCTGCAGGCCATTAGTATGTCTGGAAGTCCAACAAGGAGAGGCAGACAGTCACGAGGCAATAAAAGAAGGCAAGCAGGCTCTGTGTCTAGAGACAAAAGTGCTTGTCATGGACACGGTGCATCCTCATTAGCACATGACCATGGGACATGCTCGTCCTTTTTTTCACCCGCTGGACTGTGTTGGGCTGCAACACGCCGAAGACTTGGTAGAGTGGATGACCAAGCTGTCCTCATCCTCCTCCTCATCCTCTCTCACCCAGGCTCAGGGTACTGGCAAAGCAGCTGCCAACGCGGCCTCTTCCCTAGGCTCAATGGCATCAGTCACTCCTTCCCTAGCCCCAACATGTCCTCCTGAGGAGTCCCCCAAACTGTTTGAGCACAGTCAAACACTGCAACACCTCACAGAAACTCTAGTTGGAGCGCAGGAACCCTGCTGCAAAGTATTGCAGCAAAAAGTTTAATTACACGCCCCTGTTAAACAGGGACTGAAAAATTGGGCCTTAGCCACTGGTGGCCGCGCCCAGAACCAAAAATGTTCTTACGAGCTATCAGCATGATCATTGAGGAGGAAGAGGATAGTCACTCAGCATAACAGGAAAGTCACTCAGCATCAGCATAGGCAGTCTTGAAGGGATCTGACATTTAAAAAAAAAAATTATTCAGTTACATCAGCTTCAGGTGCTTGGTAGCTGGTGGTGATCCAAGACTGATTCATCTTTATGAAGGTCAGTCAATCAACCGAGTCGGTGGAGAGGCGCACCCTGTGATCGGTTACAAAGCCTCCAGCAGCACTGAATGTGCGTCCTGAAAGAACGCTGGATGCAGGACAGGCCAGTAGTTCAATTGCATACTGTGCAAGCTCTGGCCAGTGATCCATCCTCAAGACCCAGTAACCCAGAGGATTTTCGGTGGGAAAGGTGTCCAAGTCTGACCTTGCCCCTAGGTATTCCTGGACCATGTAAATTAGACGCTGGCGATGGTAGCTGGAACCGATCATACCTTGGGGCTGCGGACTAAAAAATTGTCTGAACGCATCGGTCAGACGGCCACCTTCTCCACCGCTCCTTCTGTGACTGACCGAAGCCTCAGCAACACGTTGTCCAGGACCAGGAATTTGGAACCTCCCAGTCTCTGGGAACGCGTTGCACAGACCTTTCTGCAAGGCCTCCCAGAGATGTTTCATCCTCTGCTCCCTCTGCGACGGCAAGATAAGGTCCGCAACCTTACCTTTGTAATATGGATCAAGGAGGGTTGCCAGCCAGTAATGATCCCCCTCCTTGATCTGACGAATACGAGGATCCTTCATTAGGCTTTGCAGGATCAGGGAGGCCATGCAGAGTAAGTTAGCTGAGGCATTCGGTCCGGAGTCCTCTTGGTCACTAAGGACGACATGATCTGCAGCCACCTCCTCCCAGCCACGTACAAGTCCACAGGTTTCTTGGGACTGCGAATGATCCCTAAAAGACTGCTGCTGATGCTGAGTGCCAGGCTCCACCTCCATGCTGACACAATCCTCCTCCTCCTCCTCCTCTTCCTGTGTGATCTGTGGGCCAGCTGGATAAAGGGGGCCTTGATAGGTAAGGAAGTCCTTCTCTTCCTGCCTCTGTTCTGCCTCAAGTACCCTGTCCCTTATTCCACGCAGCATGTGCTCTAACAGGTGGACAAGAGGGACAGTATCACTGATGCATGCACTGTCACTGCTCACCATCCTCGTGTTCTCCTCAAATGGTGACAGGACAGTGCATGCATCCCTGATCATGGTCCACTGGCGTGTGGAAAAGAAAACAAGCTCCCTTGACCCTGTCCTGGTGCCGTAGTCGCACAGGTACTCATTGATGGCCCTCTGCTGCGTGTGCAGACGCTGCAGCATGGCCAATGTTGAGTTCCACCTGGTGGGCATGTCACAGATTAGGCGGTTCTTAGGCAGGTTAAATTCCTTTTGTAGGTCAGCCACCCGATCACTGGCATTATATGACTGGCAGAAATGCACACAGACTTTCCTGGCCTGCCTCAGGACATCCTGTAAGCCCGGGTACCTGCCCAAGAACCGCTGCACCACCAGGACGTGAGCCACACAGGGCACGTGGGTCAGTTGTCACTGTCGGAGGTTGGTGCCATTGACGCAAACCACCATTCCTGGCTAAAGCTGGCATGGCGTCAACCACCTCTCAGCCTGCCCCTGCAGAGCTGACAGAACCTCTGCCCCAGTGTGGCTCCTGTCCCCCAAGCACACCAGCGCAAGCCCTGCATGGCATCTTTTTGCCTGCATATTTGCGTAGCCCCTTGAATGCCTACAGAGCACTGCTGGTTCCGAGGACAAAGCACAGGAAGAGGCCATGGAGGAAGAAGAAGAGGGGGGGTGGAGGAGAGAGGTGTGTCAGAATCACCAGTAGTAGCATTTTGGAGGTGTGGTGGCGGAACAACCTCCAACACTACTGCACCTTGTCCTGCATCCTTCCCAGCTGCCAGAAGAGTCACCCAATGCGCCTTGAAAGATAGGTAACGTCCCTGTCCGTGCCTGCTGGACCAGTCAGCGGTAATATGCACCTTCCTGCTGACCGACCTGTCCAGCGAGGCCAAGATATTGCCTTCCACATGCCAGTAGAGAGACGGAATTGGCTTTCTGTGAGAAAAAGGGGCGTTTGGGAACCTGCCACCGAGGAACCTCACATTCCACAAACTCACGGAAGGAGGCAGAATCTACCAACTGAAAAGGCAGCAGTTGAAGTGCTAGCAATTTAGCCAAGCTAGCATTCAACCGCTGGGCATGTAGATGGATGGGAGTGAACTTCTTTTGACGGTGCAGCAGCTGGGGCAGGGAAATTTGCCTGGTACAATCGGACGTCGGTGTACCGATAGCAGATTGCCCGCAAGTACTTGGCTGTGACACACCTAATTCTACACCTTCTTTCTTCTCAGTGCAGGTTTCAGAGAGGACTGAAGGTATAGTGGGGTTGGAGATCCCAGCTGATGAGGAGCAAGGAGAAGTCCGCTTTGTTCTTTGGTGTGGGTCTTTTAGGTACGCTTGCCAACAAACTGGATGGCAGGTTGACATATGTCTGGTCAAGCATGTGGTGCCCAAGCAGCTGATGTTTTGGCCATGCGAGATACTCTTGATGTTGCAAATAGCAGTGGTGCTATCTGATGCACTTGTCTCAAAAAAGGCCCACACCAAAGAACTTTTGGAATAATGCGCAGGGGCAGCGCCCTGCATATGCGCAGCTGTGTGGCGTGATGCAGTTGGTGTGCTGCCCTTAAGCTGGCCCCTGGAGGGCATCCTGCCTCATTGGAGATGTGCCACCTCCTCCTCCTCTCTCCTATCAGGCACCCACGTGGAGTCAGTGACCTCATCATCCCCTCCCTCCTCATCACTGGAGCAAACCTGGCAGTGTGCTGCAGCTGGGGGAACATGACTGCCAGATTGCTGTCCTTCTTGGGCATCCCCTATCTCTGGGCTCACGTTACCATGTTCCTCTAGCTGGGTATCATCATCAGAGCCTTCAAAACGCTGGGCATCATCATGGAGCATGTACTAAGGCCCAATTTTTCTGCCCCTGTTCAACAGGTGCATGTAATTACAATTCTTGATATAATATTTCACAGCAGGGCCCGTTCCAGCGCCCACCAAGAGTAACTGTGAGGACTTACAGTGTTGTGGCACCAGCACCACCACCACCACCAAAGGCCCAATTTTTCTACTACTGTTCAACAATGGCATGTAATTACAATTCTTGATATAATAGTTCACAGCAGGGCGTTCCAGCGCCCACCAAGAGTCACTTTGAGGGCTTACAGTGTTGTGGCAACACCAACACCTTAGGCCCAAATTTCTGCAGAGCATATAGGGCAGGCCCCTACTTTCAAACATCCAACTTACAAATGTCTCCTACTTGCAAACGGAAGGAGACAACAGGAAGTGAGATGAAATCTACCCATAAGAAGGGAAATTCATTCCTGTAAGTGTTGATATGGGGAAAATGTGTCTCCTCTCCACTGATGCTTTATCCCAATCCTTGTTTTACTAAAAAAAAAAAACTTTCAAAAACATTTGTCATTGGGACAGAAAGTCCGGTAAATACTTCTGAAGAGGTGCACAGACAGCAAAAAAATGTTACAGGGGTGATAACCCTTCCCTATGTTTTCCAAAAAGCTTAAAAATATTTTTTTTGACTGGCGCTATACTTTAAAAATGTACCAGTTCAAAATTACAAACAGATTCTACTTAACAACAAACTTACACAGTCCCTGTCTTGTTTGCACCGCCTGTATACTGCTGTTCAGAGTATATAGGGCCTTTCCTTTTTTTAATTTGGGTACAGGGTTCCCCTTAATATCCATACAAGACCCAAAGGGGCTGGTAATGGGCAGGGGGGGTACCCATGCCATTTTTCTCAATGATTTTCATCCATATTGCCGGGACCAGACATTACATTAAAACCGCAAGCAGTTTGAAATTACTTTTTTTCCGTTAGAAATGTAATTTTATGCAGGGACTGTTCTAAACACGGGAAAAACGTGCCACTTCACAGGCATACTATAGACACCCCCCAGGCACAATATTTAAAGGAATATTTCACTTTTTTTTCACTTTAAGTGTCATTAAAATCAGTGCTCCCAAAAAAACGCCAGTTTTTAAAACTTTTTTTTGCATTGATACATGTCCCCTGGGGCAGGACCCGGGTCCCCAAACCCTTTTTAGGACAATAACTTGCATATTAGCCTTTAAAATTAGCACTTTTGATTTTGAACGTTCGAGTCCCATAGACTTTAATGGGGTTCTAAAGTTTGCGCAAATTTTCGGTCCGTTCGCAGGTTCTGGTGCGAACCGAACCGGGGGGGTGTTCGGCTCATCCCCCATCACTTCAATACATGTAACACACAGGCAGATTTTTTTTAAAAAGATTTTCCAACATGCCATGAAATCTTTATTTGTGGTAATAACCTGTGAAGTGCTGATCATAGCCAAATAATTAGAGTTAAAATTCAAATAGGAAGAATAGGCAAACACTGGCAATGTGAGGTTTCCTTGTGTAGCAAAAATTAGCCCTTCTGATAGCCAGAAGTGCTTTTTAACACACACAACAGATCCAACTTATTGGAAAGTCTCTACAATCACCAACATCTTATCTATTTTAAGTAAAAACATTACCTATAAGTACACTGCTAAAGAATATTGGTCTAAATGCAAGTATATTGCAGTAAGTCCTAGTTACCGGTACATAATATTTGTTGCTCTTGGTTGACATCTATTTGTGCTAATATACACTTATGCTCAAACACATTATTGCACCTACAGTATTAAAGATTAAGGAGGGACAGTTTCATTTTAAATTATAAACTAGACAGCCACATGACCCATGTTACAGTGGAGAATAGGAATTAAAGTGTTACTAAACCCAGGACCCTGCATTCACTAGATCTGGTCTCCCATAGTACACAGAAAATGGAAATGCAATCATTTTAGTAAACATAAACTGCAAAATGCCCTTTCTCATCAGCAGTATATAGCAGTATTGTGACTTATATCAGTGCATGGGTAAAGCTTGTAAGAGGAGTTTTAATTTCTCCACAATTGTCCTATCAAGTTGCAGGACCCCTGACCCTCTGTCAGGACAGTGCTGATTGGTCCTATGCTAGTCACATGCACTCTCCCAAGAAAAAAAAAAACTCTCTAGCAATACACACCGAACTGAGCCTGATTCCAGTAACTCTGTCTTATCTGGACATGTTTTGGAGTCAGTGGAAAAAGGAAAAAATCTGTGCATACATCAAACAACCTTTTTACACAATGCAGAGGATCAACCTCTTACGTTCCACAGTGAATATAACAAGCATGCTTTACTGCATATATGGGCAGATTGTACTGTTGTGGGTTTAGTAACACTTTAACCACTTAAGGACCAGAAGGATTTGCCCCCTTAATGACCAGGACATTTGACAAAAAAAGACAGACAATTTTGAAAAAAAAAAACAATATTTTTTACTTTTTGCTATAATAAATATCCCAAAAAAATTTAAAAAACAAATGTCTTCATCAGTTTAGGCTGATATGTATTCTTCTACATATTTTTGGAAAAACAATCACAATAAGCGTATTTTGATTGGTTTGTGCAAAAGTTATAGCGTCTACAAAAGTAATTTTACCAGTAATGATGGTGATCAGCGATTTTTAGTGGGACTGCAAACATTATGGCGGACAGATCGTACACTTTTGACACTTTTCTGGGACCATTGATATTTATACAGTGATCAGAGCTAAAAATAGCCACTGATTACTGTATAAATGTCACTGGCAGGGAAGGGGTTAACACTAGGGGGAGATTAAGGGGTTAAGTGTTCCCTAGGGAGATGTTTCTAACTCTGGGGGCAGTGTAGTGACTGGGGGAGGAGACAGATTGCTGTTCCTAATCACTAGGAACAGACGATCTGTCTATCCTCCCCTGACAGAACTGGGATCTGTCTGTTTACATTGACAGATCCCCATTCTGTCACTCTCAGGAGCGATCGCGGCCACGCAAATCGGCTCTGGTGTCACGGGCGTGCGTGCCCCCTAGTGGTCTTAAAGCGGCCGACGTACCATGACGCAGAATCGCCCAGGAGAGCCAACTTGCCACAGTACAACTGCAGGGGCTGGTCTTTAAGTGGTTAAGGTAGAACCTCTAACTGGAAGACCATACCTTCACATAACCAAACCTCCAGTATTTGGTAACAGGGCAGTGTTCTGCCCTCACTATACGTGGCTGAGGTATAATTAGACAGACAGCTAACTCTTCTCCCTTAAGCCCCATACACACGCGCGGACAATCCGTGGACCAGGTCCGTCGGACCATGTCCGTCATACTTTGTCTGATGTTGGTTTTGCGTACACACGATCGGACAAAGTTGTCGGAAGATCCGATCATTCTGAACGTGGTGACGTTTGTTGCCTACGACGGGACTACGTAGAGGCTAGTAGCCAATAGCTTTGGTCTTGTAATGTGATCTGAGCATGCGTAGCACTTTGTCCGGTCGGACAAGCGTACACACGCTCGGATTTGGTGTGATCGGACCGGGTTGACGGGAAATCTTTCCAGCAGGAGATAAGACTTTGTCCGACGGACAAACCGACGAACACTGTCCGATGGTGCATACAAACGGTCTGATTTTTCAACAACCTTGTCCGATCGGACCAAATTGATGAAAAAGTCCGACCGTGTGTATGGGGCTTTAAAGTGGTTGTAAACCCTTACAAACCACTTTGACCTACAGGTAAGCCTAGATTATTTTTTTTTTTTAAAAGAGGCTTTACTTCCTCTTTAACCTCCCTGGCGGTATGATTCTGTCCGGAATTTAGTGCTGAAAGCGGTACAATTATTTTGCATGGAAATTTGGCGTTTTTATATTGTAGGCATGCAATTCTTATGAATAACTCACTTAAATATGTCCGAACCAGAGTCTAGTAGACATCCCGGGTATGATAAAGTTTGAAACACAAAATAATAAATTATAATATAATAAAAATATATATAAAAATGATTCAATAATGTAATCAAATCAAAAACACTGACATTTGCTCAGTTGCAGAATAGTCGCTGTCATTAAATTTATTGTTTGATGATAAATTGTGATTTTAATTTTTTATCGGTGTTTTCTAGCTGGTCTAAAACCACTTTTGACATAAAGGGACACTTTTTGGTTGCTATGGACAATCTCCAGTTTCCAGGCAGAAAAAAAATCTTTTTATTATATAAAATGACATGCAGGGCACTGGGCAGACCACTAGGGACAAAGGGGGTGTGTATTTTTTGTATACAGTACTGTAATCTGTAAGATTACCGTACTGTATGTGTACTGTGTTTTTAAACTTTATTAAATTTGGCGCCGATCTCCGCTCCCGTGCGTCGGAACGTCGCAGGGAACGGAGACCGGCACTGTGTGAATCGAGTGAGCGGACGGCTCGCTCACACAGCGGGGAGACATCGCAGGATCCAGGGGAAAAGGTAAGTAACTTCCCCCCTGCATCCTGCACGCAAGCCCGAGCCTGGCTCGGGGTTACCGCTCCCAGCAGAAAAAGCTGGACCCGAGCCAGGCTCGGGGTTACCGCTAGGGAGGTTAACAACTCATTGAAGCAGGCGCAAGGTCCTTTTATTGCAGGGAAGTTAGAGTAAAACTAAAATAAAATAAATAACATACAATCAGTATACACAATATACAAAATATACAGTCCTAACACACTAGTCTAACTAGGGAAAGGGGTTATAAACATTGCAATGTTTCCGTTAGGCTTACATTGGAATTGCAGCTGACTACATGCGGAATCCTCTGGAGAGGATGGAAGATGGCTACTGGGGGCTGCCTCTAAGACCTCATGGTATAGACCAGTGGAATTATGGGAAGCTACTGTGGCTTTTCAGCAACAATCTCAGTAAATTATTCACAGATACTAAGTATGTAAAAGAACCACTAGATGGCAATATTACAATTACTTTACATACCATTAGCATATTCAACAATTAAACAAAAGAGTATAAGGAACACTCAGGGCAGTGTTTTTTTTTTTTTTTGCAGCCCAAGGAAGTATTTGAATCTTTTTTCTACAATGTATGACTGTGGATGGGGCAGGGAGCATAATTTGATTATTGGCTTGCTGCAGTTATTTCAAAGAAGTCCTATTGAGTAACCTCAAGCACAACAGAAATGAGATATGGCAAAATAAAAACCATGCAGATGTCTTGTGGTTGAAATGCCATAAAAGGAAAAGTGCCTTAAGGTGACTCCAAAGTAAACCTGGTGCTCTATGAAACATTACAGAATACAGTACATACTTAACTGAATATCAAATTACTATCAAGTTGTTAGAATCCTCCCAGCTGCCAATAATACATTTCCAGTTTTACATTATAAGGCAAAGCAAAGGCTTTTACAAACACTATTGCATATCTTATAATTTGTAGATAGAAGAACAGTGAATTGCATGGTAGGTAAAATAGTACACACTCTTAGCAGCTAAATACAGCCCTGATCTCCTAAATGGATTCATAGTTGTGAAGCTATTACATTTCCTTAAATGGTATCTAAGCTAAAAAAAAAGCTTATTTACTGCTGTTATCTGGAGTTCAATTTTACAGTGTTTGTAAAGGCAGAAGATTTTTTGCAATCTGTGCATTAAGATAAAAACCTTCCATGATCAGCTACCCCCAGTCCCCCCCCCCCTAAATGCCATTGGCTCCTGCTGTTGTCAATCAAATCCTGTGAGGAGGGATGTGGTACCTAGGCACGCTGTGTGTGTGTATATAGACACATGTGGCCTGGATCAGGATTGAGCTTGCACAAGTGCCCCCATAGCAAGTGGCCAATTATGAGGGCACTTGGAAGGGAGGGGGCACGGAGGGTCTAGCAGTGGACCCCAGAAGGGGAGGAACAGCAATGCTCTATACAATACTATTGCACAGAGCAGGCAAGTGTAACATGTTTATTACAACATATTTTAGGGGATATAAACTGAAGCTTTACAATCAATTTAATTTGTTAGCAAAGTCCACCTATGTTTACTAGTCAATCTAACACTACCCTCTCCGTAGGTTGACAATGATGTTGTCCAAAAGTGGCTATGTCACTTCTCCCCTGCCCTAGGCTAGTTACATTATTTTTTTTGGGCTCTGCTCTAATTATCTGAACTGCATTTTTTTTCCTGGTCTGGTCAAGTCTACCCCTAAACTTGGGGGTTGATTGCTTCTGCCTGCCTTTGAAAGAATGTTTCAAAAATAGTGTGGGAGGTACCCAATACAGGGAGAGCACGCACACAGACACCAATGAGAGGTATACATTCTTTTATTTGGAAAAGTAGAATGGCAAAAGGTTACAGGAATACTTGCAAAAATACTGTGGGTATCACTGGGATTAACACCTGCAGTAACAGCTTTGGTAACAATTGCTGCAACAGTTGTGGTAACAGTAGGTGTAGCACAGGTATGATTATTACTCCACTCCGACACAGTACAGCTCCAGTCAGTGTGATACCTGCCCCTATCCTGTCCACTCACAAAATATGCAAGAAACACAGGCAGGGTCCAATTGGACTACAGAGTCCACAGAAGAACAGTATTCCCCTGAGCCTCTGCTCCATCCATACAGCGGCAAGGCACCACCTGCTGAATGGTGTAAAAAACACATCTGCCTACAAGCTGCTCCTGCAGCGGCTTGTCTCCAGGGAAAAAGAACCACAAATCACAGCCAGTTTCTTGATTAAAAAGTCTGTTGGTCTTCATTGAAATGTGGACACAGCGTTGCAGGTTTCATCCCTCCCAAGACTTCTTTTTTTTTTTTTAATTGTTTTTATTGAATTTTTAGATAACACAGAACAGAACAGCCTATTGGGCATACCCAGGCTCAAACACTACTATTAACTAATAATAAAAAATAAAAATAAAAAAAACACATAAAAAAATACATCTTTTTTTTTTTTTTTGTTTGGTTTTATTTATTTATTTATTTATTTATTTATTTATTTATTTTATTTTTTTTTTTTTTTGCTTTCCTTCGTTTTTCCCTCTCGGGAGTGGGAGGAGGCCTCGAGGGAACCCAAGGGACTGGGGGACCCACAGAAAAAGAAGAGGCACAGGGAACCGGGACAGAGGGGGATTATATATAAAATAAATAGAAAAAGGAAAGAAAGGGATAATAAGGAGTATTTTGGTACATGAAACAGGATGGAAATATAATTTAAGGAAGTGGAAGGTCAGTAAATCTGTATGCCCAAAATCATATGTTTGTGTTTGTAATGTATGCCTTTGAAGAAATAAATAAAGAATTTAAAAAAAAGAAATGTGGACACAGCGTTGCAGGTTTCATCCCTCCCAAGACTTCTTTTTTTTTTTTTTATTGTTTTTATTGAATTTTTAGATAACACAGAACAGAACAGCCTATTGGGCATACCCAGGCTCAAACACTACTATTAACTAATAATAAAAAATAAAAATAAAAAAAACACATAAAAAAATACATCCTAAAAAAAAAAAAAAACACTGTACGCTCAACCACCTATGTAGCATGTGCAATACAACCTTTTATTTCCACCTATACCCTGCAAAGCTTTCAGTTGTTAATTATAGGATGAAGTGACTAATAGTCATACACCGTCTTACTCTTGCTCCCCCCCTTCCCCATGGAGTGTGAACTTAGGAGCCTAGGAACGTTTTAGGGATGCCGCCCATGTTTTCCCTGGTACTGAATATCCCAGATTTTGTGGAATTTTTTCCCACAACCACGTGACAGATAAGTAGCTTTGTATAGTGGTAGAGCCGTATTCACTAACCTCTTCTTAAAGCCTCCGAACACCAGAACCCAAGCTGGCAGTTACAAATTCCATAAAAAAACTGCTAAACCAGTTATTTATATTCAGAATAGACATTCTGGAGCCCAACAACCTGCATTAGGGAGAATCCTTTGTGACATATACTCATTTTTTCCACCAAGGCAGAGCACAGCGCTGTCATAACATGAAAACGGATTTCTAATTTTGCAAAGCTATTACATAGTTACATAGTAGGTGAGGTTGAAAAAAGAGACAAGTCCATCAAGTCCAACCTATGTGTGTGATTATATGTCAGTATTACATTGTATATCCCTATGTTGCTGTCGTTCAGGTGCTTATCTAATAGTTTTTTTGAAACTATCGATGCTCCCCATTGAGACCACCTCCTGTGGAAGGGGATTCCACATCTGTGCCGCTCTTACAGTAAAGAACCCTCTACGTAGTTTAAGATTAAACCTCTTTTATTCTACTTTTAACAAGTGGCCACGTGTCTTGTTAAACTCCCTTCCATGAAAACGTTTTATCCCTATTGTGGGGTCACCAGTACGGTATTTAAAAAATTGAAATCATATCCCCTCTCAAGCGTCTCTTCTCCAGAGAGAATAAGTTCAGTGCTCGCAACCTTTCCTCATAACTAATATCCTCCAGACCCTTTATTAGCTTAGTTTCCCTTCTTTGTACTCGCTCCATTTCCAGTACATCCTTCCTGAGAACTGGACAGCATACTCTAGGTGCGGCCGGACCAGAGTCTTGTAGAGCGGGAGAATTATCGTTTTATCTCTGGAGTTGATCCCCTTTTTAATGCATGCCAATATTCTGTTTGCTTTGTTAGCAGCAGCTTGGCATTGCATACCATTACAGAGCTTATCATCTACTAGGACCCACAGGTCCTTTTCCATCCTAGATTTCCCCAAAGGTTCTCCCCCCAGTGTATAGATTGCATTCATATTTTTGCCACCCAAATGCATTATTTTACATTTTTCTACATTAAACCGCATTTGCATTGTAGTTGCCCACTCCATTAATTTGTTCAGAACTTTTTGCAAGGTTTCCACATCCTGCAAAGAAGTTATTGCCCTGCTTAGCTTAGTATCGTCCGCAAATACAGAGATTGAACTTTTTACCCCATCCTCCAGGTCGTTTATGAACAAAATAAATATGATAGGTTCCAGCACAGAACCCTGGGGGACCCCACACCCCTGACCATTCCGAGTACTCCCCATTTATCAACACCCTCTGAACTCACCCTTGTAGCCAGGTTTCAATCCATGTACTCACCCTATGGTCTATGTCAACGGACCTTATTTTGTGCAGTAAACGTTTATGAGGAACTGTGTCAAATTCTTTTGCAAAATCCAGATACACCACGTTTACGGGCCTTCCTTTATGTAGATGGCGACTCACCTCCTCATAGAAGGTTAATAGATTGGTTTGGCAAGAACGAATCTTCATGAATCCATGCTGATTACTGCTAATTATACCGTTCTAATTACTAAAATCTTGTATATAGTCCCTTATCATCGCTCAGAGGGGAACAGAGGGGCACCAGACTTAGTGCAGTATAAATCATATATTTAATAAAAGCAAGTAGTAACTCACAGGTTAAATTAGATGAGTTCAGTATGTGGTGAAGATCGCCAGTCCTTGAGTCTCATAGATGTCTTCCCTTTGCAGCCTGGGGCACTGGTGTGATCTTACAGAGATCCAGAGAATGCTGGGAACCAGGAGGCAGGAAACAAAAAGCAGCTGGTCGTGAATTCACAGGAACAGGAAATGTGATTATTCACAGTGGCAAGGCTTGGTAATGCATTTCGAAGCTACAGCTTCTTCATCAGACCATCTGATGAAGAAGCTGTAGCT